>JAZHYW010024985.1:0-444065 GCA_037355805.1 Ixodes ricinus | reverse complement strand
AATGCGCGTAAGTAACTATTTACAAGGGTTTACAAGCTATTTACGATGATTTCACGAATTGAAACACGACGTCGAGTCTCCAGACCGCAAGTCAGATTATGATGTGCATCGACTTTATTATGGCTTGTGCAGACCTCCTGGATATTGAACCTCTCAAATAGGGTATCCTATATCTTTTATATATTAATGCCTGCCAGTTGGCTCGGCCTCAACAATAAAATTTGACGAGGGCTACTACGGCTTGATCAAGTCAGCACTGACGAAAGTTTCTTATGTTCTATCGCAAAGCAAAGCTGAGTGGTTCATATAAATGTTTAGACAGCATGATGTCAATCTGCCGTGAGATGGGATGTCTGTTTTTGATCTAGAAAGGAAGTTTGTCAACACATTACGACTGCGAACCTCTGGTCTTTAACATGTATCTCACGCAAAGACATTCCATACCTACAGTACAGTGTGCAGAAACCATAATAAACTGTATTATTGATGCGGTTAAGGTGCAAATTGTTTCCTCTTTTTTGCCCTCGTGTTTTAAGAGCACGCTTTGTGAGGAGTTTCCTGTACAACAGGCGAATATGCCAACGTAGGCGCACATAACGTAAGGATTGAGGAACTGCTTCGCGCATTCTTTGGTACAAAATTGTTCTTCGGAATGAGGAACCAGAGAATGTACCATGCGTTCAGCAACCTTCGGCAAGTGAATGCGCTCGTTGATCTTCTGAAGAAAGGTTCGTTCGAAAATTTTGAAACAATGAAAGAATGTATCTGATGGGGGACAGAAAGAGTCGGAAATCGACCCAGGAGCGCTGGCTTAGAGGAGAGCATGAAACTGCACCTCAGAGGTGAGCACCCCACTTGCATCACTCAACAAGTCCGGGCAAAAATGGCACAAACTTTTTTTAAGAAACGACTCCTCCAGGAACCCAGCGAAGTGGTATTCAACGTTTTCTTGGATGAGGTCGTCATATCACTCATCGGGTAGGTCAAACTCATCGGTCTTAATTGCTGGCAGTGGTTCGGCCATGGTGGCTGGCTGCAATCGACATTGGAAGGTGCCACAATTCCACCAGCAATGTGGCAGCGCCTGCCTCACAGTTTCGTCTACTGGGAAGCTGAAATATCTTTCCAAGAAAATGTGTTTCAGACCTGCCACAAACTGGTAGGAATTGGGCGTCTCGTTACACCCATGCTGCTTTCGCACCATCCCGAACAAGTTTTCCAGCGGGTCCTGGTTGAGCCGTCCTGTTAGTAAGTGATCAAAGTCAAACTTCCCGCTGAGGTCTTCCCACAGTAAGAAGACGGCATTGATGGTAATATGCCATCCCCTTACTCTGTGGGGCCGTCGTGGTGACAGGAACTGCCACTTCGGAATACATGAGCTTTTCTCCCTTAGGAAATTAATATCTCCCGATGAAAAGCTTAGAGCGAATCTCATTTTTCGTTCACCGCATTCCAGAGGTGAGCTATTCAGTGAATAAAAAATTTGGTCCATGTGCTCAAGGAAATCACATGTGGCCTGAGCCTCAAGGGGCAGCGCATTCAGATAAAAGAGGGTTGCAAGGGAAACAGAAAGCGTGTCACTAAACACTTGCGGAGAAAATTGTACTTTTATAATTCCGAATGGAGTCTGATAAATGTGCTTGTCGGTAAGTGTTTTTGTCAATCGTAATTGAAGAGGGTGCTTGTTTTTGTAGAAGTCCATAATGTATCTCCATCTGATCAATTTGCTGGCAATCTGTAGGTCATGCTTGCGCAGGTTGTTACGTGTACACTTGAGCATATGAGGTGTGTCAAAGAGAAAGTAGACCTGGGTGTCACCGACAAGGAAGAAGGGATGATCTGGTGTGACACCCAGCCGGCGTGCAAGAGTGCAGTTGCTGGTCCCCTGGTCGCACACGACAGCTTTCACAAAGATCCCGCCGGAACTAAGATTTTGAATAACGTCTGTCAACAGACCCTGGAGACATTCTGGGGATGCTTTTGGCTTTGAGAGTACTTCTGGAAAAATAAAGTTTATTGTATTGTATTTTATTGCATTTTGAAAGAGTGAAAGCCAATGGTTGCACCCAGGGCATAGAAATACCCGCCAGCATCATAACCAAGCCTGAATTTGCCACATGACGGGTTGTTTCCTTACTGCTGTCTGCAAAGCCATGCACCATATCCGACTTAGTGTCATAGAAGAGATCTGGGACAGCCAGTTCTTGAGAGATCGAACCGATGGCAAGCTCAGGTACTTGGCGAGGTACTTTTAAGCCCTGGGGCTCTGAAAGTAAAGGTTAAGGGAAAATGGTTTAAATCCGTCAGGACATCTTCGTACGAACTTGTTCGTTGGCTGCAAGTACAGCTGCACCTTCAAAAGGTCCAGTGCCCCTTTCGATAAAAATTTTGATGCGCCCTGGATGACTCGAGGTCGTGTCAGATTCGAAAAATCAAGAAAAAAAAGTTCGTAAAGTTTGTGATGCCTTCAAGAGGTTCTTGCGCAATCGGTTTTTGGATTTTTTTAGGTTATCTAATGTACGTTTCGTCCGGGGTGAGTACTCTTTCCTCGGCCTGCCACCTTGTCTTCTTGGGGTTGCCATCGTGCCAGCCGTGGACGTCGATGAGGCTGCAGCTCCCATTGGTGTCTCTAGAGTGACATCTGTTCGAGAGAGGAAATTACTCAGAAATCGAACTCGCATTAAGCTTCAACTCAAGCTGAACATGGTGCTACCAATTTCAAGAGTTGCCTACTAGAGGCAGTAAACGGACGCTGAGCGTTCCATATTGCTTTCATGTCTAGAAAAAACCGTCCAGTACAAGCTCAGTTCCTCACCAAGGTGGGGCTCCACCTGTGCCTCCTCCTGCAAAGTGGCGGCAGTTGGCGGTGGTGAGGACGGGCGAGCTGAAAAAAATGTGACGAATGCATCTTGTGAGTTCACTAAACGGAATATGGTGCTACTAATGTCAAGAGTTGGCTAATAGAGCCAGTAAACGGACGCTGCGCGTTCCATATTGCTTTCATGTCTAGAAAAAAGCATCACGTACAAGCTCAGTTCCTCACCAAGGTGGGGATCCACCTGCGCCTCCCTCTGCAAAGAGGCGGCAATTGGCGATGGTGAGGACGGGCGAAGTGAAAAAAATCAATGAATTTATACTAAATTGATGCCAACAGATATGAGCAGATTAGTATAAAAAGAAGGCCGTTTCTAGCTTGAGAATTATAGTGCAGAAACTAATATGAAATTTTATTTACCAGAACTGGGGCTAGCAGGTGAGTCGCAGCTCCCCATAAGAATTCTGAATAATATAACCATAACAGATCAGCTTCTCCAAACCAAATATGAAACTAACCTAATATTGTACTGAAACAAGCTCACCTGGAGGAAGAAGCTCTTGCAGTCTCGGGTCGGTTACTTGAACCAAAGGACATGCATTCGGCCGCAAACGTATCCTCCTGTGGCTCGCAAATGCTGTATTCCTGAAGTGCGCGCTGCACAGCCGGCGCTCCTGCAGCTTGCTGATGGGCAAAGCTTCGAACTCCGGTCGGTTCGCGTACGTGATCCATTTGACTGCTCTGTCGGGATGATTGCAAAGCATATATTTTTATGGTTGCATTTCCGACTCCGAAATTACAAAAACTTAGAGGCTTACCTGTCGTCTGTCGAAAACCGGAACTGTCTGTATTCCGAGTTCTCCGTTGGATTATTGCACCATCTCGCAGAGCAGTACCTTCCGTAAGAGTGAGGCACTGCCATAGCGACAAACTCCGTGTTCAAAAGAAAAACAAACTTTCCCGCTAACACGCACTCAAAACTTTACCGAGCGAAACGCGCCGCGCGCACCGCGAGAGCGAGGCGCGCGATCGTTTAAAGAGCTATAGAAAAAAGTAACAATCATGAATGGCCGAAAACTTTTCACGTGTTTGTTTTCATGCATGGTTTTCCGTTAGGGCGTCGCCATCTTGAAATGCGGAACTTCCGGTACGCGTGGAAATGTCGCTTTGTTCTCGCCACGGCGGTAGAAAGTGTTTACATTTTAATCATAATTCCTTTTTTTGCTTCCCCTATATTTTTTTACGTGTTATACGTTGTAATCTCTTGCTTTTTTTGGCCCACACACCGGATATGGGGACAGCGAGGCTAGGTACGAGGGTGCACAAAGAATAGGTCATTACTAGTATGGTAACCAATAGCACACATCCAACTTGAGCGCTCGAAAATGTAGCGGCGAATACCCGCATAGAAGTCTGGGGCCTGTTGAATAGAGAGAGAACAGTAGTTCTCTTGTATGGATGGACGTACGACAAAGAAGCCTACGTAGTGGCGCCGCACTTTGGCTATCACAGAAACTCCGGGAGCTGCATCTGCCTGAGGTCGCTGTCTGGTGCGACAGCCCACGGAAGCTTCGGCAGCCAGAAGTCGGAACGCCTGCGATATCAGCGACACTCGCGTTCGGGCTCTTGCTTTTCGCCGGCATTCCTACTCCACACCGCCAGGATCGCGACATCTGACAGCGTGGTGACACTCCGGCTTCTGTGACGTCATTGGTTGCCACTTCGGAAACACTTGATGCACGGACGGGATAGGACGCTAAACACACGTTCGAAGACGGGCCTCCAGGCAACATGCCTGGATTTCCTTCGCGCTGGGGGCCATTTTCAGAGGGCACCATCACGCAAGACCAACGCTATCAGCACCCTTTCTGCTTATTTTTTTTGTACTTCTTTTTTGAGCATCGGTAGACGGGGACATGAAAAAGAACGAAAGCCGATAAAGCACTACAATGCCAATGTGTTCTGGAGAGTGGAGGCACGTTGGGCTGCCCTTTCATTCGTTGTACGCAGACAACCTCCTCCTCCCCCCCCCCCCCCCCTCCCATCTTCCCTGTGGCGCTCGCGCTATTCGAAAAGGTCCATAATGCTCGTCCGTAATTTCACATCCGTCCGTGACGCACACTAGTACGCTGATCACTGCATTTAATCGAAACACTCGTACTCCATTACCTTTTTGGAGTAATTTCGTAATCATTCGAATACATTCATTACGAAGTAATCGCAACAGTAATCCGATTACTTTTGGAGCTAGTAAATTTACTCCCAACCGTTAAATTTTTTTCCCTTTTTCCTTTTTTATGGCGTCCGTTGCTCCTCCAAGTTTCCTTCAAAGAAATCCTCGAATCGACTTCCGGACAGGAGGGTGGTTTACCGAAATTGATGGATTAAGAATGATATAATTCGACGAGCCCAGTCCAACAATAGACAGCACGAGGGACGTGCTTTCAAAGCGGCAGGAAAATTTGCCCTTCTGAAAATCTCAGGTAATCGGCAAAGCAACGGTCACTTTTCCGAGGAGCAGTCCACTCATTTTCTCCTCGAGTGATTCTCCGTTTTCTTCTCTTCCCCAGCATACATCTTCACAGTATCAAACTTGTCGTAACCCGTTGGGTGTTACCCGTGGGTTACGAGAAGTTTCGCTAAAAAGACTGCCCAAATTACACCATGTGCTGTCACGTTTTCAGTGTTGTCATAAAAAAAAATTCAACCTAAAAAAGAAATTAAAAAAGACAAGGCGAAACTTTATTTAAAAATTTCCGGCAAGAAATAACAACAGCAACAACAACAAACCGGCAAAATATAATAACGTCGAAAAAGAAAACCAGAAATTTATATTTTAACTTATTAGTTCACCCGTGCCTACCGAAGTGTTGAATCAATTTGTGGCCCCACAGCGAGAATCAAAATTTCGTCCGTACAAAAGCGCAACTTTGGTCAGCTGAAGCTCCTCCCAAGGTTAGCTTATTTCTACCAGGCAGCTGCGATTTCGCGCTCTAATAAAACGTTTACTACTTCAATAAATCTCCTCCAAATTCCCCCCTCCCCCTCCCTCCCTCCCTCCCTCCCTCCCTCCCCCCCCCCCCCCCCCAAAAAAAAAAAAGGACCCAGTTATATTTGAGTTTATTTCGACTTGGGACGTCCGCTCGACATCCCCTCCGCGACAGTGGCACGGAGTGATTTAAAACGAGGACGCGTTAGCTTCGCGTGCTCGGGTCAAGGCCCGGGCTGATCAAAGACGGATACCACGGCGCGTGGCGGTCATCGATTGGCGGCCTTCGGTTGACGGCGAAAGCGCTCTCACTAGTATATTTAGCGGCAAAGCCAGTGCAGGTCGTAAAACGATATCCGTCACCGGTCACTCGCCTTCTCGCGCTGCGAAGCTCCGTCTTTTTAACGCGAAACGTTCTTTGACTACTTGCTGCGGATTTAGGGAAGCCGCATTTATGCCGTGGCCTCTGACGTCACATAACGTCCCAGCTTCCCCGCTTAATTTAGCGGAAAAAATGACGTCTCGTGGCCTCAAACGCCAATTCAGTTTTCCCGCTCGATTTAGCGGGGAAAATGACGTCACATGACTTCGTGGCACGTCACCTATACACAAGTTCAGTTTCCCCGCTAGATTTAGCGGGAAAACTGACGTCCCGTGAACTCAGCAGCAATTCAGTTTCACCGCTTCATTTAGCGGAAAAAACTGTCACGTAACCGTGTCACGTGACAGTTTTGTCACGTGACACGGTCACGTGACCTATACACAAATTCGGTTTCACCGCTAAACTTAGCGGGGAAAGCGAGTTGGTGTTGAGGTCATATGACGCTAAACGTTTGTGATGCAAGAATGCTTCACGTATCCAAAACAATTGACAATACATTTTTTTCCTTTCAACACGTTTATGGAGTGTTCGTGGCACGATGTTGATAACAATGGGGAATACGCGTGAACATCACCGGGTGCGGCGATATGAGCTGGAGCTGCGGCGTTCCGGCCGGGGCGGCACAAAAGCCATTTTTAATGTTTACTCACTTGTCTCAAAATTGGTTCAGCGCATTAATAGACACGTCTGAACTAGTAACCCAATTTATAAAATCAAAATAATGTTTTGTTACCAAGTTACCGAAACTTCAAACTGGGTCTGAGAGGCTCTTCCGGCAACACTGACAACGTGACGTCAGATGCTGGCAGTACAGCTCGTTCCCGAGAGGTTAGAAAAGGCTTGATGGTGTCAAGTCAATGCTGCAAAATCTCACGCCATTAAAAAAAAAAAAAAAGAAAAAAATATATATATATATATATATATATATATATATATATAGAGATTTTTTTTTAGACTGCTTGCTTGACTTTTAAAATATGTGACGTCACCCGACCGAAGATTATAAATATCATGCCGGAAAGAGTAGGCCTGGGTATTCCAAAATTGCGTGTAATTCAAATAACTAAAAAAAAAAAAAATACACCGAAGCTGTTTGGTTGAAAAAAAAAGTTTGGAATGGACCGCCACATTTCCTATTGCTAGCCATGTAGCAGTCGGTTGCCGGAGGCATCCACGCGGAATTCTTACCCCTTCCGGCTGGCGCCGTAGTGTGGGCCAGTTCACATTGCCGCACATTGCACCTCAAAGCGTTCTCTTCGGCAACGCTGAAAATTCAGATATCTTTCGTTCTTCGCGTTCGTCTCCACGCCAAGGCGCTGGTTACAAACATGCCCACCGTTGATCGCGCCAGGCGTGAGCACAACTGCGCAATGCCGACAGCAGCGCTGCCGCATGCGACCTTTTCCATCAACACCCGAGGACCAACCTATCTACTAGTCCAAGCAGTGATCAAACAAACGGTGTGAAAGGGGATTCAAGCGTACGATTACCAGCATTTCGATAATGTAAGATACGAACTCCACAGGACGCGACGGACAAAACTTTCTGAACAAACAACATAGAGTTGAGACGTTGTCTGCCCCCCTCCCCCCCCCAATGACCCCACTGGTTCGACACACGCCTTTTTGTCATGTAAATCTCTTCACAGATGCAGTGTCCAGTACAGTTATCGCGTAACCACAGTCTTGTTAACCAACGATGACTAGTTGACAAATAACATCTGCATCAACGATGCCGACGTTCTTCGTTTCATTCTTCATTACCTGTATGTACGATTAAGTAAATTACATAGTTATCATCCTAATTATGCCGGCGTGAGTGCAATTTAGAGTCCCCTCCCTTCCCATAATAAACGAGTATTTTGTGATTGCATTACCCTAGAAAGTGCCTGTTATATCTCTCTAATACAAAGATAACAACTAAGAGAATTTAAACTCACAATTATATTACCCGCCTAAATACTCGTGGGGGGGGGGGGGGGGGGTATTTAAAGAATAACTCGCAGAATTAACGACGAGCACAAATTTAAGAACCTGCGACAGAATGTTTTACTGGGTGCATCAAAAACGCATGGTAACAATAACAAAATTTCAAGACCATAGTAGTCTCTGCGCCTCGAAAACTAATCGAATAGCGAAATGAATTTCTGAGAGGTAAAATAAACATACCGTTATACAAATGTGTTACACATTAAACTCAAATTCTTATTAAAAAAAAAAAAAACCTCAAAATAAAGAAATGATGCCTCCGGGATCACTGTATCGATCGCGGAAACGTTAGGGTACAAGAGTGCAGAATGACTGAACCAAAACAGTGATTATAATTTGGTTGCCTCAAAGCGTACCTCTAAGTGAAAAGCAACGCAATAATGATGAAATTACGACCAAGAAGCAACAACTATTACTACTCTCATTACCTCCAAAGGCTATCAAATTAAGTAACAAAACAATTACAAAAGCTAAAAAAAAAAGAAGACAGGCTGTGGGTGAGCAGGTGGAAGTTTACCATGAAGTCGCACAGGTAATTTCAATGGGATTCTTTTTGTTTTGGTGTTTTCCTTCTTTATGCCAAGTGTCTTTGGTATACAAGCTGTTGGCGACATTGCGACGAAAATATATTGTATTTATGCTCCATTCACACGCCAGAATAAAGGTACATTTAGCAGCCAGAATAAAGGTACATTTAGCCCGGGCCCTGCAGTAAGGGAGCTGGAAATCGTAATCACACGGCGCATAGAAATCCCTTTCTCTAGTCTCTAGGGGAGGGCCAACGTTAAAAGGAGCTCGCCAACCTCCCTTTACAGCTACAGGGAGTGTAGCATCCGACCCGTGAAAAGGAACTAAAAATGACAGATATATACATTCGTGCCGTTTAGTCCGGTATAAAAAATCAAATACTTCTACGTAGCAAATTTTGAATTAATTCTGAACACAAGAGTGGTGGAGAAGGCCAGCGGGAAACATATACTCGCACGTTGGCCGGCAGCAGCGGCGGCGCCGACGCGGCAACAACGTCTGCCACGAACGCGAAAAACACTCGCGAGCTAATGCACGTTTTTCCAAATAACTTCCGTCTATCGGGGAATCTGGATTCGAGATTGGGCGGCTAGAAAACAACGCGTTCGCGAGGCTCGTCCAACCCATTGAACCACGGTTTCTTCGGGGTATTTTCCGTAGCATTTCCGGGATTTATAGTCACAAATCATCGGAATGTGCAAATCTAGTTCGCGTTTAAGGTGGGCCGTCATCGCCCAAACCGTGCGAATCCCTCCCAGGAACGCGGTACTTCCAAACAATCCCACGTTGCTGCGGCACGAGTCCACGCCGCTCGCCTCACAAGAAAAAACACTGTTACAATAAAGGACTGTCGCCTACACCGTATAGACGAAAACTAATTCATGACATAAAATAAATAACGAAGCATTCAACCGAATCAGATGGGCTCATGAAGAGACGACGCCATGGTCTAACATGATTGTTGTTATTGTTGCTTTGTTCCTTCCACGCGATCGACAGACAGTGTCTTTCTCATCTTCGCAAACATACTTGCGCGCCACCTCCCGTTAACATTTGAGGAGGCTGAGCGGCTTAGTTTAAAACAAATTAGCCCGCATAAAACGAAAAGAAAAAGCTCTTTCCCGAGATAAAGGTTAGGACACGAGGTTTGTGCAGCACGCAATATAAGCTCCGATAAACGCCGATTTTTTTTTTGTTCACCAAAAATAGGCACTAAAAACACCAAATGTGTAAAACAAATACCCCCCCCAAAAAAAAAAAATGAAAAAAAAAATCAAAGAAGCAAGAAAAAAATAACTACCATAATTTAAAGAAAAATAAACCCTGAAAAAACGTTGTAACGCAGTGCACCGTTCACGAGTCCGAGTGCAGGTGTAGTAGTAGTAGTACAAGCATTCTAAACCAAAGCGGGCAGGCGACGCGTTAGCGAGGTCAGACCCCCGGTCGTCCGAGAAACCGGGCGACTGGGTCACGGGGTATTCGGGTCGCGGCCCAGAAACCCGGGTCAGAGCCCGGGGCCCGGAACCCCTTTCTCCGGAGGACGGAGAGCTGGGCGCCCTTCCCTCCCCTTTTCACCCTCCTGCCCTTGTCCCTTGCGCAGCTCCCAACTCGACTAGGTACGCATGCGAGGAAGATAAATGTCACATTTGTTCGCTGTATTGCGTTGGTTATGGCTCTTGGTTAGAGTGCAGTGCGTCGGTGTGCTCCTGTGGTTTTTATGTGCACTTTATATTGTTTGGTTCGTTTGCTGTTCGGTCAATAGTGTTTTACGCGTGGCCAAGGTTTTCAAATAAAGCACATGTATACAAATGCGTAAAGATATTTATGGCCACGGTGAATGGCACACTAACGACCTCTGTTTTTTTTGTTTTTTGTGTCTATGGCACGATATGATAAAGACTTTTATTTTCCTTCTATCGTTTTACCCTGGACGTATTTAGTGACATGTCAACTTTTTGTCATAATCTTGAGGGCGTATTGCATTGCATAGTTTGGTGAGGTCAACTTGTGCATGTGCGTGCATTCTTGCGTTCAGCACATTTTCTTCTGTGTAGTTTTATTTTATTGTGTTCGCTTTCCTGCGTTATGTCCGAAAATGTGTTGTGTACCACACAAGAGGACATAAGCTCTTTGTGGACACATCAAATAAAGATTATTATTATTATTAGTGTACCCCGTTTGTGGAGTGCAGCGGCCCGCTGTATATACTTTAAAACAGTTATTAAATCAATTAAAGCATTAGAAGCACACATTTTCCATATCGCGTAAACGTAGGTGATTATTTTATATAAAAGTTAATAAATAAACACCGTTACGAAGTATTTGTTTCCCGAAATTCGAAGTTTCTGCGTAAAAGTCGGGCTACGCGTGACTGCCTGCGTACAGTATTTTGTATATATTTCTTTTTGTTCGTTGCACCACTGTTGTTTTAATTCTAAAGCCGGGCTTTATTTTTTATTTTCTATGTGGGACGACGAAGAAGTGTGTGTGCCTGTATCATAATAATGTTTTTATTCACCGTGGGTGGACCAACGCGCTGTTAATAAACAAGCCGGCGTTTACCCACACCACGTGTGGGTGCGCCGCTCGTGCGCAGGAACATCGATAGCCTCCTCTATACCTACAAAGCCTGGCAGATCGCCACGAGAAGATGCCGCAGAAATTGAAAAAAGTAGAGCGGCAGACAACAGCCTAGAGTGCCTTCATACACACGCGCGCTGTTGCTTGAGTGGTGACATCTCAGCCATTTTTCCGCCCAATCGTTTTTTATGCATTTTGAAGTGCGCGCAATCCGGTGTCAATCAGCTCGAGCGCGCAGCTTTGGCTAATGCAGAGACGCCATTTTAGCGCCCAAGTCACGCACCGAGCTGCGCGAGAGCGTCACGCGCTGGCTCATTCAGGACAACAATGGATGTCTTCACCCTGAGACAGACAGACATGTAGGCACCTAATCTCTGCTAGAGTGCCTTCATACACACGCGCGCTGTTGCTTGAGTGGTGACATCTCAGCCATTTTTCCGCCCAATCGTTTTTTTATGCATTTTGAAGTACGCGCAATCCGGTGTCAATCAGCTCGAGCGCGTAGCTTTGGCTAATGCAGAGACGCCATTTTAGCGCCCAAGTCACGCACCGAGCGCGCGAGAGCGTCACGCGCTGGCTCATTCCAGGACAACAATGGATGTCTTCACCCTGAGACAGACAGACATGTAGGCACCCTAATCTCTGCTAGAGTGCCTTCATACACACGCGCGCTGTTGCTTGAGTGGTGACATCTCAGCCATTTTTCCGCCCAATCGTTTTTTATACATTTTCAAGGGCGCGTAATCCGGTGTCACTCAGCTCGAGCGCGTAGCTTTGGCTAATGCAGAGACGCCATTTTAGCGCCCAAGTCACGCACCGAGCTGCGCGAGAGCGTCACGCGCTGGCTCATTCAGGGCAACAATGGATGTCTTCACCCTGAGACAGACAGACATGTAGGCACCCTAATCTCTGCTAGAGTGCCTTCATACACAGCGCGCTGTTGCTTGAGTGGTGACATCTCAGCCATTTTTCCGCCCAATCGTTTTTTATGCATTTTCAAGGGCGCGTAATCCGGTGTCACTCAGCTCGAGCGCGTAGCTTTGGCTAATGCAGAGACGCCATTTTACCACCCAAGTCACGCACCGACTGCGCGAGAGCGTCACGCGCTGGCTCATTCAGGACAACAATGGATGTCTTCACCCTGAGACAGACAGACATGTAGGCACCCTAATCTCTGCTAGAGTGCCTTCATACACACGCGCGCTGTTGCTTGAGTGGTGACATCTCAGCCATTTTTCCGCCCAATCGTTTTTTTATGCATTTTGAAGTACGCGCAATCCGGTGTCAATCAGCTCGAGCGCGTAGCTTTGGCTAATGCAGAGACGCCATTTTAGCGCCCAAGTCACGCACCGAGCGCGCGAGAGCGTCACGCGCTGGCTCATTCAGGACAACAATGGATGTCTTCACCCTGAGACAGACAGACATGTAGGCACCCTAATCTCTGCTAGAGTGCCTTCATACACACGCGCTGTTGCTTGAGTGGTGACATCTCAGCCATTTTTCCGCCCAATCGTTTTTTATACATTTTCGAAGTGCGCGCAATCCGGTGTCACTCAGCTCGAGCGCGTAGCCTTGGCTAATGCAGAGACGCCATTTTAGCGCCCAAGTCACGCACCGACTGCGCGAGAGCGTCACGCGCTGGCTCATTCAGGGCAACAATGGATGTCTTCACCCTGAGACAGACAGACATGTAGGCACCCTAATCTCGCTAGAGTGCCTTCATACACGCGCGCTGTTGCTTGAGTGGTGACATCTCAGCCATTTTTCCGCCCAATCGTTTTTTATGCATTTTGAAGTGCGCGCAATCCGGTGTCAATCAGCTCGAGCGCGTAGCTTTGGCTAATGCAGAGACGCCATTTTAGCGCCCAAGTCACGCACCGAGTGCGCGAGAGCGTCACGCGCTGGCTCATTCAGGACAACAATGGATGTCTTCACCCTGAGACAGACAGACATGTAGGCACCCTCAATCTCGCTAGAGTGCCTTCATACACACGCGCGCTGTTGCTTGAGTGGTGACATCTCAGCCATTTTTCCGCCCAATCGTTTTTTATGCATTTTGAAGCACGCGCAATCCGGTGTCACTCAGCTCGAGCGCGTAGCTTTGGCTAATGCAGAGACGCCATTTTAGCGCCCAAGTCACGCACCGAGCTGCGCGAGAGCGTCACGCGCTGGCTCATTCAGGGCAACAATGGATGTCTTCACCCTGAGACAGACAGACATGTAGGCACCTAATCTCTGCTAGAGTGCCTTCATACACACGCGCGCTGTTGCTTGAGTGGTGACATCTCAGCCATTTTTCCGCCCAATCGTTTTTTATGCATTTTGAAGTGCGCGCAATCCGGTGTCACTCAGCTCGAGCGCGTAGCTTTGGCTAATGCAGAGACGCCATTTTAGCGCCCAAGTCACGCACCGACTGCGCGAGAGGCGTCACGCGCTGGCTCATTCAGGACAACAATGGATGTCTTCACCCTGAGACAGACAGACATGTAGGCACCTCTAATCTCATGCTAGAGTGCCTTTCATACACACGCGCGCTGTTGCTTGAGTGGTGACATCTCAGCCATTTTTCCGCCCAATCGTTTTTTATGCATTTTGAAGTGCGCGCAATCCGGTGTCACTCAGCTCGAGCGCGTAGCTTTGGCTAATGCAGAGACGCCATTTTACCGCCCAAGTCACGCACCGAGTGCGCGAGAGCGTCACGCGCTGGCTACATTCAGGACAACAATGGATGTCTTCACCCTGAGACAGACAGACATGTAGGCACCCTAATCTCTCGCTAGAGTGCCTTCATACACACGCGCGCTGTTTGCTTGAGTGGTGACATCTCCGCCAGTTTTCCGCCCAATCGCTTTTTTATGCATTTGAAGTACGCGCAATCCGGATTGTCACTCAGCTCGAGCGCGTAGCTTTGGCTAATGCAGAGACGCCATTTTAGCGCCCAAGTCACGCACCGAGCTGCGCGAGAGCGTCACGCGCTGGCTCATTCAGGACAACAATGGATGTCTTCACCCTGAGACAGACAGACATGTAGGCACCCTAATTCCTGCTAGAGTGCCTTCATACACACGCGCGCTGTTTGCTTGAGTGGTGACATCTCAGCCATTTTTCCGCCCAATCGCTTTTTTATGCATTTTGAAGTACGCGCAATCCGGTGTCAATCAGCTCGAGCGCGTAGCTTTGGCTAATGCAGAGACGCCATTTTAGCGCCCAAGTCACGCACCGAGCGCGCGAGAGCGTCACGCGCTGGCTCATTCAGGGCAACAATGGATGTCTTCACCCTGAGACAGACAGACATGTAGGCACCCTCAATCTCGCTAGAGTGCCTTCATACACGCGCGCTGTTGCTTGAGTGGTGACATCTCAGCCATTTTTCCGCCCAATCGTTTTTTTACGCATTTTGAAGTACGCGCAATCCGGTGTCAATCAGCTCGAGCGCGTAGCTTTGGCTAATGCAGAGACGCCATTTTAGCGCCCAAGTCGACGCACCGAGTGCGCGAGAGCGTCACGCGCTGGCTCATTCAGAGCAACAATGGATGTCTTCACCCTGAGACAGACAGACATGTAGGCACCTCTACCTCTGCTAGAGTGCCTTCATACACACGCGCGCTGTTGCTTGAGTGGTGACATCTCAGCCATTTTTCCGCCCAATCGTTTTTTATGCATTTTGAAGTGCGCGCAATCCGGTGTCAATCAGCTCGAGCGCGTAGGCTTTGGCTAATGCAGGAGACGCCATTTTACGCGCCCAAGTCACGCACCGAGTGCGCGAGAGCGTCACGCGCTGGCTCATTCAGGACAACAATGGATGTCTTCACCCTGAGACAGACAGACATGTAGGCACCCTATCTCTGCTAGAGTGCTCTTCATACACAGCGCGCTGTTGCTTGAGTGGTGACATCTCAGCCATTTTTCCGCCCAATCGTTTTTTATGCATTTTGAAGTACGCGCAATCCGGTGTCAATCAGCTCGAGCGCGTAGCTTTGGCTAATGCAGAGACGCCATTTTAGCGCCCAAGTCACGCACCGAGCGCGCGAGAGCGTCACGCGCTGACACATTCAGTGCAACAATGGATGTCTTCACCCTGAGACAGACAGACATGTAGGCACCCTACATCTCTGCTAGAGTGCCTTCATACACACGCGCTGTTGCTTGAGTGGTGACATCTCAGCCATTTTTCCGCCCAATCGTTTTTTATGCATTTTGAAGTGCGCGCAATCCGGTGTCACTCAGCTCGAGCGCGTAGCTTTGGCTAATGCAGAGACGCCATTTTAGCGCCCAAGTCACGCACCGAGTGCGCGAGAGCGTCACGCGCTGGCTCATTCAGTGCAACAATGGATGTCTTCCACCCTGAGACAGACAGACATGTAGGCACCCTAATCTCAGCTAAGAGTGCCTTCTGCACACGCGCGCTGTTGCTTGAGTGGTGACATCTCAGCCATTTTTACCGCCCAATCGTTTTTTTATGCATTTTGAAGTACGCGCAATCCGGTGTCAATCAGCTCGAGCGCGTAGCTTTGGCTAATGCAGAGACGCCATTTTAGCGACCTAGTCACGCACCGAGCGCGCGAGAGCGTCACGCGCTGGCACATTCAGGACAACAATGGATGTCTTCACCCTGAGACAGACAGACATGTAGGCACCCTAATCTCATGCTAGAGTGCCTTCATACACACGCGCGCTTTTGCTTGAGTGGTGACATCTCAGCCATTTTTCCGCCCAATCGTTTTTTATGCATTTTGAAGTACGCGCAATCCGGTGTCAATCAGCTCGAGCGCGTAGCTTTGGCTAATGCAGAGACGCCATTTTAGCGCCAGGTCACGCACCGAGTGCGCGAGAGCGTCACGCGCTGGCACATTCAGTAGGCAACAATGGATGTCTTCACCCTCAGACAGACAGACATGTAGGCACCCTAGTCGCAGCCTAGAGTGCCTTCATACACACCGCGCGCTTTTGCTTGAGTGGTGACATCTCAGCCATTTTTCCGCCCAATCGCTTTTTTATGCATTTTGAAGCGCGCGCAATCCGGTGTCACTCAGCTCGAGCGCGCAGCTTTGGCTAATGCAGAGACGCCATTTTACCGACCCAAGTCACGCACCGAGTGCGCGAGAGCGTCACGCGCTGGCACATTCAGTGCAACAATGGATGTCTTCACCCTGAGACAGACAGACATGTAGGCACCCTACTAACAGCCTAGAGTGCCTTCATACACACGCGCGCTTTTGCTTGAGTGGTGACATCTCAGCCAATTTTCCGCCCAATCGCTTTTTTATTGCATTTTGAAGCGCGCGCAATCCGGTGTCAATCAGCTCGAGCGCGCAGCTTTGGCTAATGCAGAGACGCCATTTTAGCGCCCAAGTCACGCACCGAGTGCGCGAGAGCGTCACGCGCTGGCACATTCAGTAAAACAATGGATGTCTTCACCCTCAGACAGACAGACATGTAGGCACCCTACATACGGCCTAGAGTGCCTTCATACACACGCGCGCTTTTGCTTGAGTGGTGACATCTCAGCCATTTTTCCGCCCAATCGTTTTTTATGCATTTTGAAGCGCGCGCAATCCGGTGTCACTCAGCTCGAGCGCGCAGCTTTGGCTAATGCAGAGACGCCATTTTAGCGCCCAAGTCACGCACCGAGTGCGCGAGAGCGTCACGCGCTGAACATTCAGTAGCAACAATGGATGTCTTCACCCTGAGACAGACAGACATGTAGGCACCCTACAACAGCCGCGTGACGGGCGCCCCGCTGCGGCGAGACGCAGAGATACGCATTGTCCCGAGCGATGGAATGTCCGCTCGTGCACGCGTTCTTCGCGCTACCGCTTTTTTCTCGTCAGGTTTGAAAACCATGTTTCGGGTCCTTGCCGCTGCAAAGACATGTGCGCTGACTACAGAAGCTCCCCGAGAAATGCTCTGTTCTACCAGATCCTAGCGCTCCAGTTTTGCATGACCGGGCACTCTATGGCTCCGTCGTTGACCTGCCAGGCTTTGCGAGTGAGTATAGACCGTTTTATCGTGGGTAGCGCCATTTCGAAAGCGAGAGAGAAAAGGGAAAGCGCTGCCGGCGCTTTCTCTCTTGCTGGTTGTGTAGAAATAGTGAAAGTCTCCGGATGAGACGCTTGGCCGGTGTTGGGTGTGTGCAGTGCCCGAACTTCGTTCGCGCTTTCTTCACCTCTTTCAAACTCCCAAACTTATTTGGAGCACATATGGTCGGCGATGGCGACAGTCCCCCGGTCATCCGGACACCATTGCTACGGGTGATAGGAGTTGCACATATAACGACAGAAAGCGTCGAATACTGTCCGAGGACCTATGTAGCTTGCATGAAATCTGGCAAGGCGAGTGCGGCAATATTTTTAAACTCCATCGCTTTCCACGTGATTGGAAATGATGAACCATTGATCAATATTTGCTTCCAATGTTGCCTATTTCAGCACGTAGCCGTTTTTGGTTTACATGCTGAAAGAGCGATTATCACGAGAAAACTCGCACGCACCTTGCGAGTGTACCCTACGTTCATCGACGGTACAGCATTCGAGTGCTCGCTCCATTCAGAAAATGTTGGCGGAGAGCACAGTCAGAGGAGGATGGCGTTGGGGAAAAAGTATTTTCGGTTTACGGACGCGCTAACCCACTGCCGCCGGAGATCGGGGTCATGTGGAAAGCGATGGAGCTTAAGAGGGCCCTGCAATCATATTTAAGCGTCTACCTTTTTTGCGGTTTCCACGTCCCTTGGGGTTCGGGCAAGCCAGCGGGCACGGAGAGAGTCACTAAATATCAGTGCGTCATATTTTAACCGGACGACGCGGAAACCTCCTCCACCGACGAGAGCGACCCGCGGTACCGAAAGCGCGCAAAATGTGACGTCTTAGGTCCTGGGCTTACTACTGGTCAGAGCCGCTAAAGCTTTTTTTTTAGTCGAGATACAAAATATAAGTGTCGCGAACCGTTTCAAATATGTATGAAAGTAGTTTTTGTTCAGTATTTTAGATCAGAAAAGAAACAAATGCAGTTTATAAAGTACGGAAACAAGAAATGACCCGTCGACATACCCGCCACCAAGCAGCGGAAAAAGCGGCGCATATTAGAAAGGGCTAGTGGGATGAGGCGCCGATGAACGGCGAGCGTAGAAAGGTCCCGGAGCGTACAAAGGCCATTTGGCGGTATGGCAGCGCGAAGTGGCTCCCGTCCTGTACTGGTCTTTACCCCGTGTTTGCTGTCGTTTGTGGCCAATGAAGTGTTATGCCGAAATAGTCTTTAATCGCGCAGCAAATGCAATGCGAGTCGCCCTGGCCGCCCGCTTCATACAGCCTATCCAACACACGGTTTAGTGGCGCCCTCTCGAGCCGTCGACACGAAGTGCGGCAGCCGTGAGCGCTCGATGAGCTCACTATACCTCCTCTAGTTCACGGCCACTCAAGCCAGGACCTACGACGTCATGAAAGCGGTTATTTTTTGCTTGTTTTTGTAATTCTAATTTTCCTATAACTTTTAAAATAAAGCGAATTTTGCGAAAAGAAAAGTTTCATTAAGTTACTACGTTCAGTGCGCTTAGGTTCGGTGCAAATTAAAAATCAGTCAAAACGCTGTTGCAGGACCCCTTTAAAGACATTGCAGCCGCACTTGCCGGAGTTCCGTGCAAGCTACATAAGTCCTCAGACAGTATTCGACGCTTTCTGCCGAGGAACAGAAAAGCGTCTGGTTCGTCTTCCGCGGTTTATACTAAGGTGAAACGAAGACACCGGATTTCGAAACGGGCTTTTGCGTTGTCTCTTTTGGGTTCCAGACAATGCAAGTTTCCATACCGGGACGACGCTACTTTAGTGTCGATTCTGTTGTAACATTTACTTCACGTAACTTATAACCAGACGTGTGGGATCGCACCAGTCACGACGATCCGTGTGGTTTCCGGTCCCTGCGGTGCCTTCTGAGTGCCCCCTCTCTCCCGAAAACTGTTCGCTTTCGTTCTACCCCTCCCCTCCCACATAAACAGTCTTCCGCTCGTCCTATACAGCGATAGTTGTTTTGGACTCTTCTGTCTACTCAAAATGATACAAGTCCGCCGTCGACATCGCCAAATGCTCCAGAAAGAAAAGCCCATTAACCCGCGCGCGGTTTCATCAAGATCCCATCCCCGGTCCGCTGATTGTGAAGCAAAGCGTGCTACCAGAGTCACGCAGACGGCTTCAACGAACCGCATGTGTTGAGGACCGCTGCGCATACGAGCCTCGCGAAGCGCCCGCTAGATGGCCGCAGTTGCGATGCTGTCGGATCGTGCCACCTGACTCGAACGACGCGTTCGTTAGGCCCGCTTGTGACGGGGCAATTTTCCCAGCAATTTTCGGTGTAGCTGACGAGTTAATGGTTCCACTTTCCCTAGATCCTGGCACCGCGACATGAACTGCTCGGCTCGAAACGGACGAGCAACTCGGACAACTCGGAGACGTTTGAAGCGGCAGCAGCCCACCGGGGACGCGATATTTTCACGTGACACCCCGCGACGGTGATGATGACAACTAAAGACTTGAATCTGGTCTGAAATTCCCTGTTTTTGGGAATAAACCGTTTCAGAAAGGTGAGTTAGTATTCTCAACGTCATTTCAAGGTATCGAAACACGTTAATAGCGCGCAACTGTGTGCCTATACTGTCGAGACCGGTTATAACGAAGTAAACGGGAATCGGAAATCACTTCGCTATATCCGCTATTTCGATATAACCGACTTCGGTTATAACGAAGTGCAAAGGGGAATGGGAAATCGTGATCGCTTCGCTGCAGCCGCTATTTCGCTATAACCGGCCTCGAAAGTAGTACAAGAAAAACAAAATTTATTGATGATGATGGTAAATCGCAGCAATTGTTTGCTGTGTGTGAACGCTGGCGGCCCGTGTTGCTGGCGCTGCGACGTCAAGTTGCTGGGAGAAATCGCCCTCTCTGAAGCAAGCCTTAGATGGCTTCTGTGTATACCAACTAAATGAGCGTGTCATTCTCCGAGCAAATTTTGGCCATGGTTCCTCCCCGTAAGGTAGCAAGATAGATTACCAAGTGCGCAGATACATAAGCATACATTATAGGGTCGGATAATCTGTCGTAGCTATCGCTGTGATGTGTACTGTAGATTAACGCAGGACGGCTTATTTGTTGCGCGGTATATCTTGGGAGAGTTGCCTCCGAACATGTGCTGCCCCAGGGGAGAAAGAAACGTTAGCGCCGAAATTACTCACTGTTCTTCGTGAACCTTTCGTAGCTCCTCCACGCCTTCGGGAAATACAAGTACTTACCTTTCGGTTGTCCACATCCTAATGCATATAAATACACAAAATGTTCCTTTCTTGCTTTGCTTTTTTTATAAGATGGAAAACAGTAAAATACGACACTCGAGATAACTAACGGATTCCTCTAGAATAACGTAATCCACCGCGGCGGACGTCGGGTTACTATTGTAAAGTTGCAATTAGTAAATTATTCACCGAAAATCCATTAGGGTGGTTGCATTTAAAATCGAACAGGCGTGTCAAATAAAATATTTTAATCTGTAAAAAAATAAAAAATAGTAGCCTTACCTCTGTAACAAACAAAACAGTTCTTAAAAAATAAATATATACATACACATTTATATATTTCCTTCTACGAAATTTTTTAAGTAGAGCAAGGTAAATGCTACATTTCCGCTGAGTGATATTTGTACCCAGTTCTGTGGGTTGTTTATAAATGAGTAAAAATAAAACAAAAAGACTCAGAATATTTTTTATATAAATGTATAATGCGGGGTCTATTTTTTAAATACCTTTTTACTCTCATAATTTATGCCAGAAATAAAAAAATAAACAAAAAATAAACATCGTATTTTTGACGTTTTGGTTATATATCTGAAGGCTTTTATCTTATGATTCATCACAAATATTTCTTACTAAATACTGAAACACCTGTAGTCCTCTACATAAGCTATGGACAGGTACCACTTTAGTTTACTTTATTTTCTCAAAATAATTTATATAAAGTTTTAAATTTCTTTAAAAACTAACTTTAGCCATATCTTGAACCAACTCCCTTAAACTTTATTTTTAGTTTTTGCAATTATTCCCAATGATGTCTCCTATCCTTCGGCACAATTATAGCAGCCCCTTTCTTTGCTGTATTTTCTGTAGAATTCTCCAGGCGAACACCAAAAGCACCAAGACGCCGAAGATCTGTTCAAACATTTTCGAATATTATTTTAAACCAACTTGTCTTCTCAAGACGTTAACTCGTACAGCCGAAGGCCCCTCGATAAACTTTTCAACTCCGTTGTCCGTGCCGCATGTATGCTTTCTAGCACCGGTGACATAAGCAAGCTCGACAGCCTTGCAAAGACGAGGTGATCGGAAATCGCTCGGGACGCAAGCAGCGCTTCGAGTTTAAAAACAGTAAAATGATACACAAGGAAGCGTGACAGTTTGATGCGTGTGAATACTACCACCAGTAACGCACAACCTTGGTTTCTTTCCAAGGTGCAGGCATCTGCGCCAGCCCTGTTGCACGGCCAGCGCCGCTACCGGCTCGGCGTAACGTCCAGAGACGCGGCAAAGCGAGGAATGAGCGAGAGTGGGGACTTGTCGTGCACAAGTTCCGAGAAATACAGGAGGCAGCACGTCGCCCTCCGGTTAAATTAGAGCCATTCTCCCGCGCCGAGCGCGCAGTATAATCCACCGCGCAAGAAAAACAGCGCGTAACATAATTATCCTCGCTCCCCTCGCCGAGACAAAACACGTGAGGCTCCACGCACAAGCACCCGATAGATGACAAGGCCGTCGCGCCGGAATTTCGACGTCACCTACTGGGGTACCAGACGCGGAGTCGGCGTTCGGATCGAAACGCGCGTCCTCCCTGATTCGACACCGAGTCTGAGCCGAACGCGCTGACGCAGCACTCGACCCCGATCCGCGTTCGCCTCTCTTGGGATTTTAGGCGATGTCGCGAACCTGCCGAGGTTCGAGTTCGAAGAGGTTCGACGTTTTCCGAACTTCTAAGACAAAGTTGGACAGAGTAATGGTTCGATACCACGACCAGGCGGATTTTTCGGTCGCGCACCAGTCACTCGTTCAGCTGTGTTTGGAGATTTGTGTTTGTCCTTCGCCCCCTTTGTTCCCCTTCTCCGGGGATTCTTATCCTCATCGTCGGACGAGGGTTCGTCAAAAGTTCGGATTTAGAGCGCATGCGCGAACATTTGAAAACGAGGTAACGCCACCTGGCAGAAGAAAAGTGAACGGCATTTGTTGACGTTAACGCACTAATTAAAGCACATAAAATACGCATATTTACCCATATACTGCCTAAAGATTGGTAATAACTTTATAAAATACAAAATATACTACTTTATAAATTACTCGTTTTCAAATAATTTCGAAGCGTTTACGTAGAAGTCGGGCAGCGCGGTGTCCCTCAATCGAACTTCGTCGAACTTTGCTAAAAGCTCGAACATTCGTCGAAACCAGTCGAACTTGTAAGTTTGACAAAATTTCACGACAACCGCAGGTAGTGGGAAAATTCGGTATTACGGCATTTTCGTCTAAGTGGGCCCGGGACGCGGCCCCCTACTATACTGTGTAAACCCAAAGAAAGAGGTCCCTCGGTTTCCGCCTGATGACGTCACACACAGTTTGTCGCCGGCCGCGATCCTGGCGGTGTCACAGCGGCGATGCTGGACGTGGCAGACGCCTGTTCCACCGCCGGTCGCTTTCCAGCTCGACAGACCACGGAAGTTTCGGCAGCCGGGCATTGGGACGCCGCGACGACAGCGACACCCGCGTCTCGCTCGCACTTTTCGCCGTGACTTCTCGCGCCAACCGCCAGGATCGCGACATCCGACAGCGTGACCGGCGACGGCATTCGTGACGTCATTTTGCCGCCACTTAGGGCAACTTTTGCTGGGTGGCCAGGCTAGGACGCCGAAACACGCCAGCCGAACACGCCTCCTGGAACGCGGTTCCAGGAAGCACCGTATAGATATATATGCCAGTACTCCGCCAGCGTTTGGCTAGGGCTCGGGCTTAATCGGGGAGAACCCGAGTTCATGCCGAATGATAACACAGTCCTCATATCCAATGTCTGTCCTGCGTTGGACTCCCTTAGGTGACGTCATAAATACAGCACTACGGCCCTCTTCTTCAGGAAGTGTTGCTCGACGACGTCTTCCAGGATTAAGGAAACAAGCAAAAAGTAAAATATGCGGATGAAAAGCACGCGAATTCATCTATGTGTACGCGTCGGCTAGAAAACACGTACAAAAAGGTGAAAAAAAAAGGCAAAACAGATGAGGAGTTGATATTGGAATGCGACTCACCTATCGGTTGCGGAGGAGCGGGCCCGGTTGGAACATGGAAGAAAACGGGAGAAAGCCAAAACAAGTTAATGCACGTCATTGCCACACAGCCCTACAAGAATGCTCTGACGATTCCGATTCCAAATATAGACCAACTGGCTATTTACAAACAAGTGCGCCTTTGCACACCCCAGGGCCACTCTGCTGATCAGTGCGGGTATCTCTCCCCGCGCGGCTAACTCACTCGCAAGAGGGATTTTGAGCTGATATACGGAGCAATATGCAATTTTGAGTTTGGAGTGTGAAATTAAATTATTTTTTGTCGTTTATCGCCCGCCTTCCAACACATCATGGCAAATTTCTTTCTTTATTCGACACTTACTTAGAAATCGAGTCTCCAAATAATTTCTGCGTTATTTTAGGAGCTGATTTTAATGTGAACATGCAAGAAAATATAAGCCTATCACTACATCTAAACAACACTATTGCTTCTTACGGGTTTTTAAATGTAATCGTATCGCCCACTAGAGCCACAAAAGTCTTCGGGAAGTATAATCGATCTTTTTATTACGAACGAAAGTACACAAGTATACAGCCCTGGCACTATTTGTAGCGACCATAGTGATCATAGTGCAATTTTTATCTCTTTCCGTCATTTCACCATAAAAACTAAAGTCAAAAGAAATATTTTTTCTTACCAGTTTATATTTTTTATCTAAACTTTCTGTCCTTTAGAAATGAGATTGCAGGCACAAATTGAACAACGGTAACGTTACAATTAAGCAAACATTGATGACTCATAAAACTCTTTCTTAGCATAAAAAGAAAATATTATAACAGCTGGTTTCCTTATAAAACAACCACTGCATGAAATAAAATTCGAAAGCCTTGGATTGCGCCTCTGCACCTTAAAAAAAAACATCAAAGGTAAAAATCTATATTTTGTACTTCACAGCGCATGAACGTAAAACATGAAGTACAAAATATGGAAAACCAACTAACCCAAGCTGCTGTGTTAACATAAAAATCCTTTGTACAAAGTCTTTGTACAAAGGGATCCTAATAAATAGATAGGTTTCAAAAGGTATCGCAATTTTCTAACACCGGAACTCAAGAAGACGGAATATGATTATCGAAAAACTTTATTTAATGACCCTAAAAAAAAACAAAAAAAACCTTTTAGATGTTGTCTGGAAATCAATAAATGGTATTCTCTAGCGCGGTAGTCAACACACTTCTTTATGAGAACTCCATCGAAATGGAAAATTGATCTCTGATGCCTCGCTGGCTGAGTATTTTTATTTATTTTTGTCAACCTGATTTTTTTTTTTTAGCTTATACGCGAGGCTGCAGTTACTGACATATCTCAGAGGATTAGCGAAACTCTGTTTCTTTATCCGACAAACGTGCATGAAGTGTTTCGCGTATTCATGGGCCTAAAAACAGCAAAACTTGCGATACTGACGACCTTCAAATAAAACTCATTAAATTTATCCTCGAGATAATAACGCCATGCCTTGTACATATTTTTAACTTGTGTTTGTCACGCGGAGAATTCCCACAACCAATGAAACTGGCAAAAGTGTCTATATATAAGAGTGGCGATAGAAATGTTCCGTCTAATTATAGACCTATTTCTGTTTTGCCTGTTTCTTTCTATAAGGGACTCGAAAATATTATTTCGTATCTTCTTAACAATTTTTTTTTGCAAAAAAATCATTTTAATATTTTAATTTGGCTTGAGAAATATAAAATCCACTGAATCTGCGCTTTTTTTACAAAAAGAAATCATATTACAGAATATAGAAAGCAAACTCTTGACACTTGGCATCTTCACAGATTTTAGTAAAGCTTTCGATTGCCTGAAGCATAAAATACTTCTTGACAAACTAAGCAGGTATGGTATACGTGGTCCATCACTTTCCCTTTTGTAAACAATCTGTAATCATCGACGGTCACTTTTCATCACTGTTACAGATAAAGTACGGCGTGCCACAAGGTAGCATTTTGAGTCCGTTGCTCTTTAATATTTACATGAGTGATGTTGTGAACATTAAAAAAAAAAGAAGATGTCTCGTATGTTCATGACATCAGTCTACTCCCAGTGACACAGATGCCGATGACACAGTAACCAAATGAAATTTTATACCGTCTAGATTGTTTTCGTGGTCGCAAGCAAATGGTCTATATATCAATGAAACAAAAACAAAGACAATTTTATTCAAAACAATAAATGAACATGCAAATATATATGAAACTCTCCAGTTCCAATTCACCCTGACTGAATTAGTAAAAGAACATAAAACATTAAGTGTTATATTTTCAGAAAATCTACCGTGGTATCAAAATATAAACCAGGTCGTCAGCAAATTATCTAAAATTGTTGGTGTGCTTGCACGTTGTCGTGCAGTTCTTCCAGAAAACTAAAACTACAAATATACTATGCATGATTTAAATCTCACATATCTCACTGCCATCTTGGGTGGGGCATGACCATGAAAATAAATCTTAAAAAATTTTATCAGTACAAAAAAAAGTTTTGCGTTTTATTGGAAACGTTTATTTCTTAGCGCACACAAAAACTCTGTTTTCACAATACAAAGTAATAAATATACATCGATTTCACGAGTACCTTTTGACTCGGTCATTTCATTTCTCCTCTCCTGAATACATTAGCTTTAATTAAAATATACCCACCGTCCGCACCGGCCTCCCCGAGAAATGGAAAGTGTTTCCGTTTCGTACAAACTACATTTCCAGTCTTTGAACACAACTGACGCGAACAGTTACTCTACAAAATATAAATCATTGCACCTACTTTTTGTATAGTATGTGATGTAAACCTGCGAAACCTGTATCTCTTTCATGCAGGTATTTATTTTGTTGCTAAAACCTCCGCACGTAGAATAATACCGGGCATCCGCCCATTCCACACTAAGCGCCCATACCCAAATTTGTAAGATCTGAGAAAACATGCACAGTACATTGATATGTAAAATTTATGACCGGACAAGTGCCCACCCCCATCTTTTCGCGATTATCTTTAAATTTTGAGTGGGCGTTTGCCCGGTATTTTAAGGTAGTCATCTTTGTGCAACCGTAGCTGTGTGCAAAGTGCGCACGGAGCACGGACCCCGCAGAGTCAACATTCGTCGACTTTTTGTCCGTGGCTCCGCGTCTGTAACCTACACAAGTGCAAACATAAAAATCTGTTAAAAACAATATGTGACCGGCTCCACGGGGACAAGCAACTAAAGGTGCCTAGCGTTCCAGCCAGATGGCTGCCATAAGTCCGTCATCACTTCGAATATTGAAGTCCGACTTTGCGCTGGTAAAAAGGGGGCGAAAACGCTCGAGGTGCAAGCCAAATGAACCGCATTCGTGTTACCTTAGGAGCGGCAAGAAATGTTACATCTGGGGAAGGTAAGGCTTACGCCTGCTGAGCGGCACCGGCTGGAACGCTATACGGAGCGCAAGTTCGTCTGCGTCTTGCACAGGGGTTGCGACGACGTCAGAACGCCGAGCTCTTATTGGCTGATTGGAATAAAATACTGGGCAGACATCGAGGCATTTAGCATTGAGGTCCACCCACTATGCGTTCAATCAGAGCCAATCAGAGCTCGGCGTCGTTCTGACGTCACCGAAACTCCTGCGCAAGAAGCAGAGGGGATTGCGCTCCGCATAGGTTGTACCTTCTCCCCGCGGAGCCGGTCACGTGACCTCACCGCCGGGAGAGATTACCCGATCAGCAAACCGACCCAGAGGTGCGGACACTGCGCATGCGCAGAACCCTCGTTCGCCCGAGGCGTCTGCGCATTGCGCCGACAGGGACGTGACGTCGGGGTGTCGACGGAAACGCGAGTTTCCGTCTCCTATCGCCCCGCTGAAAAATGACGAGGAACTGGGCTGTCTGTGGACGTGGTACACCTCCGCAGAAGAGAGCTACTGCGCATGCCCGGAACATTGTTTCACGGCCCAGTAGATGAAGATGGCAGCGCACAGCGGGCGATTACTGGAATCAGTGTACGCCCATTTCACTTTCCCGAGGAACAAGAAGATAAAAGAGATAACACACGAAGGAAGACGACAGCTTCATCGATAATGTGAAACGAGCATGAACTGATTACGCCGAATTCCTACAGAGGTTACGTTCCTTTAATCCGCGGCCACTGCTCATACGTGGTAGAAAAGACACGTCTGCAGTCACAGCCTCTTTGCTCCTCGTAAGACGGGCACATTGGTCAGACAAAACACTGTCCACAGAAAGGTTCCAAGAATACCTATGCATAAAGCCTTCGATCATGCTTCAGGCGTGTCCGCAGTTAATTTTGTCAACATATGCCTGCAAAGAACGCCGTATCTTTTGTACGATGTATTATGGGCAGTGGGACTTCACGTTCTCTGAAAAACCACACACACACCAAAAAATAACGATGGCAACAAAAGCTGGTACTTTAAGCATGAATGGATGAGGAATATGTAAGCTTACCCGCACCGCGTGAGTTACTTTTTTGTTGCCACAGGCTCAAAAACGTACATGTTACGTGCCGCCTCCCCCCCCCCTTTTTTTTTTTTTCAGGAAAGAGTAAATATGAGATGTGGATTCACCAACTAAATTCAGCGAGATACAACGTCATGTTGTGACTCGCACTACCCACGTGGCTGCCGTACATATTCCGCGTGGTACTATATCGTGAGTCGTGAGTCATGAACGACATTCCGCACATTTCTCGCAAACGGCAACTGTCGCATATACCGTCTCGATGTTCGTACATACCATGTACACAAACACGACATCGATAAACGAAATAAAAAAAAAGAGAAAAAATAAGTATGTATAGAAGGACACGCGGAACAGGCTGCCATAATATTCCAGCAAAAAAAAAAAAAAGGAAAAACCCGGCAGATAGATGTAACCTCCAAAACATACTCCGTTCCCCCTGCGCCAGTGACAGCGCGGTGGAAGCTACGTGATCCCTTGTACCAATCACGTGACTATCTTCCCCACGTGACGAGAGCGGGGTCAGCCGACAAAAGGGGGACGGCTCATTGGTCTCGGCACGTAGTGTCTGTGGATTGATTGGTTATATCACCAAATAAATCAATCACGCAAATAAAAAACAGGACTTTCGGTTATACCAATTACTGTGGGTGATTGTCAGTGATATAGCAAACACACTGTTGCCTCCTGGATTGGCTCCGTCAGGGGCGGTCGGACCATCGGAACGGGGCCGGTGTTGGTGGCCGTTGGCAGGAGCGCCAACACGTGGCGAGAAGTGGACAGGCGACCGGTCCCACAAGCGCGTATGATAGCTTCAACCGCACTGTTAGCTCGGGGACGAGCGGGGTCTGAATTAGCTGCGACGAAGCCGAAAGCGCACCCGAAAAACACACACCGGGATGGCATTTCACGGGCCGCTGGCGGGATTCCGTTCCGCATCCGCGCCCCCCACATCCGGGGGAATCGCGCGGAGCAAAACCCCTTCGCCGCATGGAAAACACACAAGCCAACTTGCAACCTACCCAGGCTAAAAAAAAAAAACAAAAAAAAAACAGACCTGCGTTGATGGTGAATAATTAATTATTTCATTCCTTATTTTAACATTGTTACTAAAAGCCCAATAATAATAATTAAGGGCGAGCGCGGTTCGAATCGGGTGCGTCGGGTTTAAATACCATGTTTCGGGTCCTCGCCGCCGCAAAAGCTGTGGCTGACCTCCAGAGGCCTGAGGCCAGATTCATAAAAAACCTCTTACCTACGACAACTTGGCTACGAAGTTCGTAAAGTTACGATCATCGTAAGATGAGGCGAAAACGGTATTCACAAACGCGTTTTTAAGTGAGAGGAGGAAAGTTACGACCTCCTACCGAGAAACAACGACTTCCGGTGCTGTTGCTATGGCGACGGCGTCTTCGGCAACACGAACAACCAATCGGAGAGCTCGGCATAGTTCGGAGCACGTGGATGTTTAATAACAAACACAGGCTAACTACTCGTTGATAGTCAGCTCGGTGTATGTCCTGTCCTGTCTATGTGCAGATGTTTAGTGTTCAAACTGTTTCTCATAAACACGGATGGCCTTTCCACCACCACTTGTCTGGGGTTCGTGTCCGTGCAGGGATAAATCGACGCTAACACGATTTAAACACTTCGTTGACTGCTACGAACTCGATCGCTACGAAGTCAACACAGTCATCGTTGGCAAAAGCCCCGTGCCAGTCGTTTGCAAAGCGACGTAGAAAGAAACAAACCGCCGCGGCGTTTTTCGCGGCCTCGGAAATGCAGGAGCGAGCCGACGTTAAAAAAGATACGTTTGAACTACGAGAGTGTCAGCAAGAGTCGCGCAAATACCTGTTCACACTCGGAGCGGACGCGCGCGTTTGATCGAAGTGCTGGATTCGCTCTATTAGACCGCGCCTTGGTAAGCGCTTCGGGGCCGACCTTTTACGATTGCAACTCGATACTGACGTGACACTCGGCAAAGAAAGGTTTTGGCGTGCAGTCGTGTTAGAATAAAAAATGGCATACTAATAACAAAGTGTACATACCGTGTTGCGAAGGTAATCCACACGGCGTTTATTCGAGCTCTCTATCACACAAAAACAGTCGATAGAATCAATGAGAGTCCCTTTCCGACGACAGCGTTTGTCACCGCTGCCTCGGAAAACAAGGAGATCGGGATGACGAGGAGAAGAGATTGACCTTTGAAATTTAGTTTAGCGATCAAACTATTCATACGGGAAGGGTCCACAAAGGTCGCGCGGGCATATTCTATTCAGCAAGCCAGCCGGTCGTGGGCAGACGGTCTTGTCCAAGGACCGTCGGAGCAATGCTGCGCCGGAACAGGTCGGAGCGGTCAGAGTGCCTGCTAGACCTATTCTGCCGAGCTTGCTTGGTCGGTGGGATGTTCGTGTTGATGTTCGTGGTCGGTTGATGTCCGTCGTGGTCAGTTTCAGGCGACTTCTTCCTTTTTCTTGCTGCTTGAAGTCGGGACGCGCGAGAAGAGCATGTAGAAAAATAAATGTCCGTTAGTCGTCGCGACCAAGCAACTGCGCGATGCTGTCGGCCATGTTGATTTGATCGTAAAAAGCGGTAAAAAGTGCGTAAGACAGCTTCGGAGCTGTCGTAGGATTTTATCGTAACCTCGCGCAAAAGTTACGACAATTTCGTTTCGAGAATACGGATTTTCTCTCAAATATGTCGTACGCACGTTTTTCGTCGTAAGTTCGCTTTGAGAATCCGGCCTCAGATTCACGAAGCGAACTTACGAACAAAAAAGTACTTACGACAAAACCTGAGAACAAATCCGAATTCACGAAACGAAATGTTCGTAACTTTTGCGTGGTTTACGAACGAATCCTACGACAGCTCCGAAGCTGTCTTACGCACTTCTTACGATCAAATCAGCATGGCCGACAGCGTCGCTCAGTTACTTGGCCGCGACGACCAACGGACGTTTATTTTCTACGTGCTCTTCTCACGCGTCCCGACTTCAAGCAGCAAGAGAAAAGTAAAAAGTACTTGAAACAGACCACGACGAACAAGAACGCTGGATCCACAAACACCCGGGAAAAGCTCCAACGACCACGATTCCACCGACTCCGACCAAGCGAACTCGGCAGATAGGCCTAGCAGGCACTCCGACGGTCCTTGGCCAAGACAGTCTGCCCACGACCGGCTGGCGTGCTGAATGGAATATGCCCGCGCGACCCTTGTGAACCCTTCCCGTATTATAGTTTGATCGCTGACCTCAATTTTAGATTAAGAGGTCAATCTCTTCCTCTTGTCATCTCCTTGTTTTCCGAGGCAGCGGTGACGAACGCTGTCGTCGAAAAGGGACTCTCATCGATTCTATCTCCTTGTTTTGTGTGATATAGAGCTCAAATAAACGCCGCATGGATTACCTTCGCAACACGGTATGTACACTTTGTTATTAGTATGCCATTTTTATTCTGACACGACTGCACCTCACTGTCGATCGCTATAACAGTTCGTGGGTCGCAATGCCGGTCCAACCTTTCTTTGCCGAGTGTCACGTCAGTATCGAGTTGCAATCGTAAAGGATCGGTCCCGAAGCGCTTACCAATTCGCGGGCCAACAGCGCGAATCCAGCACTTCGATCAAACGCGCGCGTCCGCTCCGAGTGTGAACAGGTATTACGTGGCTCTTGCTGACACTCTCGTAGTTCAAACGTATCTTTTTTAACGTCGGCTCGCTCTGCATCTCCGAGGCCGCGAAAAACGCCGCGGCAATTTGTTTCCATCTACGTCGCTTTGCAAACGACTGACACGGGCCGTCTTTTACCAACGATGACAGTTGTGTTGACTTCGTAGCGATCGAGTTCGTAGCAGTCAACGGAGGCGGTTACGCATCCCGGCCTCGGCATTCGGGCGTGTTTAAATCGTGTTAGCGTCGACATATCACTGCACGGACACGAACCCCAGACAAGCGGTGGCAGAAAGGCCGCCTGTGTTTGTTGTTAAAAATCCACGTGCTCCGAACGGCTCCGAACCATGCCGAGCTCTCCGATTGGTTGTTCGTGCTGCCGAAGACGCCGTCGCCATAGCAACAGCACCGGTATGTTCTAGTTTTTCCGTACGAGAACGTCGGTTTCCTCCTCTCACTTAAGAACGCGTTCGTGAATACCGATTTCTCCTCTTCTTACGATGTTCTTAACTTACGAACTTCTTAGCTAAGTTGTCGTAAACTAAGAAGCTCTTCGTGAATCTGGCCTCTGGTTCCCCGAGAAATGCTCTGTGCTACCAGATCCTCGCGCTCCAAATCTGCGACCGGGCACTCTATTGGTGAATTCGGGTGGTCGCCTCTCGCCTCTGACCTTGATTCAGCAGAGCGCCCCCTCCTCGCCGCCAGAGCTACTCGGGATCCTTTTCAGCCGATCACAACTGCTGGCTTCAGAGCGCTCCGAGATTCTCAGACCAGTCACGGAATTAAAATTTCTTGACATCGGTAATGCATTAAAAACAACACGATCTTACAGCGTAAGGTGGACGATTGAGCAAAATTTACGCTCGCAACGTGATGAAATAACGGTTGTGACGTAAATTGTTTCACGCATCGGCATGTAAAAAACAGAAGAAAACAGCAGTATGCAATTTGATTTTTGCAGAACAGAATGAAAGTCAACGCTTGGAAACAGTTGTCAACTCATCGCGTTTTCGTCAGTGAACGCGGTGCGATAGCGGTCATGCCGCATTTTTCTCACGGCGAAATATCGTGCAAGCATCGCAATGTGACAGAAATCATAGTGGATTATATTCGGCTCTCCCTTTACTTTACAACACAGACCTTTGAACGCACTTTAACCAAACCTGAAAATGTTTTGAAGCGACCCCAAAACCCGGTAAAACAGCGGCGAGCTCTGCGAGCTGTTTCGTCGTCGGTTAGGCTTAGCGGATTCACCGCCGTGAGATGAACGATCTCGTGAAAGCACTGCGAATACTTCACACGTCGACTTTTCCTGTTACGGTCGCAAACGAATGTCGTCCCGTCCGTTGTAATCCTCGCACCGTCGAATGCACAAGCACTTTGCAGAACCACATATCAATCGCCGTCTCGCCGTACCCCGCACACCATCACAGACCACCGCCAGCCATCGTCAACAAAACCACGTGATCACCGTCCAAGTACCACGTGACGCCTGCGCCGCTCCGCACTCCGCGGCTACAGACGGAGTACCAGGGAGCGCTCTGAGAGGGAGAGGCGCCCTCGGAATGAAACACCCGATCAGGCGACAGCACTCTCTTTCAACCACCCGATTTCGCGCGCCTCTGGAAAGAGCGCTCGAGAGCGCGCAGAAAGAACCACGCGAATTCGCCATATGGCTCCGTCGTCGAACTGCCAGGGTTTGTGAGTATGAGAGGAGGCTATGGGTCAACTTTCGTAGAAGCGCGAGGTTCGAACAAATAGGTGAACCTTCGAGCTTTCAGTAATAAAAAACAATCCCCACAAGCCCCACGCGCGATTCGAGGCGGCCATAGTTGAATCCGTTACTACAGAGCGCGTGCACGCGGCAAACCACCACGCAAAGAACACAAGGCCTGTCCATGACGTCATCGTTAGTGGATCGACGCAAAGCGACAGCGTCGAAAGACCCGCTGGCGACGACGCTGACGAGAGCTAGACGGCGCATCCGTGGATCTAAGTGATGACGTGCGGGGAGGGGGGTGCATTTATATATAGTCTAGCTCTGATGTGCTGCGCAGCGCCCCTGGCGAGCACTTTCGACCATTCTTAAGGCGTGTTTCGGTTGTCTTTACGAGTCACCATGCTCATTCGCATCTCTCAGAAACGCTAAGGTTGCACCATTACGCTGGTCGATGCAGACACTTGTGGACGAAAACGACGAGAACAAAAGAGTCGAAGGGAAAGCGTTCTTCGGCGTTTTGGTGGGGCCATGAGCCGCATTTTTCTCTTTGTTGATTTCAAACTTTTGTTGCAGTTCTCGGAATCTCTCTTGTATACGCGGGTCCTGTCGTTTTGCCCAAAACACGTTTCGTCGACACCGCGACGTTTCGTGGGCCGATGCTCCCGCGACATTTCATTGACAGTTTATTTTTTTGTTTTACTGAGAGATTGGATTACTGGCTTCATTTCGTTCACTGAAAGTCTAGCCGAACTATAGCTGACCCACCCAGGTGGGTCCGGAAGAGCCAAACCGATTTCGCGATCCCCAACCCAAGGCTTCGAAACAGACCGCGCTACGCGCGCTCAACACTCGCTTCGTTCCGCTCCGCACGGGGAACAGGAACTCTAAGCTCAGGCTCGAGCATGCACCGAGCCTCGGCTGAACCGCCGAGGGTTCGGCGGTTCAGCCGGCGGCCGAGGTGATGTGCGCGGAAGGGCGCTTTCGACGAAACGTCCTGTCAATGAAACCTTTCGACGTAACCAACTGCCGATGAAACGCCACAGTGCCGACGAAAGAACCTGTCGATGAAGTGTCGCAGTGTCGACGAAACTGTCAGTCGATGAAACGTCGCAGTGTCGACGAAATAACCTGTCGATGAAACGTCGCAGTGTCGACGAAACAATCTGTCAACGAAACGCCGTCGCAGCGTCGACGAAATGTTCCGTCAATGAAACCTGGTTCGATGAATCGATTGCCACTGAGTTGGGTCGGCGATCGGGGTGCCAAGGAGAAAAGCTACGAGGTCGTGTCTCGGGGCGCGCGAGCAAGACGGCGGGGCGGCGGCTTTCACGGCGCGCAAGGCCAAGTGCGCGGCGTCCCTGGGACCGTTCGTTGACAGCGGCGGGCCACTACCTCTACGCCTCGGCGCAGAACAACCTTTAATTGGGACGACCCCGCAGGAAAGAAGAGGAGCCCCCGCTTTTCCCGCCGGAGAAGAACAGGACCGGACTGGAGACGCGCGCGCGTGCCTGTGTTCTCAGGCTATACATTTTGTTTCTCTCGTTGTTGCTTCGCTCCCGGAAAACAAAGAAAGCTTCCATCAAGAAGCGTTCCGTCGGAGGGAAGGCACCGAAAGAAATGCGCGGCGGGGAGGGGAACGTTCAATTTACCGTCGCGCGTGAGGAGGCGCTCTGACGTCACGCGTTTCGGACACACGGCATCTTGATAGAGCCCGGGAACGCCCGCTAAAGTCAGCTCACTTTACCCGACGTCACATCGATGATTTCAATCAATCGAAACAACCAAAAAATCATCCGTTTCACTCAATTAATAACTCATTAAAAAAAACTGCTAGGCTGAAGTTTGTACGGTACTGATTGCAAGTAGTCAAATCACTAGTAATCAATTGCTTTTATTTTTGTAGAAACCACAAGGATAGTCTGATTACTTCTAGAACTATTAACATTGTTTTTAACCGCTCCCATCACCCGGAGCTGCGTATATGTTTACCACGTCTTGAACTTCCCGATGGTCGTGTGAAGCTAACTGCGGATGCAAATAATTTACTAGGAAACTCCGGGGAAAATAAGATACCGGACCCCTTTCATTTTCCTTCGCTGAAAGCGAGCCTGAAGAAACAACAAGGCATGTTTTTCACCTGCCCTGCGAAAGAACTAACGAACCGGACGGTGATGACCGCGTCAGCTGCAGCCACCCTGCGGCGAGAGGGGGAACTGACAAATGAAGTATGCCTCTTTTACATCATGCGACTAGAGTGAGACGACGCCATTCGGGCCCTTTTACACTCAATACACGTGAAAGAAAGAATCGGTGAAATCACTCCTCTTTATTTATTTTCGAATAAAACTTTCTGAACGCTTAATTAATAAGAATAAAAAAAGAAGCTAACATTAACGTTACCGTACTAACTTCAGTAGCGTCAACTTGTGGCGCCTACCTTAAACCGATTAATATAGAATATATGAAATGAGATCACAAACAACTGACTACATAGCGAAAAAATAAATCGTAAATATACGTAAAGCAGTCTACCATATTTTTGATGCTTTTACGTTTATACACCGATTCCTCTAAACAAAACAGGGCGATCGAAAATATTCGCTCTGCTTATAGACATATACCGCCGCTATATCGAATATCGGTATAACTATAACCACGCTATATCGAACATGGGTCTATCCGAACATCGGTATAGGTTATAACCCAAGGTCTGAATACGGAACATCGGTACAACGAAGGTCTGAATAGAAAACACCGAAAAATCTAGTCATATTATGATCAACTAGTTACACTAGACAACAATGAATGCTCGACAACAAAGCAGACATTCTAAGGAAACCCGAGCAATATTCGCAGCATACGCTCGTTGGTAAACGTGTTATTTCGTATACGTTTGATGTCCGTCAAGCCTGAAAAAACGTTGCTAATAAATTACGTTCGATGGCCATTGAACGTGTGGACGATCATTGGATGTTCGTCCACTCGTGCGAAATCACAAGGGAAAAAAATAAAGTTGGAAAACTCAGCACGTGGCAGCTAAAAAAGGACGCCGTTTCCGCAATAGGTAATGTCAGCAACAAAACAAAAACCAAGAGTTCCAAAAATAACAACTACGCGCAATCTGGCTGGCGACATTTCGCGACTCCGGATGACATTTCATTCCATGCTTCGGTTAAAGCGCTACGAGGCTGCCCCATGTCTTCCAGGTATTTCCCCAACTATATCTCAGGCAGCTATACTTTCGCTGACAAATACGGTTAAACGGAGATGCCTGCGCACAAACTCGTTGTTTACGGACTTTTGCTCACACGAAAGGTCGATCGGCTCCGCGCATGCGCAAAAACCCGTTATAGCCACGAGCTGACCATCTGCGCACGCTCTGTCCCCCAGGCAGCGCCACACCCTCCGCGTCACCTCAGGCACGTGAGTCGGTGTTACGGCTATAAGGAGTTACTTTCCCCCACATACCTGTCCCTTGACATTCCCCTAAATCCCTAGATTCCTCGATAATTCCAGGCTTTTCACGCTGCGCTCAACAGCAGTAGTAGGAATCCTGCTTCACCCACGAAACGTTAGAAAAGAGCTCGTGCCGTAATGAAATAAGGTTTCCGTGCGCTTGGAAAGTTAAAATGCCCATGCGGCACAAAGCTAACCGTCAGAATTCAACCGGAGCACGGAGGGATCTGTTCCTACTTCCGCTGAGTATCCCTCATTAACACACCGCAAACCGCATTAACCTAAAAGGCAGGATTCAACCACGAATGAGTTTAGCTGAAATGGTTATAAATCTGAACAAGCTTAATTCAATTACACGAACCGTCTCGAGAGGGCACCAAAGTGTTTCAATAAGCGGGATAAATTGCCATAGCCTGTTTTACCTGACACACCTTGTTTTAAATATTTCAAGCATAATCGCGTAATTCGCCACCCGAGTCGAGTACTGAAACGCACGGACACTCGAAATGATATGGAGCTCCAGTAGATAGTTCTAATAACTCCGATAACGATACCCAAAACTTCCCTGACGCCTTTTCGCATGCATCGAATCGATATCGAAGGTACCGCAACTATCTACGAAAACACCTTTTTAGTTTGTACCTTGGGTATATGGATTACGGTAACTTCGATTGGCGGGAAATTACTCTCTGCTTTCAGCTTCCAGTTGTTCGGCAATCGATATGTGGAACATGATTACTGGGTACCGTATCATGGTTCCGCATACAGCGCTCTTAAGCGTCTATCTACACTTCCGTTTCTGTGACGTAAAAGTCGGTACGTGAGGGGCAAGAGATCGTCATGCCCCGTTTATGGTGCCTCCGGTAAGGGGGACATGTCCTCATATGGTTGACCCGCTTATGTGATAATCGGCACGCGGGATATCACTCAAAGCGATTACTCCAAACCTTACTCATGGAACACGAGACACCAATAAGTAACGTCCTGTTTACCCCCCCCCCCCCCCGGTTACTGAGAGACGACTATACGGTATCGTCCCGCTTACCCGACACTCGCTAACAGGGACATAGCTCCATTTGGTAACGTCCCGTTTAGCCGACACTCGGAAGCCTGGCATGATTATATTATGTAACGTCTAAGTCCAACTGTCAAGCTGGGACATGACACCATTCGGCAATGTCCCACTTAGCCGACACTCGGAAACAGGGACACCGCTTCATTCGGTAGTGCCCCGCTTGCCGACACTCGCAACCGGGACGTGACTCTATTTAGTAACGTCCCGTTTACACTCGGTAACCGGGGGCGTGGCTTCATTCGGTAACGCCCCCATTTACTCTACACTCACTAACCGGGACAATTCGGCAACGTCCCGCTTATCGAGCGCACGGCAGGCGGCGCACCATTGTGTATCGCATACGGCAGGGGCCGCAGCAGCAGGGGGGCCGTCAAGCGGCGGCGTCGGCACGCACGAACGCGGCGTCGGTCAGGTGCGCGGCAAGGGCAAGGCCAACGTCGGGGAAGCGGACGAAGCCGTCGCGTCCCTGACTCCGTTCGTTCACACTGGCGTCCAGGTAGCGGTAGTGCCGGAGACGCCAAGGGCGGGAGGCAGCGCCGCCCCTCGGCAACGCGCCGAGGGAGAGAGCGCGCTCTTCTTCGCCGGGCCCGTTCCTTCCGCTGCACGGCCGCCTACTGGCACACTCTCCGCTTAGTGGAACAGGGGGGCGCCCGTTGGCCAGATATGCGTGTCGGCGTGGGAACGAGATTCTCGTCGCAGCAACAGGTTCCGAACTCGCTCGTACTCAGGACGCCGCATCCATTTTTTTTCCCCGGCCTCCGTCCGTTTCTGGGTAGAACCGGCGGATGCCCTTCTTAGTGTGGCGCTTTTTTTTTCTTCGTCGCGGTGGCATTTTGTTTAAGCGGGACGCTTTAATCGGCGATTGACTGTGCAAAAATAACCTCGAAACGACACATATACTTCCAAGATTTCGTCGTTTTCGAGTCATACTTTTTGTGAAATTCAGCAAGTATAAAACATGTTCCTTTTTGTTTCATTTTTAGGAGAAAGTGAAGGGTCACTGTTTCCTATGAAACCTTTACAAAAGTGCGCGCCAACTCGTAGCTGCAGACCGAATTATCCGATGCCGCCATTGTTCGGACACGTACTCTGAGCATGTATTGGCCACGAGGGCCGCGTCAAAGTTCGGCGTCGACTCGGCTCAGCTCGGCGAGGATTCGTGCCCAATCACTCGCTTCGCGCCCGAGAAATGGCGATCGCAGATGTTTGCTCGATGGACTTTTGAAAACTGTCCATTGAACGTAGAGGTACGCTGAACAACCGACTTTGTTAGTGCGAACGCAGCATATCGGCGGGCACCAAGTTTGACCACTTAGGTCACTTAGTGCCCCATCCAGAACTTGCAGTAAACTATACCTGTTTTCACCTCAAGAATCATAGGAAAAAAAGTCCGGCTTCTCGCGGATGATTACTAATTTTCACCTTTAGGTGGAGATTTAAGATATATTTATGAGCATTTTGGAGTGGATACACGTTATCTTATCAGGGAGTACACGTTTCAAACGCCAAAAGCATCGCCTGTGCCTCCGACAACCAAATCTGGCGAGAACTATTTCGTGCGGCGTATGAACAATGCGCAAAACTTACTGTTTTCTTGAGGTGAAAACGGGTATAGCCGTTTTCATGACAACCTTTTAATTTGAGAAGAAAAAGCGGAAAAAATCGACGATTACGTGATTTCGTGCCTTTTACACGTATACATGGGTTGCACGTGACGTCATTCAAAGAGCGCTCCGATGACCACCAGAGAAGAGGGCAAGAAGGAGCTTCCCTCTTGTCAGGATCCTCTTTTGTGCCTCCCAGATTTGCACAGGCGTCGCTATTCTCCTCCCAGAAGATTATAGGATTAACCCGGCACTCAAAATTCTTACAAAAGCAGCTTCCCTCTCCTCCTCTTACATGGTGGTCAAAAGTATGCGATGCGACCTCAGTGCAACCCATGTATAGCTTACGCGACCAAGAGCGGTATTGCGGGTTTAGATCATCTCGGGCGGTCATGTCCCCGTTTCCACGCTGAAGTCCCCGTTTCCACGAAGTAGCCCCATGTCACTCTTTTCATCACCATCCCCACCTTTCTCTCTCTCTCTCTTCAATCAGGACAGAGTCGAGACTCGTTAATTCCGGCCAAACTAAAGGTAAAGCTCGAGGGCATAACTTGACTAATAACATAATAATGATAATAATAATAATAATAATAATAATAATAATTTATTTTCACATACTGGAATTTAGAGTAAGTACAGGCACATACAGCAAAGTCAGCGAAAAACTTATATAATGACGACCATAAAAAAACACGTGAAGGTCATTTTGAAATATCAAAAAAGAAATACGAACGAAAAAAAGGACAAGAAAAAGCACCAAAAGCGTTACGCAAAAACGAAGTAGGAGAAACCAAAAAAATACTTGGGAGAAAGAAAGAAAGGCGAAACTGAGTTAAATTTAAGCTGATTGCAGTTTACGTTCAAAGCATGCAGATACATCAAAGGGGGCTACGGAAATAAAAGTTAGTACACTGGAGTTCCTTCAGGGAAATAATGTCAATGAAAGTGTGAATAATAATAATAATAATACTAATACTCTGACAACAGCAGCCGACACAAAGGGACGCCGACGGCGTGGCTCCAAGTCTCTTTTTTTCCCCGAGAGGCTGCAAGAAGAAGGCCTTGAGGTCCCTCCCGAGGTTGGCGGTAAATGGCCCCGGAAAAAGAGGGGAGGGGAAAGCTGAGACAAAACAGCCGAAGGTCGACTCTTGGGATCGAGGGATGAGCAAGAATGTGCATCACTTTACACGCAGGTAACTTGAGAGCGCGTTTCAGGCAACTTGTAACGCGTTCTAGGTAACGTTTTGGTCAGAACGCGTTACACTCTTCGAGAGGGAGAGAGAAGCTCGACAAAAGGCGACAGATAATGTGACAGTCATTAGACAGGATGTACGCCTTTTACATGCAGCTAACTTTGTAACGCGTTTCCGGTAAGTGTAACGCGTTCTACGTAACGTTTTGATCAGAACGCGTTACTCATTCAGAGGGAGAAGTCTATGAAAAGACGGGACCAGGATGTACACCTTTTCCATTCAAGCTACTCAGTACCGCGTTTGACGCAACGTGTAACGCGTTGCAAAAGAACCGTGCAAGCTCGCCTGCAGCACGCGCTCAGGAGTCGCGCACTACAGCTATGGCGGCCAGTGAATACTCTTCCTACTATCGTGTAAGCCCAAAAACGTCAGAGGGTTTTGGAAATCCTAAAAGTCGAAATTCGGGAAAATTCCGGGAACTTTTGGTTCCACACATTCATAGACGCTCCGATGGAGCTAATCAATCAAAAGTGGATTGTGACCGTGTTAGCGTTTTCTATCCCCGGCTAAATCAATCATGCATAATGGACACCCCAAGAAATTATTCTTTTGCTGCGCCAGATTAACCGCCGATAGCAAACGCGCAAAATTCGATGCTCTTTTGATGCTGCTTGATTTGGGGTCTTTTCGCAGATCATTTTTTCTTCTCGCAACGCTCTCCGCAACCCGTCAACCAGATCCAGAACTCTGCGGTCAAGGCCAGTGGTGCACGTGGAAAACGCTCACCGGAAACTCCCTATTGGGGAGTTTTTGGTCGAGGAGAGAATTTTTCCCCGACTCGCCCCGCTCGCCCTGTGGAGGCTGTGACGACGCTAGCTGTCGGCGCGCTCGTTTCTATTTAATTTTTTTCCCCGTGTTTTTCGTAGGAAGTGTAAACTTTTATATGTGGCTTTATTGAGGTATGGCCTGTAGCTGCAGGCGAAACTTCAACCAACATTTTAAGCATGGTTGACAGGGCAGGCAACGCATGAATCACAGCTGGTATATGAAAATAAAGAAATATGGCCACAATTGCAGGAGCATCACTATAGATTTACATCTCACACAATAAATGCTGCTGATGGTCTTAATGAATTGGCAGCTTATGTATACTATTTTTTTTCTATCTCTGTTTTTAAACAAGATCGCCGAAACAGAAAAGCTGCATGCTGCTCGAGCAACATGCTAAATACAGTCTGGGCCATGGGGAGATAATCACAAGTAAGACAGCCCAAGTGCAGGGGCAAAGTAAAAAAACAAGGAACATTTATTATATACATTGCTCGCATTTGACCTTTGCTGGATTCGGATAGTATTTCAATGGACTACACGGGTGGTATCTGTGGACTTGTTTATATCAACCCTCAAGTAATGTATAACAAACGTAAGCGAAGGTGTCTAGATCGTTATTAGTCCCTTAAGCCCTAAAATTGAGATTTTACTTAAATCGAATTGTCCTGAAGCTAAAATACCAGAAGTTTTTCGCACGCAGACTGTCACCCTTCACAGGTTCCACATTTTCTGCTACTAGTGCTGCATCTACCACTGGACAGACGTTCGAATGCTTGCTTTTACTCCTGTTTTCCTCTGTTGTCAAAGAGCCCAGCTGTAGGGAGTTTGGAGGCTAAGGAAGCTTTTGGGTACCTGCAGCAGTGTCTCTTTTAATTGGAAATAAATGACAATTCAAACTAAACGGTGTATTTTCCGAATACCCAAGGCTGGAATAAAGAATGTCAGGAAAAAGTATAAAGATTACAAATTACGGTACTATTGCTGTGCATATTTTGGGCAGTTCAATACATATCATACAGGCAACTGGGGGCAATTCGGCCGTTTTTGCTGCTACCATACAAACTAATTTCCAGTAATTATGCATCTTCTAAGAAATATGCCTGCATAGGTGTATAAACTATATAATTATTTCACGAAGAAGCTAGATTTATGTAAGACAACCCTGTTCCACGAGCACTTCAAAGATCATCAGACGCAGGGCCTTTAAAACATCTGCGAATCAGCGCATGCAGAGTGGCAGCGCAGAGTCGGGGTCGCGAGCTAATTTGCCGACCACCCAAAAGCCCATGATATAAATGCCACTTCAAATGCCTTGGAAGCGGGATGTAATATCGTCCTAAATCATGAACATGCAAGGAACAGAATTCCAGCGTCTGAAACACTTGCGGCACCGCTTCACCGACCCCTCGCAAAATTGCGTTCTGTCGTGTGGGGACGGGAAGGTTCATCGGCGGAATCGCCTCCGCCGATAGCTTTCGGGATTTGTAACCCAATTTTAAAGGCAAAAGGGACAAGCAGGCTCATAAAATGTACGGAAGCACGTCTATATCGGCCTAACTCAACGTCTTGGACACCGGGTAAACGAGGCCCAGCTCCTCGAAGAGCTTGCGGCACACAACGCCAAACCAGAGGAAACCGGTGCTGGGAAGCGAGCCGATGCGAGATCGCGGAGCGGAGTCCTCTTCCTGACGTCACGGAACACCTCGCCCAATCAGGGCGCGGCGACCGCAGCGACGCTTGTGCTCGCTCTCGGGGCTAATACGGGCGCGCGCCTTTCGGAGCGTGCATCGAAGCGGCAGCGCGGCCTCTGCTACAAATATAGCGTGGTCTGAAAACACCATTTACCTAACATAAAAAGACTCTCTATTGACTCCGTGGTCGTCGAGGCCTTCGCTTCCAAACCGAGTTAACTATTTAGTTATGCGTGTACAAGATGAGGGCCTGGTCCGCGGAGCGCCGAGCTTACGGACCGCGGCCCTGATCTAAATTACGAGGCGATGATTTCTTTGTCGAGAAGTTATTGAATTTTCAAATTTGGCCTCAGGCACCGACAGGCTCTACTGGCAACACTGAAAACAGAAATTCATAGGTAATAGGGGCAAGAAGGCGCTTGCTTGTTCCTTACGACGAGTTACGAGAAGAAATTAAAAATCTAAAATAAATGCAAAAGAACAACAACAACAACAAATTTTTATAAATAATATATTAAAAAGAATGCAACAACTCGTCTTGCCTTTGAAGACTTATTTTACTCTCTGTTACACGGCGCAAAGGACATTTGATACATGTAGTTCAACGATTCAAAGACTCAGATATTTTTGCTCTAGCTCCGAAGACAAAGAAGTTTGTCCATATTCTCCGACAGGAAGACAAGAAGTCAGGGCTTGGGCGATGCTTTCTTCTTTTTTCAGAGAAAGGGGCCTCGATGAGAAGTCGTTGATTGTTGTCTGCGTTTTGGCGGATGGTCCTTGCTGCAGCTACATGGGTGCTTCGCTCGTAGGCGATACTGAAGCGAACTTACGCTTCCACTGTATGAAAACGGCTTTTTGCAGATGATGCTGTGGACTTCTTTCGAGTTAAAAACTTCACCGCTGGAGTTTACTTTAAACCCAAACTTTCCAGCGAGATTGCCTTTCATACTCGTGAACTCGTCCATTTTTACGGGCCGAATACTGGAACAAGTTGTTTTTCTGCTTGTTTGTCTTTCCTGGGCAGGATGTGTAATAGATCCTCAACACGTGAAGTTTCGCGGTCGCGCGGGGATCAATTGCGGGCCCGGCTTGTTCGTCTGGCCTCGGCAGAACTGTAATGTATATCCTCGAACACGTGACGCTTCGCGAGCGCGAGAATTGAACCTTGCTCATAGCACCTGACTGGGGACGGAAAACCGCTCGGGACAGAACGAACGGATACATGCCACGCAGCGTTTTCCTTAAGGGGGGGGGGGGGGGGGCATGAGTCACCCCTAGTTCGGGCAGGTCGTCCAGGATAGAGCCATGCGTGCGTCCAGTTGACTTCTTTTTGAGTACCGATTAAAAAACCGAAAAAAACACATGTTCACAACTTTTTTGACTACGCTACTGGGCAAAGCGCAGTATTCCTGCGACATAAAGTAACAGGTTCCTATCAAAGTGAAGTAACGCGCTCCTAGTGAAGTAAAGTAACGCGTCGGTTAAAACACGCGTTTATTAAATAAAGACAGGTTGTCTTATAAGGTAACCGTTGGTTCCCAGGCCCCCACAGCGATTTCCCTTTTTTTGCGTTGTGAACAAGTGCAAAGACTACCGGTATTCGAATAGAACAGCTCGAGTGCTCAATCACGGCTCCATCGAGGCTTGCAGTTCCCCAGCTGCAGTCGCCTCGATCGACGACCGGACTCAACCGTCTGTGCCTAAACATTCCGCTTCCAGAGCACGATACGCGGCGCCCAAGCTGCCTAATTAAGTGCCGTGGTTACGGGGTCCGGAAACTCCCTCCGCGCTCGTATACTAAACCTACAGCCTCCTATAGACCTTTCCAGCGGCAGTCTCGAACGAAGCGATTTACAGCGCGCGTCCCTGGTTTTGAGAGTGTATGTCAGTGTTGCCCGACTGCGCTGGACTGTGGGTTTTCTCGTCAGTGGACTGTGGCAGCCTGGGTATGCGCAATTGCGGACGCTGGTGGCAACTAAATTGCCGCGTTCTATTTTTTTTTAAATTTTGTTTTCTGTAGCGAATAAAAATTATAGAGGTCTTTAAGAAAGCACTGCACTATTTCTTGGGAACAAAAACAAACATATGAAAGCAATTTTTGGTGTTTGTACGCGACAGAACAAATGCAACTGGAATGTCTTTTTTTTTTTTAATTTTATGATTTTTTTTTACGACACCATACACTCAGCCGTGTCAATTTACAAAGGTCCTAACTGTCGAAAATATTGGACCACAAAGGATAGCCAAAATACATGGGCATTCCCCACTCACAACATGAAATTCAACGAGTCTCATCAATCGACATATATTGTACGTACCCTTCGGTACCCCGTTATCCGAACACGATTTTAGGAAAGTCTAAAAAAACACAGCATATCAAATGTACAGTGCCGACGACAGTCCCTTCAAGACGATCGGACGGAACACGGCTTGTTTTAAAAAACGTTTTAAGGTTTTCGGAAATCATTCTCATGCGAAACACAGCTTGCATCGTTCACACTAACCTTCATTCTATACTTGACCTCCGGTCAAGTATAGATTGCATCTTCTTAGATTTTTCAAAAGCGTTTGATAAAGTGTCTCACCAACTACTTCTGTTAAAACTCAGTAAACTAAATATCGACCCCAACGTTCTCACCTGGATACATTCTTTCTTGACTAATCGCAAACAATTGGTTACCATCAATGACTCTAGTTCCACTTTAGTTTCTGTCACTTCAGGAGTACCGCAGGGTTCAGTCTTAGGACCTTTGCTATTTTTAATCTACATCAATGACTTACCATCTAATATTTCATCCAATATTTCACTATTCGCTGATGACTGCGTCATATACAGCGAAGTAACCAATAACCTTGAATCAAGACAGTTACAAAATGATATTAATGCAGTGTCACTTTGGTGCGAATCATGGTCAATGCAATTAAACTCTACTAAATGTAAATCTATGCGCATATCCAGATGTACAGCAGTACCTCCACATTATAATATTAAAGGAATTCCATTAGAGTCGGTCTCGGAGTACAAGTACTTTGGTGTACATATCACGTCTGATCTAACATGGAAACATCACATAGATAACATAACTAACAATGCAAATCGCATGCTCTGGATACTTGAAGAGAAACGTCTCATTGGCACCGCAATCCTTAAAGATGATAATGTACAAAACACTCGTAAGACCAAAGCTAGAGTATGCATCATCTATTTGGGACCCTGGTCAATCTTCACTAATTGCATCACTTGAAGCCATACAAAACAGGTCAGTACGTTTCATTTGCTCGAACTATCATCGAACCGCAAGTATAACGTTAATGAAGGCTAACCTTTCACTTCCACATCTCTCAGTACGCAGAAAAATCGCTCGGCTAAGCCTATTTCACAAAATTTATTACACTAATGTTACACTGCGAGAAAGGCTTTTGAACTTCCTTTCTACGTTCATCACGAGTGGATCATCAACATAAAGTTGGCATCCCTCATTCCAATTGCAATGCTTTTTACCATTCTTTCGTACCATGCACATCCCATGAATGGAACCACCTTCCACCCCCATTGTTTCAATTGTAGACAGTGTTCTTTTCAAAAAGGCGTTGATTAGTATCTTTACTTGAGTTCGTTAATCATGATTTTAATCAATTTTCCCACGTGAGTTTGTTTACTATACCACTCATTGTTCCCCCACTCCCCTCTGTAATGCTTTATGCCCTGAGAGTAAATAAATGAAATGAAATGAAATGAAATAAAAAAGGAAAGCTACTTTTTTTTTTTTTTGCACAGCAATAAAGCAAATTAGCGAACGTGTCTGACCTTATCAGCTATTTTTCGCGAAGACCGGGAACATAGCCGGGAAGGCTTTCGAAGATTATCTCAATATAAATAATCCTAGAAGAACGTCACACGGCCCGCGTCGCGGGCTGTTTGAGGTTCCGACTCTCTTCGTTTGTTTCCTGCGAAGGCCTAGCAGGCTACGAGTACTGGTATTCCCTGGTTTTTAAAGTGGAAGATAACACAGAAATGGAAAGCATCGTGAACAGGCAAATAAAGTAAAAACTTTCAAGAAAAGCCGGCGGCCTCCGAATGCACAATCGTGCAGGTAGGGAGTCGCGCTGACCGGGTTTCCACAGCTCAAGCGGGCGGCAGAAATTTCTGGCGCTCGAGTCACAAAATGGCGGCAAACAAAAAAACTCTTTTTGCAAAGGTCTATATACTGGAAAGCCCTTCAGATTGACGACGGAACAACAGTGTCCAGTCGCCGGTAAAGAGAGGACAATCAGCCTAACGGCGAGCATAATGGTAGCGCAGGGGCGAACTCTCATCAGCGCCAGGGGACCAAGCGGGCTCTCCCCAAAACGCATTTCTCCTCCCCAAAACCCGGTGGCGGCGAGGCAACGCGGAAAGGATGCGGCGATCGTTGCACGGAGGAAAAAAAGAAGGGTGTCAACTAACGTCATAATTCTCCTCTTAAAAAAAAAAAAAAGTTTTTGGGATTTTTGTTGTTTGCGTTGTGGTGGCGCCACCAAGAGATCCCCCAGGACGTTTTATCCCCTTTCTCCGCCTCTCCTCTCCATTTGTTTGTGACGGATTTTCTTTGGGTTCTGACAGGCTTTCTAAAGGCTCGTTCACACTCTTGCAACCGAGTACGACCGAGAGAGACAGAACCGGTTTTTAAGCCTCTTGCGACGTCTTAGGACCGGGCGCGCTGCTGCGGAGCTGGTCCTAGCTAAGACGTCGTAAGAGGATTAAAAACCGGTCTTGTCTCTCTCGGTCGTACTCGGTTGCAAGGTGTGAACGAGCCTTAATATGAAGGAGGTTAAAGCGCCGTTCACACCCTTGCGACCGAGAACCGAGAGAGACCAGACCGGTTTTAGGACCGGATGCGCTATACAGCGGAGCTGTTCCTAAGAGATCGCAAGAGGCTTAAAAACCGGTTTGGTCTCTCTCGGTCGTACTCGGTCGCAAGAGTGTGAACGGGCCTAAGACTCAACCCCCTGCCGTCACGCCACTGCGGTGGCGCTGCTGTCGGCAGTGCGAGCGCAGACGCTTTGCCTCAGGACGAACGCGGGCTTATGTTGTTTCTAAACAGTGCGTGAGTCCATACTGTCCGTATGGATGTCTGGATGCAGTGAGAAGGACGTTTCTTAGGCTTTCGAAATTTTACTAGTAAAAAAAAAAATACAGAGGAGGTTACACTCATGCAGTCTGTGCAAATGAATTATACGGCCAGGGGAACACAATACAGTCATGTTCCGTTAATACGGACACCCCGCCATACAGACAGCGTTGTCGGGGACCAACTGGCTAAATACATGTCTGTTATGGACATCTCACATTAGGGACGCGTTGTGGGGGGAACGGAGGTATCTATCATCACTGCATAGCAGGATAACCGTCACGATAATTTTGATAATTAACTAAACGTTGTTAATTAACTTTTTAGTTAGTGAAATTAAACGCATGGTATCAATAAGAAGCTAGCCGAGCGTCGTCCCAAACCACTACATCAATCAATCTGAAAAAGACTTGGAGAGCGTAAGAAGTTACGAATTACCATGCGTGTTTGTGCACAGCTAGCCTTGCGCCTGTTGAACGAGTGGTAACCGTAGCGCACCACCATGCCTGTCACGCGCTCCAAAACATTCTAAAATTGAATGATTTAGCGGTTTTCCACGATGCACAGGAAGTATATGCTACTGGAAAGCTCCACTGGATCATTTCCACGGAAGTATGAAATGGTCACGACGGGAATAATCTATGCGCTCAGATTATCAAATATGGGTCTACATTCGGGCAGCACAGATCTTTGGGCCAAAATTTTTATTTTGTCTGGGAATTTAGGGCCTTACAAAAGCACGAAGAAGCCAAAGTAGAACCGAACTCGACCTTCATTGGCCAGAGTCTGGGTGTCTTGGCATCAATTTGCCAAACAAGAGCCAAAGTTAGGGTTTAATGCTGGTGGTTTGGCTCTCATCCGGCATGTTAGCGCCTAAATCACCAAACAAGTGACCAGAGTTAGGCTTTCACACCTGCCTGTTCGGTTTTCACGTGGCAGTTTTGGCTCAAATTGTCAAAAACAAGTGCCAGACTTGGACATCACTTCTGGTTCTTCGGTTCATACGTGACACCGCTGGCTCAAGTCTCACACTTTGGCAATTATGTTGCAAGCCAGATAAAATTTAAAGAAACGAGAAAGTCTTCTGCCATTAACAAACGCCTGAAGCAAAAACCGCATTAGGCCCACATGACTGCGAAACTTGTGTCAGGCTAAGGCGATCTGGGAATACACTCGGAGCGGTTTTCGGCGTTACAAAAAGCAAACCAACATGAATCCAGTTTTCCTGGCGAAAACAAATAAAGAAACCAATCCCCCAAAATAGAGCGACGGCATCTCGCTTTGCCTAGAGACCAAATTTACTTCATCCAGCACCTGGCATACCAAAAAAAAAAAAAAAAAGAAAAGAAAGAAAGACCGATTTTTTTAAGCTGTATAGCCTCGACCGAAACGTCAAACGTTTGTGTTGTGTTCTTCACGCCATATTTCCGACGGAAAAACAAACACAAAAAAAGGAAGAAAAAAGAGGGGGAGTTTAAGTAAGACCGACTACAAGCCGGCATCAGACGCAACTCCTAAAAGGAAAAGAAAAAAAAGTGCAGGAAGTGACAACGCGCCAATCAAAAACAAACGGCAAACGCACGCTCGATTACAGAACGGAAGGGCGCACGTTGCACAAATCACGCAACCCAGAAACCCAATCTCTCCTCCGAAAGCACTAAAGAAATGCCCCCCCCCCTTTTTTTTCCCCACAAACAATAACAGAATCCCAACTTCCTTCTCAGGAATCAGTCCCCTCGGGAACCGACAATTCAAGAAACGGGGGGGGGGGGGGGGGCATCACCTGCGCGTGTCACAACTCCCCCGCGTCGCAACACATCATGTAACGGAACGCGTGCCATACACTCGACACAAAAGAGAAAGTCTCCGGGACTCTGGCGGGATAAAAAAAGAAAAGGGGGCCCCATAACATCTCCGCCTCCAAACCCGACAAAAAAAGTAGCGTCTGACATCATCCGCAATACCTTGACCCCGTTTTTTCCGCAGACACCCCCATCGCATCAGCGAGATACAGAGCAGACGAGGGACAAAGTTTGTAAAAAGAAAGTGCTCCTAAAAAACGAGGTCAAGGGTTCCCGCCGGTAGCCACCCCAAGCCATTGTCCTCCTCTCATCTTTGCAGAAAGTACAAACCCCATCACCGAATAAAAGAGTCCGAAAAGCGTCCCCCGATAAAGCCCCAAAAAGCCAACCCTCCGCAAAACTGGAACGCACCTGCACCGCTCTTTTTACGAGGAAAAAAGAAAAAAAAGAAAAAAAGAATGGCGGTTTGCGGCTCGAGAGGCACACCGTTGTCGAGGGTAACGAGCGGGTCGCGTGGCGACTGCGGAGTCACGTGACCCCTTTCCCCCGCTCCCGATTGGCGGGCTGCACCGCTCCGGCGTTCTCCGATTGGTCCCTCGGCTGGGAGAGGAGGAAAGCCCGGAATCCGGCGCCGGATTCCGGCACGCGAATGCAAACAACGGTTTTTGTTGTATCAAGGCGCCCTAGGTGCGCGCGCGCGCGGCTGCGGCGGGGAGGGGAATTGGTTGAATTGGGTCGACACCTGGTGTCAGATTAGTGAACAGCGAGTTATACGCGGGCGGAATAGAAGCAAAACTGGGGCACGAGACCGTCGCGTGCCTCAAACTCCGTATGGTTCCTTTCATTATTATTTCTTTTCCCTGGAACCTGGCTTACGATTGGACCCACGTTTTTCTTTTCTTCACCGGCGACGAAACGGTTTCGGATTTTTACCGCTGGATGCATAGCCGGCATAGCGAGGCTCTCGAGCAGAGGGTGGCGAAATAGAGTAGTCTGTTTAGTTGTTTTGTAGCCACGCGCAGATGGGAGTCAACAACATCCGTGCCTCCCGCCGCAGGAAAAGGGAAGAAAAACTACGAAGGGATGCACCTGGCGATTTGTCGGGGCGGCATCTCCCCTAAAGTTTCTTGTTGGTCTTGATGGCGCACGCGGCGACTTTTGAGGGATCTTTTCGCTTTTCAGCGGACCAGATTCCTTCTTCTCATTGTAACGGAGTTGAGCGTGGCTGTAGGGGGAGGGGGGTTGCAATTTACCGTCACGTGGACCCCCGAGTGTGACCCAGATGAACAGTTGGATATGGGACGCGACACCGGATCCCGTCAGTTCCTCGCGAGAGAATGACGTGTGTGTCCTACAGCTGCAATTTTCGCTTTCATCGAGCATTAAAAAAAAAGAAAAAAAGAGAAGCGGTAACTTGTTGGCAGCGACTCGTTTAATTAAAAGGCGAGCGTTGTTCGTTCTTAGTAAAAACGAGCAATTTAAAATTAAAAAAAAGATTACCGCCTCGTATTTTGTGAACGACGGTTTACGTTAATGGTGATCTACGTATCATGCAAGCTAAATTGTCAGCTATAAAGCGGGCATTTGTGGAGTGTGTTGAGAATTTGGATTGGAAAACCGAGAATGAGAATGTTTTACGCGCGGTACAGGCACTCAGGACGGGCTAAGCAGCACATGCAAACAACATATTAAAAAACTTTTTTTTTTCGTGGATTATACACTGCGTGCGGACTCTAAAGGTGAGGGACAGATCTCTGATTTCACGAGCGTGGATTCTTCCGGGTGTTCACCGGTTCGCTCGCTTCTGCATTTATTTTTCATAATTTTATGGCAATTACTGACCGTATTATAGTACTTTGCGTACAATTGGGTTGCAATTAAATCGCAGCAATTGAATCTCCATGAAAAGTAATTGCATTCTATTTCTGAAAGTAATGCAAAACTCTAATTACTTTTTTTGCGTGCTAGTAATTCTTACTGTAACTAAGTATTTTTGGAACTATGTAGTTCACACTGTAATTAAATACGAAAATAATTTACCCGGGACAAACGCTTGTCCTACGTCTTGTCCTTTGCACTTTTCGATACTTATTATGTGTAGCTAAGTAACACAACAGTTGATTTTATCGCAGTTCCGGCTGACAGTCCGCACCGGGTAAAATTTCAATTTTTAAACACGCGTAATCCGCAAACTATATAAAAAACAACAACAACAACGGTACTTCGGTTAAAATATTATTCGCTTACTTTTCCAAAAGGACAATACTTTGTTTCCTGATGGGCTTCCTCCCTCGGCGAGGCGCCAGCGAACCTTCCTGTCCGACCTTGCGCCGTGAATTTGCGACACGGTCATGAATGAACCTGCTGTGCCTACCGTGAACGTTACGCGCTTCGGTCCCCTGGCGTCCTCGTGCGCCAAACCACGTACTGAAAATAGGAGCAGCTCTTCGGAACGAACTGCATCGATATTTTGAAAGCACCTGACGGACAAAACACCAAGTCATGGAAGGGCTCGGGACAAACGTTTGACCGAAATCACCAATAGCCCAGAGAAAATTTAATCCCCACTCGAAGCTAAGTGAAGCTCTGGAGCTGGGTGAAAGTCGTTAGGTTGATGACTGGTCTATACTTCATAATGACTATGCATACTGAGGTAACATGGCGCAATCACAAAGATAGAAAGAGGAATGGAACAGGACGAGATACGTGAGAGCATCACGTATCTCGTTTTGGAAGAACCAACTATTTCGTCTTGTTATTCACGAATATTCGCAACTCTTAGTCCCGATAATTTTTTGTTTAATTTTTTTACAGGTTTTTAGTTAGTAAAAAGTGAGAAAAAAATATCAAACCGCCGCCAGCTCCTCGATTCGAGGAATCCCAGTCATCATTCGTTCATCACTATTTCATTTCTTGAATGAAAACATTTTCGACAGAAATCTGTCTGGTTGGGGAAAGATTAGGTTTAGACGGAAGAGCTCCAACCAGCTCTTCCGTGTAAACCTATTTCATTTTTCCATCACAAAAGATCAAAGGTAATAGTGCACGGCTTGGCAACTTGTGCCGTCGAGTTGGTGCGTCTAAATAAATAAATAAAAAAACACATGTACAACCCACCCCTTAAAAAGTTCCGAAACACCACATCGAAACTACCTCGTCGAAAACATCCACCGCGAAGTTTCCATTGAGCCAATAATTTCATAATGCCGTATACCCGTCTCCTTCTAACATGCGTCGCTTAGTCCTACTCTACTTTCTTAAATCTTTTATTTGGAATAGGTACCATCCATCCTATCACCCTTGAGGGCGCTGCCAATTACCCACCACGAATAATCAAGGCCCGCGAAAATCCTTCTTTCCCATCACGCACCCTCATCACATTCGGATGGCACCGAGTCAGCGATTGGACACGAGCCCGATGCTGAGCGCCGTTCGACGCGTTCATTGGACGCGAGGCCCGGCCGAGCGCTGACGCGGAACTCGGGTCCAATCAGCGTCTTCGCTCCATCTCACTGCGATGACGTCACAATTCTAGCGTATGCATGGCTTTGATTGTTCTAGTTGGCGTTGGCCGAACCGATCCAAGGGCCACAAGCGCGTCACGCGACACTAACACAGCCATTGGATTGGTTTGGAGGGCTCGAGGCGTCCTCTGCGACCCTTCGTACGCTGAAACCAAATGTACGCATGGTGAGAGGAAGAGAGATGTCCTACAAGTAGCGACATTCTTTGAAGCGCCGACTGCGTGACGGTGCAGATTTTAGGAAGCGAGTGGCGGCGCACGGCAGAGGTTTGAACTGAATGCCGCCATTTTATTCCAGCGGAATGTGCTCTGTCATTTGTAACGGTTGTCGTTACCTGTAAAAGAAGTATCAAGGGACTTTATAGTCTGAACGGCGCCGCCTCGCCACGGAGCAAGCGTGGCGAAGGGTTCGCTCGCATTTCTGACAAGCGCCGTGAGATGGCGCCGCAAGGAAGGGGCCCACGAGAGCCAATCGAGGAGTCGTCCTCATCTCGCGCACACGTTTACGAGGCCGCGCCACCGCGCCTTCGCGAAGGCCCCTAACCGACATGTGCTCCTGCCGGGATGTGTGCTATACCCGAGTCAACTGGACTTGTTCAGACACCTCTTACTTCATCCACCGTGCACGCGTTCGATCTAAAATCCGCTGTCAATCAGCTCGTCAACAGATCGTTTCGTCCTCTCTACGACGCTTCATTGACAGTTCGTTTCATCGAGAGGTTCCCAGGCGGGATCGTTTTATCGACACACCTTGCGACGTTTCGTCGAAAGCGTCTTTCCGAACACATGGCCTCGGTCGCCGACATCCGGATAGTAGCCTAGATTGCCGAACCCTTGGCGGATCCGATGAGGCCTGGTGCAAGCTCGGGCCTGAGATTACACCGCGGACTATTTGGAAGCCTAGGATCAAGCGTCGGGAACACGAGTTGGCAACACACAATGGCTGTGTAACTTGGGGAGCACGTGCTAGTTATTCCGCGAGCGGCTCACGAGCAAGCTCTGAAAACGCTGCACGCCAATCATCCAGGTATTGTTGCTATGAAGAGCACTGCCCGAAGCCATTTCTGGTGGCCGAGACTGAACGCAGACATCGAAGCCACCGCAGCTGCGTGTCCGACTTGTCAACAACATCATCGCTCCAAGCCGACAGTACCAGCACCTGACTGGTCATCTGCTACTCGACCCTGGGAAACCATCCACATTGACTTCGCCGGACCAATCGAAGGAGTTTCGTATCTGATCGTCGTCGACGCTTACTCTAAGTGGCTGGAAGTTAAGCCGATGCAATCTACAACGTCCGCGCGCGTCATCGATGCTTTGCGCACTGTAATGGCAACTTTTGGAGTACCAAGGATTCTCGTCTCTGACAACGCACCGAATTTTGTGTCAAGCGAAATGAACGAGTTTTTAAAAAAGAATGGTATCAAACACTATACAAGCGCGCCATACCACCCGGCAACTAATGGTCAAGCAGAACGGATGGTGGGTGAAACAAAGAAAGCTCTGCTGAAGCTTACGGAGGGAACAGTGCAATGCAGGATCGCCAGGTTCCTGTTCCGACAACATACGACAATCTCTTCTGCCACGGGGAAGACACCCGCAGAGGCAATGTTCGGTCGACGAATTTCCACACCCCTCGACCTCATGAAGCAATGGGCAACGGGAAACGAAGATCGAGAAGTTTCTACAGATGGAGTGACGGAAGATTATTCTACAGGACAAACCGTCTACATAAGGAACTTTAGTGGAAGTCCTGCATGGATTCCAGCAGTAATAGTGAAACCTATGGGGATTCGCTCATTCCAAACAAAGACAGTGGACTCAAAACTTCAGCGTCGACACGTGGATCACATTCGCCACCGACGAGAGAACACAGAAGCTGTGGACGTGGAAACATCTCCGTTCGTAGCGTACCCAAACGTCGAGGTCACTAACGAAGCATCAGCGGTAAAACCACTGGAAGCACAGGAAGGCCACGGATCCTCCATGGACAACATGGACAGGATCCTCCATGGACAACATGGACAACGTATCCTCCATGGACACTACGGACGTCCAGGCGGACATGGGCCCCAGAACTACAACCAGATGCGGTCGCAATATCAAACAGCCAGCACATTTGAAGGACTTTGTGTTGAGCATTAACCCAGAAGGGGAAATTGATATGTATCGCTAAGCGAAGAGGAAGAGAAAGTCGAAGACGAGCATCCATCACGCGCTCAGAGAAAGACATTCCTACCGACGCCATGAACAGAGGCGGACTTCAGTTTGACTTGATAAACGCGTGTCCTACCGGGAAGAATGTATTACTCGCGAATTTGTTTTTGCCTGAGCGGAGCCGCCTGGGCGGGTTCGCTTTAATTCCGGTGTAAATCCTGCGCTTCCAGCGAACGAAATTAGGGCAGCATTATAACGCAATCCGCATAAAAAAAGAATAAGAAAAACGCTGTCGACGCCGCGTCGCCCTTGCATGTGTCCACGTAACGATTTTACACGTAAAATGGCATTGTCGATGAAACGGGTGTCCATAAAATATGTGATGAATGAAAAATTGTCCAAGAAACGTGTTTCCATAAACGTGTTTCGACGAATGAATGCGGACCATTCAAGATCACATCATCGAACACGGCGCCCGAACGTTCTCGTCGCGTCTCTGCCGCATTATTTCGCAAGCCACCCCCTCTCCTCGCGCAGAGCGCGCGCTCCGCAAAAGATGGACGGATGCCTCGTCGTCCCGCCGCCCACATTCAAAACTACGACGTGGGCGCGGGCCGGGAACAGGAGGGGGAAGGGAGGGTGGCTTTGTCGGAGCGGGCATTGCACTCCTTCGTCGCCTACGCGCTTTCCGCCGTCGATCGGAAGTAACCAGTCGGCGTCAGAGCTCATACCTCCGCTCACTCCACCTTACGACCTATCGCAACGGACGTCAAGGCCCATTCACACAGTTGCATTTGAAGGCACTGGAGTGCGTCTCACACACGTCACACACACACACACACACACTCACACACACACACACACACACACACACACACACACACACACACACACACACACACACACACACACACACACACACACACACAGTTCTACGCAATTTTTATGGGCTGCGCGATATAGTTCTTACAGTATTGGTTGTCAAAGGAAGAAAAGATGTTTTTAGAGTTGGAAAGATATACGACTCCGTAAAATAACGAAAAGCTAATCTCCGATGCATTTCAGCGAATTTCGATGCATTTCAACGATGCAACGATGCATTTCAACTCATATTCAATACGTAACAAGTAACGCCAATCGTATGCTGGGTTTCATAAAGCGAAATTTTTCAGCAGCCCCCTTATCGCTTAAACTACTTCTTTACAAAACGCTTGTTCGCACTAAACTAGAATATGCCTCTTCAATTTGGGACCCCGGTACTGACGTATTAACATCTGCAGTTGAAGCAATTCAAAATAGATCCGCCCGATTCATACTTACTAATTATCACCGTACTGCCAGCGTAACATCCATGAAATCAAGTTTAAACCTGCCTAATCTTGCATCGCGTAGAGAAGTTTTCCGTTTGTGCCTGTTTCACAAAATCTACTACCACAATCATACTTTGCGTGACAAGTTATTAGCTTCTCCTTTTTACATATCACCACGTCTCGATCACCGACACAAGATGGGCGTACCTTCATGTAACACTGCTACTTTTCACAATTCATTCATACCCCGAACCACTGTGTTGTGGAACCACCTTCCAGCGTCTGTGGTATCAATATCTGACAGCGTTGCTTTCAAGAATTGCCTTAAAGGCCGACGTACACTTCGCGCTTTCCACCCTCACCCGCCTCCTCCTTTCTCATATCCTCTCCACTCTTTACCTTGCCCCAACTTGGCTCCCCTCGCAGCTTAAAAAGAGGGGAGCGCCAAGAGTATTATCTTCCCTGCAGAAAGCCGAGGTTGTTTGTCGGGCTTTAACAATGTTCACATTTCAGCGTTTCACTAATATGTACATATTGTTTTGCATTCATAGGTTGTTATTTATTGTATGTTGTTGAATTCCACTGATGTAACCCGCTCCCCTCTGTAATGCCTTCGGGCCCTGAGGGAACTTTTAAATAAATAAATAAATAAATAAACAGATGAGGGGCGAAATCAGCGACGTTCTGCGAGGAGACAGGGCTTCATTTTACCGCGGCTCTTGAGGCGAATGGAAGCATAGAAGGCCTGCACCTTTCCTTCCCAAACGCCATCACATGGTGTATTCACGCAGCGTCGCCTATACTTCGTTTTTCCTCACGGCGTGACAGCAAAAGGACGCCACGAGCCGTGCGGAGTCAATCCGTAGCGCGGAGGGTGGCACGCGTCCTTCCGGTTGGGCGGTGGTGCAACGCGTGGAGGAGTGCCAAGTCACGTGACAAGCTACGAGAGCCATGGATTGGCTCGGGTAGCTGGTAAAGCGTCCATCGCGGTCATCGTAACATGTAACGGAGTTTTGCGTTGAGAAAGTGAGGGAGAAGAGGGGACGTCGGAACGCCGAGCTCTGATTGGACTGATTAGGGGTAGACATAAAGCTAGCTGCCTTTTGTCTCCGCTCCATTCGACGAACGCGTTCGAATGCGACAGAAGGACGGCGGCGTTCCGCGTTCGAACGCGTTCGACGAGTGCAGTGCAGGCAAAGATGTAATGTTTTTACGCTGAGGCGTAGCCTTAATTTTGCGGATACCGAGACAGAGATTCTATATTCTGATTCCATGGCGCGTCTTCAGCGTTTACTCCTTAGATATCGAACGAACGAAAGTCATACGAACTGGTATTTAATCTCCATGACAACCACCGTAAAATACGGTGCATCGTAGAGGGGCTACGGCGCGAATAAAGAAATAAACCCTAAATTCAAACGCAAAAAAAGGAAAAGGCGTTTCAGGGTTGTTTGACACAGACTTGTCAGCGTTAATTGAAAAAAATGTAATGGAATACAATCAGAAATGACCGAGCCTCAAAAGTAATCCATTACCGTTACAAATTACTTTCGCTGAAAAGTAACGGATTACTTTACTCGTTGAGTTACAAATTACTTTCACGTTACTTTTCCCATACACTTGCCAAGAGAACAATAGAAACAATTTTGATCTTTTCAAAAATGTTCCGCAACACAACTTTCCATTTGTCATACGCCCGCATTATAATAATGCCTGTAAAAATAAAATATCGTTTTTAAGAGAAAGAATGTAGGAGCACTCCTGTAAGCTGACAAGGCAGCGAAAGCTGCAACCACACCCGCCACCTCGCTAGCTTACCGAGACCGGAAATGATCCCTGGAATTGTGCCGACAAAGCTAGCAGTGCGCATGCTCAGTAGCAGCGTCTAGATCAAGACAGGCCTAGTCGGCGTTGTCTTCTTGATCTTTGTTTTTCGCATATTTCTATACGTCTTGCACGTTTTTCTAATGGTTTTGAGTGACCGGTCATACAAAAAATCGTGTCTTTTTTCCGGTTATTATATCCTCTTCAGCGATGTTTTCTATTTTGTAGAACTTGCTATTTTTATGCTGTTGCATTGCCCGATCATACTGCTGGAGTTTCTGCATTACGTTAATAGTTATAGAAATGTAACGAGTAATTAAAGTGATATTTAGCAATGAAATTACATTACAAATTATTGCCGCCAAAAAGTAACGTGGCAATTACAAAATTACTTAAAAAGCAAAAGAAGTAATCTTGTAACGGATTACTTCCCAAGTCTGGCTCTCACGTTGACCGAGAGTGGGCCACACCTATAGCGAGTGAAATTTCGCCAGACTGTTCACAACACACTATCGCATGTAAAACACTAAACTGTACCAACGCTGGAGTGCGCTAACTCTGTTAGGTTTTCCCACAGGGCAGACGGGATTAACAAAGCTAGAAACGTTAAAAAAAAAAGCTCTTAGGTTTATTTTTAACGTATTTACAAACCGGACTTTTGGTGCGCACTCGACGCCAAAAAGAAGACGTTGGGAACTGGGACAAAAATGATTAGTTATTAATTTCCTTTTTCATCCGTTGATGTAAGATATATGTAGCGGCATCCTAGATGAGCTCTGCGTTATTTTATCCAGACGTACACGTTTCAAACGCCGGAAACATCGTTTCCTTCTCTGACAACCCGATTTTACAAGAAGTACTTGACGCAGCGCGTAAACAATGCGCAAATCTTCCTTTTTATTTTCTTTCGATGCGACAACGAGTATAGTATCGTCAGCTTGGGCATTGACGGTGAACCAAAGCACAGTGCCGGCAAGCTTGCGTGAAGCGATAAACCAGCCAAAAGATCACCGCTGCGCGGCCACTTTAACGAACATCTAACGAGCTAGTCCTGGCTAAAACGAGCCCTAAATGTCGAAACAATAATTAAAGCGAGAAGGGTAGAAACAACAAAAAGAGTTTTACAGATCGAAGGGAGGGAAAAAAAGAAAAGAAAAGAGAAAGGCCATCACACCCTGCACATAGAAAAAAAAGCAACAACAAAAAAGTCGTCGATCAAAGTCACCCGTCGCGACTTTTCGTTTTAATTAATTAAGTGGAGGATGCAACCGCGGCGGACGAGTGCGTACACCCCGAGCAATGTCACATTGCGTCGTGTGCACCGCTGTGCGCCGGCAAGCACGAACAAAACGAAATACGAAAAGAAAAGTAACACTGGAATATCGGTCACAGCGAAAAACCGAACGACGGGCACGAAACAGCTGTCGCTCCAAAGCCCAACATGATTCAAAGCCCGTCGGGGGATGAATCAGCATGCACGGGAAGTTTGAACAAATCGCAACCTGTCAAATAATAAAAAAAACGGTTTAACGTTTAAGCGCGCTAAAGGTGTCGTCGGGTTTCGTATCGGCGCCGTGTACACGACCATGTAACCTGTTTCTCCCAGATGTTCGCGCATGTGTCTCACAACGACACATGGTCGAGGCACATGGCTCGTCAAGCGGATTCATGTTGTACAGCGATATAAAGATGGGGAAGGGGCACTGACACCCGAGCGATACCTCACTCAATTTCATTTTCGTTTCGGCGGGTGTCACACTTACAATTAGCGTTTCCGCCGAGATACCTCTCCCGAGCGCATTCGCAGCTGGCGCAGCCAGAGAGCCGCGGTAACGGTATTTACCGCGCCGAGGGTATACACACGCTAAAGCGTGCATCCTAACGGAGGAGTTTTAGGGTGTACAACTATCGCCAGGCCGGTTCCGCTAGCGCCACGTCGGCACTGGTCAGGGAAGGTACTGGGATTGTGCTGTGTGTTTGCTTACAGGAAGGGCCTAGTGGGCCTCAGGGGCGTCTGCAGCATCTCCGCCAAAGAGGAGAAAATTTGCCAGTTCAGTACCCTTGCCAGCCTTGGGTCTTTAGAGGGGAACTCCGGCGGTTTCTCGAGCAACCCAAACTGAACGCACATTAGAAATACCCGGGCTTTAGTTTTGCCGACATGCTTATCTCGGAATTCCAAATAGCGCTCGAGAAAACGGCAAATAAAGCTGGTGCCAAAACCCAACATTCAAATGTTCCCGCGCTCTGCGGTGAGGCTGACGACACGTGTTGTATAGCTTGATGCTGAGCAGGCCGTCTAAAAAGGCTTAGCATTTAGCGCGTTTGATTTCGTTTGGCTGGCGTGAGCTTCCCCGGCGGCATTCATTTCACACCGCACTTCTTAGTGACCAGTGGGTAACAAGCTGCACTGCCCCCATATTACATCTGACGTAAAGTCTTGAGTGTTGCCAGTAGTACCTCTCAGCTTCCCAGACCTAATTTAAAAAATCAATTACTTCGTAATATATATAAATATTTTGACTTGTAACTGGGTTACTAGTTCAGATATGTCTCCCAATGCGTTGAACCCATTTCGAGGCAAATTGTTCCCTATCAACATCTCGCTGGAGCTCCCCTTTAACGTGCATGACGCACTAATACAGAGTTTTAGTAGATCGTAACACGTCCGATAACCCCGATAACGACACGATGCATGCGCAAAGGCGGAGTTATCGGGTATCGTTATCGGAACCGATCTACTTAAATTCTCTAGTGATCCACGACCGCACGCCGGTACGATGCTCATCCAGGGGCCCTAATCTGGACACTTGGCGAAAGAGTCGGCGAGAAATCTGGCGGCTGTGATTGGCCGACGCCGCACTTGACCTTGGCGCCGGCCGATCATAGCCGTCAGATTTCTCGCCGACTTTCTCGCCAAGTGTCGAAGTGTTGTTTCTGATTAGGGCCCCAGATCGAAACGGGCACGGCGGAGAGGATTGAACAGACGACCCCTGAGTTCCGCAGCGTTAGCTTTCGGTCCCCCGGAACCAACGGGGTGGAGCGTCTTAGAGCGGTAAACTGGCAGCTGAAAGTGACCCCCAATTGGCCGCCGCCATGTTGCACATTTCTGACCCCTATAGACACGCGACCCTATAGTTTTACGTCTAGATTTTAACGAAGCACCGCGCACAAATAATTGCTCATTGATCTTCATAATATAAACAGTACCGACGAGATAAGTTATGTTTCCTTTGTTTTAAGTCCAACATGTGCTTTTACGACTAAAACTCGGGCAGCTTCGCAATACCTTTGCTAGATGCCGTCAGCCGCGGTGCTGTATTTTGGGTTTTTATCGGAGCTAGACACCGATCTCTGGGGCTAACAGTATTGAAAAAAAAAAAGTGTATCGTGTTTTTTTACAGCCATCGCAATACAAATCTCGGCTCAGTTTTGCGTAAACGCCTCAGGTTTTGGTACGGTCACGTGTCTAGTGGTCAAAATTGTACAACATGGCGGCAGCCAAGTGGGTGTCACTCAGTCTTGTACGGAACGACGTTCCAAGGAACGGCGCTCCTGGAACGCGTTCTTTTTAGGAGGAACGAAGGAACGCCGCCGTTCCATTTTACATCGGTGGAACTGGAACGGGAACTCGTTACATTTTTACTGGAACGGAAAGAGTAACGGCGTTCCTTTTTTTCGTTCAGTGCGGTAATTTTTCTTTTATTTGTAACAGGGAAATTTTAAAAGTATAAAAACTATATCTTCACGAACATATTGTTTTTAACTTGTTAACTTTTTGACTACTTATCTTAGGGCTTATTTTGTGTGGTCCTCGCTTGGTGACAGTCGGGTGCCGGATAGCTAGTGGAAATTGATTATTTTTTGAGTTCCCGAGACTGCGGTACAAAAAGCAAACCTTATAGTCGCAAGGAAAGACACTGAAAGAGGGACTTTTCAAACTCAGCTACTTTCCTTGCCCCCCCCCCCCCCCTTTCCACAAATCCTCACACCCACAGAAATCTAAGGCCGACTAAAGACATTTCTCAACTTCCATAAAGAGACCTACAGTTACAACAAATTCACAGGCTACCAGACATCGAACGCACCCTTGTACCCTGAACATTGGTCACTTAAAAGATGCACAAAAATTAACCTTGGTTCCTTCTCCCCTTGTCCCTCGCCTTCAAACTGAACAACGAATCCAACCTTCACGAAGAAGAACTGGTAGTTTCCAAGACTGACTTTCCAAAAGCCCTACCCTCTCCTTCGCTTGCTCGTCTTGCGGACAGCAACATCGAGAAACAACTGTTGTTTAGTTTTAACAAGGGACTTTGTTAGATTGAAACGTGTGAAATTGTTCTAAAACGGTCGTGCCATGTGGGTGGCAATACATTTGGCTCGTTTGAATCGTTCATCACAAATATGAATATGGTTAAAAGCTGAGATTTTTAAACTTCAATATATCAGCAAATAACACCTCGATTCCGCTTGTTTTCTTCTTCTGGTGCCCTTCCATCACGGCATATAAATTTGTATGTACCCATTTGATGGGATAGATAAAGAAAAAGCTTTGCTTGATCTAACTAAATATGACAATCAGCAAAATACAAAAGTAACGTATATGTAACGATGCGTTCCATTTTTAACTGTAACGGGAACGAGTTCCTTTTACACCGATGGAACTTGTAACGGGAATGCGTTCCAAAAATCAGAAGGAACGAGGAACGAACTTTCGTTCCATTTTTTTAGGAACGTGTACAACACTGGTGTCACTTTTGCCTGATGAACGGGATACCCGTTTATCGCTCTATGCACTTTTACCTCGCGTTTGAGCCACCTGCCGTGTATCGGGATACATTTTTATTTCGGTTTTTATATTTTCGGTCTAAAGGCCACCGATTTGCCGAGGCCCCGCCCCCCCCCCCCCCCCACACACACACACATATTAATATTTTCAAATAAAATTGCGTTTGGTCTATTGACAACGCTTTTAGGCAGGCTACTCCAATCAAATATAAATATTATTACAAATCTTAAAAAAGAAGAGTGTGCATAAGGATCAGTGTCTTTGTTTTTAGAAATTCGGCATTGGGCGAAACCCGATATTAGCTAAAACGTTTCCTTCGTGGCACGTAACCCGGCTAACACCGCCCAGAATAATCACAGCCCGAGCCCGAGCATCGTGACGTCATCACGGCGAGGTGGAGCGAAAACGCAGATTGGACACGACTGCCGCGAAAGCGTCCGGCTGGTCCTCGTGCCCAATGAACGCGTCGAAGGACGCTCGGCGTCGGGCTCGGGTCCCACTGCTGAGTTGGCGCCATTCAACCATAATAACGTTAACAAAAAAAAAAAAATAAATAAAATAAAAAAAGATAAAACGGGTATTTATTTTTGTAAAAAGAAAAAAAAACCAGCAATATTTACGTTGTTAGACGCAATTTAGTTGGAGGTCGGTCACAGCACGCTCTAAGCTCCGCCCAGAGATCAGTGGCCTCGCCCGTGACTACTGGATTGGCTTGGCTGCTCGGCCGAACACGCTAAAAAGTAATGCGTCCAGTCCGGGCATCGCTTGTTAGTCGTGCGAGCAGACGCGCGGCAGCATCGTCTGCTATTTCCCCACCGCGCTACCGTCGTTTGCGGTGCCCGTGAGACGCGGACACCCAAGCTGCGCGTCGACGTCCGTGTTCGCCTCCGTCCGTCTGCCATTCCGGCCCCGTCTAATAAGTTCTGCTACGCTCAGGAGACGCGACCATGAAAGTGGCGTCCTAGCGCTCCATCACGTGCGAGCCGCGGTCCAACACAAGCGTCTGTCAGCGTCTGTCGATGTGCGGTAAAAAGCGATCGAGCTATAGGGCTAAACAAATCAACAAAACAAATATGTTGTCCTTCCAGCTTCGCGGTTCTCGTTATATATATACATATTTTTTTTTTCAGAAGGCATCCGCGAGCAAGGTGCGTGAGCGTCGTGACGCACAATTAAAGCGCGACGTAAAGATTTGCAGAGCGCAAGTTCGTCTGCTTCCTGCATAGGGGCTGCGATGACGTCAGAACGGCGAGCTCTTATTGGCTGATAGAAAAAAAATAGTGGGTAGACCTGAGGGCATCAAGCACTGAGTTCTACCCACTATCCTTCCAATCAGGGCCAATCAGAGCTCGGCGTCGTTCTGACGTCACCGCGACTCCTGTGCAAGAAGCCGACGACCTGCTCTCCGCATTCGCTTTGGTGAAGCCAGGTGCATGCACTGGAAAACTTGAGAGCTACTTGCTTTTCGAAGCGAAATGACGGGAACGTAGACAAACGAACGCCCGATTGCCTCCAGCCAAATGGCTCGCAAATTCGTACCTGATCAGGTAGGTATATCTCCACGATATTAAACCACACGGTAGCAGTCACAACGGTTTCAGAATTCACAGAGCAGCGGGGCCGCTTTTACGGGAACCAAAATCTTTATTCAGCACCAACACGCGCAACGGAATAAATCAAGCCAGATCAAGCAACATGGTTCACGTGGGACGCTATAGGCTTAGGCCAGTCCCGCCACGAACCCAAGCACCCGCACACAGTGGCGTACCAACTTGTTTTTTAGTGAGAAGGCAAACATAAACAAATATTGTCGATACAAAGGAAGAATTTTAAAACAAACATTTGACACGTCCATCGTCTCTGCAGACTGCAACGAATGAGATGTGATAAAAGATGCTTAGTTTCGTAAGCCTAGAGCAGGGCTACCTCCACGAGATTGCGTCTAACCGAGTAAATATTGCTATTTTTGTTTTGTAATAAAATTTACAAAACAAATATTCAGCACTTCGACTTTTTTTTTCTTTCATTGTGGTGTCTTTTTAAGTGGAATTATAGGGTATATTCGCAAGACTCGATCATTGTAGGTGGTGTACACCTGGCCCCTTTCCCGCATGGTGGCAGCGTAAGGGGCTACAGCTGTTCTCATAGTATAATGTAAACACTGGCGTAATAAAAAAAGAAAACAAAAGGCCAAGGATGTTTTTTTTGGGTGCCACTCTTCGCCAAAACCTGTAAACAGGCAACCCTATACTCGGGGACAACGTTTCTTGGCATTTCCGGGGCAGAGGAGGAGAGCCCGCGCACAGCTTTATTCAGCACCTAGAATGGGCGAGGGAACGCGTGCCGGTACCTTCCACTGCACTGCCAAGAAAAGTTGTCACCGACACGGTGTTTACAAACAAGCCCGCCTTTGCCCCCACCAGGTGTGGGCACTGCGCGTGCGCAGAAACCGAATTCGCGCGAAGTGAAGCGTCTGCGCATGCGCAGTGCCGTCGACAGCGCCACCGCAGCTGCGTGACGTCAGGGCCGTGACGTCAGAGGAAACGGTGTCTGCTGCGGGCAGGACGGCAGAACTACCCGCGGACACGATTCACGCATGTCTGCTTCATACACGTGAGTACGACAAGTCGGCAGACGGTTTCAGCAGACTGTCTTTTGTATCGTGTAGTAGCAGTGGGCACTCAAGCGAGTGGATTCTCAGATCGTCCGTTCATCGTGATGACTCGGTCTAGTGCCACGAAATAAGCTATACGCTTCCGAGCTACGACACTTGGTAATAATGTGGCTTAAAATCATGGTTGCCAGTTATCTGAAGCTTTATCCAAAATCACAGGAAACGCTTTTCCATCCGCCACAAATATTTAAACAGTTCGCGACAGAGCAAAGCAATATTACGCAACTTTCCTAACACCGAAGCGAATGCTGAGGAAGTTGCACTTTTGAATCATGACGATCGGCAGTGGCGTCTGCTCGGCACACGAACCAAAATGGCGGCGCCCACAACAATGTCGGGGAGCGGAGTGCCCCTACTCTAAGCGCAGCTCATTTAGTGGCTCTAACTCAATCTAAGGGATCTAAGCATCCTAGGCAACCCGCTATATTACACTCACGGGCGGCCTATTTCTTTATATTAAAGGTCTAATCGAAGAGTGCGACATTTATGCGCCTTGGAGAAGACCAGGGAGCACCGTCCGACGGCGTTATCAAACAATTATTGCGGCGTTACTTTTCCTACACCCAAAGATTGGAAGACATTTTTTTTCTTCAAAGAAGTATGCACAGCGCGCTTAAAAAGAGCAATAATAGTAACGTTCGAAATCTCCATGCAAATAAATTCTAAAACGTTTTATATATATAAAAAAAAAAATATCGGACGATTGGAAACGCTATTTATACTCAAGCCGTAGGGGTCGTAGCATTTCGGAATAATTGAAACGCCAGGTGAACAGCGCTACATCTGCTATAAAGAAATCAGCCAACATGTTTTTAAGACTTTTTGTTTTTAAAAATTTCATTATCTTACCACGCGTTTTTTTATATATATTCCTCTTTGGCCCAGTTCCACTTGTGGTGACCCAATTTGCCGGGGCGGAAGTAACCGAAGGTTGCAGACCAGTAAGCATAGTTTATCCAAGAACCGGGATATTACTACCAGCCAGAGGAGTTCAGCTTCTGTGCACTGCACTCTGGGTACTCTGCCGTGAAGCCCACCCAGTGATCCGCAGGCAGCGCGGATCTTGTAGGGATTAGAGCAGATAACGCGCGTGTAACAAGTCCGGCCAAAGAGATCAAAGGGAAACCATGTTCAGCTCTAGATTTGTTTGTCGCGATCCCTGAAAACTCCGCAAGCTCGAGTGGTCGGCCGAAATGCGAAAAAGAAGAAAGGGGAGTACGACGTCTCCTAATGGTTCACAGTGGATGGAAGCTGCCATGGTGACACAGTAGAAACGAGAAGAAAAAAGAACTATGCTTCTTTAGCTAGTGATTTATACCCAATCTTTCTTTACGACGTCGTATCTCCAGGTTACGCGTTTGAAGGAATATTAAGTAAGAAACACTCGAACGAGGGACTACGACAAACAAAGTCTTATACTTCGCAAAATCGTAACATACGTTAAGTTCAAAAAAAGAAAAAAGTTACCCGTGCACGACAAAACCAGGCACGATAGGTCATCTTCAAGTGTGCCCTCAGTGCCCGAAGAAACAGAGAGCGAAACCAGGAACATGTAAAACTAAATGTTAACATCTCGAGAGCTACAAAATATACCCCCCCTTTCCCCTAAAACCCTTCTTCCCCCCCCCCCAAAAAAAAAAAGAAAGCATTTTTACGGCAAAACGTATTTGTTAGGATATAAAGTCGTCATGATCGACAACATCCCTCCAACAAACGGAACCACAACTACAGCAACAGCATCCAAGCAGGAAACAAGAAAATACCCACACATACAACTCGCACATCAACACGGGAGCCCGCGACAACAACAAAAGCGTCAACAAAATAAATAATGTTATTTTCGCGCCCGGTTTGGCGTGGTGCTTTACTCGAATAATTACGCTTCCCTTGCTTTTTTTTTCCTCCTCTTTCCCCTCATCTTGCCAAATTTTCTTGTTTATTTCCTTTCGCCGGGTGTGCGGGGACGGTAACTTCATCAAAAAACCGCCAGCGACTCACAGAAGTTTCCTGTACTTGAAAAAAGAAGAAAAACTATCTCTTTAGCTTTCCTTTAGTTCGGACTATGTTCGCTCAAACGTGGTTGCATTTTCTCCCCTCTCCTGTTTGTGCATTTTTTTTTTTATGGCAGTATGCGACGAAAAGACGGGAAGAAAGATAAAGTAAATACCGAAGAGAACGAACACAGGGTCGCTCTTCACAGCAAACACTCAAACATGTCCACGTGTGAGCCCCACGTTTTCATTCACTCTCACCGAACCCAGACCCCTCCGTCTGTTCTTTTTGGTGGCATTCGGGCGCAAGTAAAATTGAGTTCGAAATCGAATGAACCTTTCAAAAGAAGACTCCATGGTAAAACAACAACATCCCTCCACAACGAATAACGTAGCATCAGCCAACATCTCCCAAGTCGGAAACTGTATTTTACTATCAACGACTAGTGTTCAATAAAGCAGCAAAATGCGATACCAACTAATAAAAGGAGTACAAAATGACATTACACACATAAAAAGCTCGTTTCCCCTGTTTCTTTTTCCCGATATATTAAATTATTTCAACTTTTTTTTTGCTTAATTTTATTTGGATTCATTTTCGTTTTTGTCAAACAAGACCTGTAAACGTTGTCCTCCTTCCCCTTCTCCCCCTCCCCCCCCCCTTTCCTCTTACTGGCGTCGTCCAGCAACAGTGTACCAAACAATGGCGGCGGCGTTGAACGATTTCATAACGCAGCAATCCAGCACAAGAGAAGAAAGACGGCACCGGGAGCGACCCATCGCCACCTGGCGGAATTTCCTCGCCCCGCGGCCCGGCGCACGCGACCCACGCGCGCCGCCAGGGGGGCGCCGTCCGCTCCCCTAGCGGCGGACGCGCTAAGCCTCGTCGGTACAGTGACCCCCATTTCGCGGCGTTCCGATTGGTCGACTGCGCGACGAGGAAAAAGCACTGAGGGCAAACAACCGCTGCTTCGCCGGGGCTCTGTCGTGTCGCAATGATTCCGACCGGGAAAGAACAACCGTAAGAGCTTTCTTTGCCATTTTGGTTTTTTTGTCATTTGGGCGGCAACGAAAATAACAGCGCGTTGCCAGCGACGCCATTTTCTCTTTCGGCGGTGGGAGCTCCTTCTGTTTGATCGTCTGCTTGCCGCTTCCTCACGGAGGGATCTCCGTCTGCTTTCACATAACTTTCTCCCCCAGACTTTCTTTTTTTCAGGTTTTCCTTTGCCGATTTCACCATGAGCTTGATTTCATGGGCCGACGTGGCGAAACAGCTCCGATGAGCAGATTACTTTCCTCTCGCAATTAAATTACATTTGCAAGATCTACCGCAAAGGAGCAAGTCTCATAGTGTGCGGCGGAAGTTTCGAAGTCTCGTAGGGAAAACGTCGGTTGCCCATCTAGGGCTTCCAGGGTACTTTCTTTCAAGTTCTCCCTTGCACACTTGTGTTCTGCTTAAACTTTCAAGTCTTAAAAGAAAAAGAGGTATTTTCTTGAAATTGCAATTACTTGTGAAAATAAATACATTTTAAATGGACAAAAGGTTAGGGCGCAAACGAGCTGGTGGTGGTAAAACATTTGACTAAAAACCGAATAAATTTCAGCTGTGTTTGAGACTTTGTGTTTGTCCATCCCTTCTCGTCCCAGCCTCGGGGTTTTTAGTCAAACATTTTAAATCCCTTACATCACACAGCACAAAAATGGTACTTAACGAGGAGAGCATTTCTCTTCGCTGGACAGCATAAACAACTCCAAAAATCAAACATGATATATATATATATATATATATATATATATATATATATAATATTAATAATATATATAGGTTTCAAATACTTAGAACGAAAAATAAAGGAAGTAACCTCACTAAAGTTAATACGCCCGTTTTTTTTCTTTTTTGTCTTTTTATTGATAGCTGCTATGGTCCTTTCCACTGGAAATTATGTCCGCTGTCGTAGTAATTATTGTAGTTGGCGTAATAGGGCGTCCGTCGCAAAACTAAAAACTGCTCAGAAAAAAAAATCGTTTGCCGGCAATTGAATCTGGGTGGGCTGCGTGCGATATGAAGCGGTCGCGTCACCGCACAGACCTACGCCGCAGCATTGGCAATCCGCTCGATTATGCGGTTTTTTGTGGAACAAACGTGACTATGGAGTCTCGAGTAGCGCCCGCTAGATGGCCACAGTAGCCATGGCGTCATTCTTAATCAACTCCAAATTTAATAGGAGTTAAGTGCGGATACTAACGAAGCTTCGACCAGGGGACGCGAGCCGCCGCCCGATTAAAAGGCTTCAGCCGTATCCATCCATCCGTCCGATACCGTGTATAGAAAAAGGGCCTGCTCATTACGTCATCGCTAGTGGATCCCCCAACGTTACTATAGATCACCTCGGTTGTGGAACCATATCACGGTCACGTGATGTGTGCAAAGCGTTGGATTGGCTGGGGTGGCTTGTGGCGTCCTCTGTGGTCACTTGCACGAAGCCAAGAGCAAAGTAAGCACTCTCGATTGATTTCGTTACTGACTCTGCCCCCGTCTACTTGTTACGGCCCTTTTCCGCGTTCTTTGCACTACGTGGGCATCGTGTGTATGCTGCAAAGCAACCTCGTGAGAGTACGGTACAAATACGACACGTGCTGTAATTACAAAAAACTAAAATAAAAATAAAACGTTAGCACGCAGCGCAGTTATTCGCGGAACTGAGCTATCGTCTGGTTGACTGGTTCAGCGACGGCGATAAAGGCTTTAAAAGGAAAACGTCACACACGTGACGAACCGTGGGCGACGGGAATTAAATAAAGCTATCAATTTATTATAAACAAAAAAACGCGAGGACAGAAAAGGGTGGGGCCGCAGCGATGTTATTTGTTGTTAGAAAAATCCAAACATTACGTTCTGTCTCCTATTTATTTTTTTCAATGATACTTTATTAAATTCTCTCTCTATGTTCGATAGTATGTTCGATTTGAAAAAGTGTTGTAGTTTTTGAGTTGTGCGCAGGAAAGTAGCGCATCCATTCGAATGGACGCCATTCGCTAATGTTTTATGCCGCGACTTTTGTAGCTCTGGAAAGCGGCACGGACCCCCGTCAGATGGCTTATTTAGGCCGCCTTCCCTCCCAGACATGACCGCATAAGTACACATTCAATTCAATTCGTTCAAACGCCATCCTTGCCCACACTGGACTACGCCACACATCAAAACGGCGATGGTCACGCTGAGAACGCGGTGCATACACAACCCCATGTTTCTGACGTCAGGTCAAGGCGATGGCCCGGACTGTCTTGAGACGGACGTGTACACGTAAACCACTCTTTTTAAAAAAGAGCATTGTTGAGCATGCGCAGTGTGCCCCAGCCCATGTAATAAAACGCGCATGTCTATAAACTCCGCATTAGTGTATAAACAAGTCGCCATCAGTGCTGTATATGGCGAGATGATGCTGTATATTTTGTTTGGTGCATCCTTTGTGCATATTTTCGCTATATATCATTATGTTCTATGTGTCCCTTGTATACCACATTTCAATGCATCCCTTGTTCGATGCACCACGTCCAAAACTAAACACAAATGTTTAGCCTATTTTTTTCATTACAAAGGACAGCTGTAATTTAGTATTAAATCAACCGACGTAGTTACGACCCAAAGATACTTGATCTTTGCTGCGTCAAAAAAGTCATCCCCAAAAATGTTTCTCAAATACTTCAGAACCGCGATAACCAAGCAATCCTCCCTAGTGCTTTATGATCGATTACTCTTGCCCCTGTCTCTCAAACGCGCAGAGTTAGACCGCGCCTTCGAAACCCCGGCGCCACCAACGTTTCCCTTTTTCCCCCGAAACGGTCGTTCCACTGACCCCGTTTTCCCTAAAATCAGGGAACTAGGGAAACTCGTTCCCGCTCCGCCGGTGCAAAGCAGACGACGAGTAGCGAACGGGAAACCCAGCCTCCCTCCTGACCCGGGTTGTTACGACATACGCGCTGGCAGGAATCGATTGACGGTGTACCCCGAAGAAAGGGTTGACTTCTGGGGAAAGGGGGCAAGGTCGTTGGCCCCCCTTCCCACGCCCACGGGCACGAGGCTAACTTTAGAGTCGCACCCCGTGCGCTGCTCCCGGCAGACCTGGCGTGCCTAGATTTCAGAGTGTTTCCAACTGTTCCATCGGTCACGTGGTTTATGGACCCCGTCGTTTGCAATAGCAGCTGTAAGGACGTGACAAGTATCCTTCCATCCCTTCCCTCCTCTCCACGCGACAACGCAGCGCATATGCAGTTGCTTCCTCTCTTAACTCTCGACTCTCTGGGTAGTTTCGGAGACGCTAGCGTGCCGGACAGCGGCGCATAGCAACACTGGTGCGCGCGGTAAGGCGTACCTGCCGAAGTTCCGAATTCGACTAGGTCGACGTTTGCGAACTTTCAACGCAAAGTTCGACCGAAGTTCGACTAACGTATGCGCATGCGCGGAAATTGAGAGCCAGCTGACGCTTCCTGTCGGAGAAGAACAACGGACCAACCGGCAACAATGCTCAAACGTCGAACTTCGGCGAACTTCGCCAAAGGATCGAAGGTTCGGCGAACCAGTCGAAACCTCAGGTTCGACAAACGTTCGCGACATACCTAGTTAGAAGTAGGCACGTCGCGAACCCGCCTATATAGGTTCGACTTTCGCGAACTTTTAGCGCAAAGCTCTACTGAAGTTCGACTATTATGCGCGTGCCCGTACACTCCAGGCTGGAAGTGCATACAGCACTTAATAAATACCTCTTCTACAGCGGAGACCACACGCTCACTGAGACTGACTAACTTCCGGCTGTACACACATACACACAACACGCTTACTTTATTACCGTGTGGAAATAAATAAATAGTCAAACTTTTTTTATAATACGGACATTTTTGCAAGCAACGTGAACGTTTATTATAAGCGATACGCGACTGATAGACGTATCATTAGTTCAACGATAACGTACTTCAACCGCATTGTCAGATCAGGGGTGAAAGCAATATACTGCAAACGAGTTTATTTTTGTGAGCTGCGTGGGTTTAGGGAATATTTCAAGCGCCCAAAATTTTGCGATATGGAGTGGCATGCTATGTATTCTACATACGGCGATACATTCAAGTAATAAATGTTTCGTGAAATTAATCACGTCGCGAAATTCACGAAAATTACGTCCTTGCAAAAACATGATGCACATTTTGACTCCTTAACCGTGAAATAGACCGATCTCACCAGCCAGTTTGACTACGCCACCGCTGCCGCAATGCATCGAGGGAGCTTTAGTCTTTCTGCACGTGCGACAACCTCGCTGCAGCTCTGCGCGTGTGGAGCATGAGGCGGCACGAGCCGTCTTGTGCACGCTGCCTGCCTCCTGCGAACTAAAGTTATGGCGGCGTCACGCATGCGCCGAACGCTTGGTGAGATCGGTCTATTGTGCCGAATTGTCGGCATTCTTTAGCGTGATAGACACATAGTGCCATGAAATATTATGATTCTAATTATATATATAACAGTTTGTTTCCATTCAGCCTACACTACTGTCACTGAGTTTGGGCATACACAACATAAGAAAATCTACATAGAATACATTGCACATGGTGGAAAAAACCCCGAGACTGCGGGTAAACGACACAACACTAAAAAGTCAGAATACATGTTCCGCAAAAAAGGTTCCCACGAGCTGTAGAAAGTGTACCAACCTACTTTTACACACTTGCATTATTAATAAAATATAACGTATCTCCAGTTGCAAAAATGTACGACAACCTTGCAAGACAAACAAACAAACAAAATTAAGTCAACGTTTAAAAAAAATAATCTAGCCAAACTACAAAGCAATATTACAGCCAATACAACCCCTCAGAGCCAACCTTGGAAAGTAGACTCGTAGAACAATATTCGAACAACATGTGCTACAAAATAAACTGTCCAGATCAATAAACAGATTATATACCGAGAACTAAGGATCTATTGCAGCCCCCAGACAACTTTTGTTGTATAAGGAAAAAACAATCTGGAAGATTGAGGAGAATAGTATAACCCGCAAGCGCCGCTATGTTTATTTCTAATCTATTTCTAGCGTTCTTATATCTCCTCCGATTCGCACGGTAGTTATGTCGATCTGTTTGTGTCTGTATATACTCGGTGCATGCCGGAAACTGGAGCTGATGCCCACGTTTTTGATATTTTCTTGCTAATGCTATTTATAAGTCTCGTGTTTAATGCTGGAAATTGCCAATGCGGGGACCCGTGGCCTCGTCAAGCTGTCCTTATGACAGCTTCTTTCACATGTCTCCGGTATCGTGTACTTGTAGCACCTGATGCAAATAAACGGATCTTTCCAGCGCTTATTATGTGGGCGAAAGATGCTGAGTCACAGGGCCGTGGACGCATGTGCGTTGTCTGCTCATCGACGAAAGAAAGCTACTGCACGAGCTCAGAACGACAGCCCAGGACCCAAAGGGGGCAGTGCGCAAAAGGCGATAATAAAGCCGCCGAGGTGCCCGGTTGCGAAGGCAGCCCTCGGTCGAACCGGGGTTGCGCCATTTCACATCCGGGGAGGCGGCGGTCGAGACCCGCGACGTCACGAGTGACGTCACCGGAGCGCCGATCGGTGATTGGCTGGCGGATTCGAAGTTGTATCGCCTTCTCGGCGAGGAGGTTGAGGTCGACGCCTGTCCTTGAGGAGGGGTGAGACGGACGGGGAAATTGAGAATCTCTGACGACGACTGCCTCTACTCCGTTTCATCTTACGGTGGACCGCTACGCGATAGCACAACTACAAGTGACACTAACATCTTTAATTCCATTCAGGAATGGATATGAAGATATCACTCGTATCGGGTCGGCTAGGGTGCCTCAATTTCTTTCTGTTAACGGGGATGCCATTTTTTGTAGTATCCGAGGCCGAAAGAACGCGCTCACGGGAAAAATAAAAGGAAATCGCCGAAAGCAAGATGCCGCCATAAGTTAACGTCAAGAGCGCGTGCAGAAATATGCTTTTTCACGCGCTTAAAAAAAAAAACAAAAAACAAGCATTTGGAACCAAATGGCCAGATGTAATCACCCTAAGCCAACGTTACTAAAACACTCAGTTGGGAAACTCACCCCTAAACCCCAGACCGCTCGCGTCCTCCGAGACCAAACTAAACACGATAACAGCGCCACCCTCTAGCGACTAGTCAAAACATTAAAATTAAGTTATATTGCTACTGCGAAATGGCACTGCGAGATGGCGCTACCGGCCCTTGCGCGACTCGACCTGAACCGATACGTGCAGACGTGCAGTTCCCGGGGTGGCCGCTGCGCGGGAGAAACGGCGGCGTTGCGATCGCCAGTTGAGTTCGGTTCTCGAGTAAGGATCGAATGCCACTTTTGCGGAGCAGGCGCTCAGTGGCAGTTTCCCAACTGAGCTGTTCTAGAAACGTTGCCCTAAGCGAAGCGGCCACGAAGGCACCTCAAGTTCGGCCAATGTGCAACGTGTTAACGAGTCCATTTTGAAAAAATAAACTCTTTTGGACCAAAATGAATTAACTCGCCCAACTTTCCATTCTAGTAAGTGTTAACGAGTGTAACTAGGTGCTGCGCCAGTTATCCGAAGGCGCCACAGTTCGATCCTCTGAGGTTGTATATGGCACGAGGGCTGCGTCAACGTTGGGCGAGGACTCGGATCCAATCACACGCTTGGATCCTGAGAAATGGCGACCGCCAATGTTGCCTGACGGACTTCTGAAAAGGGGATATTGCACTTTCCGTACTCTTTTTAGAGGGTAACGGGAGCGGTATTTAGTTGCGCAGTTTTACGGAACGTGCACGCAGGCTTGCAGGTGCAACTCCAAACGAAGAAATCAAGTGCTGCAACTTCAAGCCCCCCCTCCCCCTTTTTCCCCATACCGAATCCCCCATCTTGGATGCGCCATCTTGAATGGCGCTTTTGAGTCAGTGACAAAGGTTTTTTTTTTTTTTTTTTGGTAAGCATCTGAGAACGTTGGCAACGTAGCTCGTAACCGAGATTTGGCGACTCCAAACAAACCGTCTTCGATGTTTAAAAGACACAATGAAGGTCGATCTAAGACACGTGCGTCCTGTGCTATGCCAGCATGTACGCACTAAACACATAAAAATTTGTTTGTTGTTGTTATAAGGGTGTTTGTAGGCCTTATACCCGTCATTACACCCTTTCAGCGCACTTTAAAGCCCTTTCCTCGTTGAAAGGGTGCAAAAAAAGGTGTGACAAGGAAGCAGCATGGGAAGCGACAACGTACCCACTTGGATTCACCCAGACTCCCAATTACAAGTAATCAGATTACCTGTGTGATCTATTACTTTTCGAAGTAATTCTGTAATCGTTAGATCACATGTATGAGGAAGTAATCACGAGTGAAATCATTACATTTGCAAGTACTGAAATGACTCGTAACCGTTAAAATTTTTGTATCCCCTTTCAATGGCGTCCTTTGCACAGGTTTCCTACCAAGCCACCCTCGAACCGAGCCTCCCACAGGAGGATGGTTTACCAAAATCGGTGAATTAAGAAGATAAGTAGTTTATTATTCGGTGATTTTAATACAATATTGGACAGTACGAAAAACCCATCGTTTTAAAAACCGGCAGAAAAATCTGTCATTTAAAAGTTGAAAAGCACCATTAGGGGCGTAAGTGGATAGCACTGACAGCAGCAGTGTAGAGGAGGAACATAACTGTGTAACAATGGAGACGACCACAAAAGAATCGGGCAAGGCAGAAAGTAAAGTTCCAGCAGGTACAGCGACAGGCCTAGACGACATACCCATGGAACTGATAAAGACACTACAGTGATGTGATTGGCCTAGGCCGTTTTGGAGCACCTTTCGGAGCAGCCAAAACAATGTTTTGGAGCAGCAAAAGTGGCCTTTGGAGCAGCCAGAACAGTGTTTTGGAGCAGCAAAAGTGGCTTTTGGAGCAGCTAAAACAGTGTTTCGGAGCAGCAAAAATAGCTTTTGGAGCAAATATTCTTAGAAAAATTAAAATATTTGTTTCAAGTGCTGGACGAACGAAGGACACTTTGCTTGCCGCAATAAACAAATTATAGCCGTTAGACCACCTGGGAGTCTTTCAACATGCAACTTAAATGCCAATCACATGACACATTTTGCAATGCTTCAGTTAAATAATGCATATATATGTACCCGCTACAGGTAAATAAGAACCAAACTGCACATATTAAAATTTATTTGAAATGGACCAGCTTAGTAGTATATAGCACAGCATTAGGTTGACTAGTTCCATAACAAATGGAAGCTGCCTCCAACTGATGAAACACGTAACTACTGCAGTGCAGTGCAAAATTGTCACTCGAGCTGAGATGCCTGTTAGATCTAAACCATGCCACTCCACTCCGTCGACAACTGAGTTCTCAAAATTGCATGCAAAATGTTTGCATGCAAATGTTTTGCATGCAAAAATTGCATGCAAAATGCGAAATTATTTTAAAATTCCAAGAATCTCCGATAGAGCGTGTCACTATCTACAAATTTTTGGGAATTCTCTTCGAAGAAAATTTAAGCTGGACTCCACATGTAAATAAAATTCATGCAAGCATCTCTAGATCTATTGGCATTTTATACAAAATAAGAACACTTGTCCCAGGCTGGTTAAGACGTCAGTTGTATTATTCACTAGTTCATTCCCACCTTCATTACTGTCTACTAGTCTGGGGTTCAACGACTAAGACAAATATTGATAGACTGTTTGTTTTGCAAAAAGAGCAGTACGTTGTATTGAAAATCTTCAGCGCACCGACCACACAACGCCGTTTTTTCTAAAACATAGCTTCCTTAATATTAGTCAGTTATTCCAGCTTAAACTTTCAATCTACATTTTTAATGAGTTCAATCGTGACCAGTCCACTTTTTTGACGCATTCCTTCCTAGAAATATACAATACAATCTTCGGTATGACTCTTATAGAATACCTTGGTCAAGGACGAATTACGGACATACTCAATTAGCGTACTTAATTCCTGATTTCTTAAATAAACATCCGGCCGTAAGAGAAATGATTCATGAATGCGGCTCAAAGCATACCTTTAAAAGAAATATAAAACGGTACCTTCTATCATGTCCCATTGAATGAATGTTTTTAAAAAGTGTTTGTATCCAATGGTTGAGCTTCATTTATTCTAGTGCATCCTATGTCCCCGAAAATTGTTGACATGACTACTGTATAAGTTATGTTGTTTTGATCTTTATTTGTGGGCCGTTCTGTTTCCCCGTGGTTTCTGTGTTTATATTACAACGTGTCGTACTATACGCTGAGCAATGTAAACTGGTGATAGGGCCAAGTCAGGCAGAACCCATCTGCCTTTTGCCTTGTCATCCGAGACCTTGTGTCTGAATAAAACCAATTCAATTCAACTGTCCAGTATACGAAAAAAAAAACAGTCCAGCGGCACGTGCTTGCCAAGCTGGCAGGCGAAATACAAGCTAAACACACAGCAGAAAAAAATACCTGAGCACATCGATGCCAGACATCGCGAGCAGGGGTCAAAAAGTTCTCGGAGCGCTTTGTGCAACGACTGAACTCGAGACAAACAAGCGTGGTGTGCGGGTTCAGCGTGCAGACATTGCCTTCTTTGCTTTAGCTCACTTCTCTTCACCATCTTTATTTCGTGGCAGATTTTTTACGTACCGGGGTCCCTCTCGAAGTAGCCTACCGAGAGAAACCTAGGTAATCAATTCTTCGACACAACAGTCTTTGAGCTAGAGGTATTCTGCAGTAGCGTATTCAATACGCTACTGCAAGAATTCATTCCTGTTCTTGTTTGAAACAAGAACAGGAATGTTGATGAACATGCGGCGGTCCTTACGCCGCCCAAAAACGATGTTTCGTTTCACAGCATGACGGCATGGCTGGTACTCTGCACGCTCGCGTCGGAGCGTCCGCACTCGCCCGCGTCTATTGCTGAAAATATCAATTTCTTTTTAAAGACACGAGACAAACGAGAGCGCGAAACGAGAGACGGCGGGAAAAACCATGCAAGACTGGATGAACGATTGATGCAGGATACTTTGTGTCATGCGGCCGCTTGCACCACCTAGCTTACGCATGCTCAATTACGGTACTCAGTTAGGTCTCGGTTTTGAAAGGCAACCGAATTTGGTCCTTTGGCGCAGGCTTATGCAGATTACCCATATTTTGACAAAATGTAGCAGGATGTAGCAGGGTTAGCCCCTTGGCGCAGTTTGGCGCAATTGGCGCAGCAATCACATCACTGACACTAGGAAAAACAAGCGAACTGAAGTTACTGTATGGGATTAAGCAAATAATTATAGGAGGAGAGGTACCCAATGATTGGAAACTAAGTAATCAGACTAATGTACAAAGGCCGAGGAAACAAAGACAACATTAAGTCATATCGCCCAATAACGGTAACTTCCGTTCTATACAGATCAGCTATGCAGATAGTAAGCGTGGAATGGAGCAATGGGCCGAAGATATGCAAATACTGGGTGAGCTCCAAAACGGATTCCAAAGAGATAGAAGACTGGAAGATAACTTATCCGTCACCGCTGAATGTACAGAAATAGCAATGAAGAACCAAACTCTTTTACGGACAGCTTATCTGCACGTCAAGGGAGCGTACGATAATGTGAGCCAGGAAAACTCTGGGGTCAGCTGCAGGAGTATAATTTAGATACAAATTTGGTTAGGTTTCTTCAGCAGGTGTACACAGACAATAAGGTAGTTACAAGATGGGAAGCAGAAGCTACACAACCCGCAGCAATAAAAAGAGGACTCAGGCAGGGCTGTCCATGCCACCTCTGCTCTTCGTGATATATCTCAGTGACATGGAAAAGAAATTAGAACAGAGCAACTTAGGTTTTGATGTGAGCTATATGGAAGGAGGGAGAAATGCAATACAGGTAATAACAGGACTGACGTGTGCGGACGACATAGTACTCATATGGCAGATAACCAGGATACATTACAGGAATAAGCTGGAATATATGGAGAGCAAGGGGACACCTTGGGTATAAATTTTAGTAGTGACAAGTTTAGGGTAATGGTGTTTGACGACGAAAAGAGGGAACCCCTGAGGATTCAAGACACTGTAGAAGACCATGTGGGAAATACAAATATCTGGGAGTCTGGCTCAGTGAGGGAAGAAAATATCCAGAGGGCTCAAGGCACTATGGAACTACAATATATATGTAGTCGTCAGGAGTACATGGAAAGGATTGATGGCCTTTTGGCAATGCAGCGCTGTGCATGAAATCAGAGGTTCAATCAGGATTAGAAATTCGACAAAGAAGCGTAGGCAGATTGGCACTGGGAACACATGGAAAAACACCAAATGAGGGAGTACAGGGGGACACGGGATGGTAGTCTTTTGGGAGCAGGGAGGCAGTTAGTAAGTTGAAATGTGAACAAAGGTTGACCGAAATGTATGATACGCGGTGGGCATGGAAGGTATTCAAGTATTTATAGATGATAAGTCTAAACACAAAATGGACAAACCGTACCCGAAAGCTTACATTTAAATACATACACACTAGTGGTGGGGCTGAGCAGGCTATTTCAGTGGAAAAGGGAATGAAAGAGGCAGAAAGGAATATGTGGGAAGGAAAGATGCAGGAAAAATCAGCTCTAACAATGTAAAGGTCACAAAAACAGGACATAAGAAAAGAAAACGTGTTTGACAATTCACTGGGAAGTTCTTCACTGTGCGAGGCGAGAAAGGGAGTTTTGAGCACGAGGACGTATAGGGCTACATTTTAGGCGACAGACACATTATGTGCCGCCTGCCGTATATAATGAGAGCGAGACACTAGAGCACTTGGTTTTGAAGTGCACGGGGCTTCGTCCTGCCTGAAGGGGTAACGGATTTGGCCGGGGCCCTGGGTTTTGCTGGCGACGATGGAAGGACGGAAGAAAAAAGGATCAGAGTGACAAAGAGGCGATTACAAGGTTGGTGGAAATTATCCAGGGAAAATTAAATGACGGACAACTAACTAGCACAGCTGGGGACAGGCGGGACAGAGGAAAATTGGGACTCCTCCCGCCTGACTCCGGCCGAAAGTCTCAACCCTGTCTCCCAGTGGGTCTGGCGCTGGGGTAACGCCGACAAGGTTTGACCAGAGGAAAATTGGTGACTCCCTCGCCGGGGGGGGGGGGGGGAGAAGAAGAGGCGAGAAGTGATGTTTTTAGGTTGTTTTTTTTTTTGCCCGATTTCCCGAAATCATTTTGGTGATATTCCACACTGTCTGAAAAAAGGGGAGAAAATTGGTTTTAGAAGGGCGGGAAAACTCATATGCTTGTCTTCTCAGACTCAGGCTAGGTGGCGCAAGCTACCGTCCGTTACACAGGGTATAGCATATCCATCCATACTAACAAACCGAAAAGCACCCCAAGGAGTAACAAACTGAAAACCACCCTTAGAAGAAAAAACTGAAAAGCACCCTTAGGAGTAACAAATTGTGAAACACACTGAGGTATGTAAGTAACCAACTGAAAAGCGCCCTTAGGGCTGGCCACCCTGTCACAGGAAGTGGGGTCCGATACCGCCTGCTAAGTCTGAATTGCTGCTGTCCCATAACAAAAACCGAAAAAAAAATCTGAATATAAAAACACCAACGTTCGTCCACGTCGGAATTCCCAACGGATTTCGTGAAGAGCTTTTCGAGTCTTCGGTTGATGTTTTAAGTTTTTTAACTCTTCGGATGACGTTAACCTTGCCCCCGGGTCTGTTAACAACAACGACACTGTCGGTTTCGGCGTATGCTCCAACGCAAACACAAAGCAAAAATAAATCAACAAACATTCATAATGGTTCGTTGACTGCAGAATCATGGTCCGAGAAAGAAGGAAAAGAAGACTCTTCCCAGAAACAAGCTTCGCCCGCGGCCCCTACCCCAAACTGCAATTCCATTGTTTTCGCATACGCTGAACGCTCCATTGTTTCGAAAAGGCTCGAAATGCGAGCGCATCGTTAGGCACAACGACGGTTTTCGCCGAACGAGTGCACCACATTGTCGTGTGCGCCGCCCCTACAACCGCCAGGTGGGCCAGCGAAACCACATCTGAAGGGGGCCATACCTCCGCGGATGAAAGGTTATTTCACCAAAAACTTAAATGAATTTAAAAAGGACACTCGAAACAAAAATTGAACCTTGCGGCATAATGTTACACAGCGCGGCAGGCGTCAGGGTACGATTGATAATTAGGCAAATAATTACATAAAACCCACTAACCAACGTTTAAAATATTCACTTTAGCAGGCAGATTCCAACGCTCTTTGTGGACATAAAACGTTAACGCAAAACACACAGTGCTCGTGTTTGCACGTATACGCAATACTAAAAACTCACTCTTATTTGATTGCGATTGATTATCAAATCGAAGGCACGGGCCTTGGGTTGGGAAGCACCGAGATCTGTGGAAGAACAAGGTGAACAAAGCGGCCCATAATAGTCCCTAGCGAATGATATTCTTGTTATACTTCGTTTCAGCTTGGGTCCAGACGCAGGCGATGCTACAAGCGCGAGCTCCGGGCTTTCAGCGTACCCTGCCAAGCACGCGCGCTCGTGCAATGCAAGCACTGTTCAGGGCCACACGCTCGCGCTCGTAGCATCGGCTGCGTCTGGACCCAAGCTGGAACGAAGTATAGTGAGCGCGTTGGTAATGATGTAAGCTTCGGAAAGAGCGTTGGCATAAATGACAAACCAACACAGGGGTGAAGCGGCTGCGCTAATTGCGCCGCCCTGCTGCCAATTCCACTTCCCTGCGCCAGCTCGCTCCAAAACGCCAATCGCAGCGTTTTTTTTGTTTTTTTCAGTGTGTCTTTCAAATTTAGCGGAAACCGTCGCCTCACTGGCCACCATGTGGTGTACTTTGTTTAGGGTCAGTGCGGTGACCTGCACCAACTCGACCGGGGCCCGAGTCCACGTGTAACTGGCAGGGCGAGGCGTCGATTTTAGTTCATCGAGAGTGAGATGTGATTTTGACTACAAAGAGTTTGATATACGAACACATCGGTTTGGTTTCGGGCATAGTGGCTGGACGCGGTTGAAGCAGTTGGAGCGCGCAGCAGCTGCCCGCAGTCCTGATTTGCCGTGATAGTGGAGTTGGTGTGTCTCGGCACCGGTGGCTACTCTCCGCCATCAACATGAGCAGGCGCAACTGGTCTTTACTAGCTTTACCCGTATATCGGGAAGGTACCATATTTTGACGCTTAGCCGTTAAGAAACACGTACTGTGTTAGTTACGTTTCGTTTTTCTTTGCGAACGCAGTTAGAAACCGCTATGTTAGTTTCGTCTATTTTTCTTTGCGAGCGCATGCACATGCGCCAACATGAGTAAAATATAAATGGTCTTTACTAGTTATTACCTGTTATCTGGTAGCGCACCATATTTGTTGCTTGAATGTAAAGAATTGCGAGCAGCAGTGCGCATGCGTCTGCTAGTGTCATGATATTTTAATGACAATATATTTTTCCATCCAAAGCAATATAGATATAGCTTTGTATGTTAACTTGGGTGTAGGGATTGCTGTATTTTATGAACAGGATTAAGAACATTTGTATTTAATGAAGTACCAGGTCAGCAAGTGACTGCTTTATTTTGAAACATGTTGTGGTACCTTAATTATTTTTATGGAGACACGCAATGCACAGCATTTTATGGAGTGCATAAGGTCAGTGTTGCTCTTCGAGTCGATGCTAAAGCTGCATATGTACGAGTGACTGGGTATTCTAAAGATATAAAATACATCATTTTATTTTGCATCTGAATTTTTGTCAAATGTCAGTAGCCTTGTATTTTGTTACTAAACTCGATATAGGGCTTTTTTACAGTGATTGAACATGTATTCTTTATTAAACAAAATCCGTAGTCACTGAAGGTAGTTTATCTGACACCTTGCAGTGGTTTAGGTTTTCTGGATACATGTATCATAATTGGTCTATTAAATAGACGCTTTTGTACTGGCATGGCTTCGTTGCGCTTTTATTGTCGGAGGCATCCATATAAAGTCTATCATGACTCTGCCTGCTCCTCGGATTGTTCTCAAAGCCTTTCTTTGCATAAATTGCCAATATTCCATATTCATCGCAATAGAAGTAGAAAGTGTATGTATGCTGCTTGAAAATTATTCTGGATGTGCATGCATTATTTTTGCTACGATTTCACATCTAGCAACAACAAATCACTTTTAGACACCTGTTTGACCTCCGTGACCTGTCCAAAACCCACTTCTACGGCTAGCAAAACTTACTTTTGCTGCTCCGAGCTGCTCTAAAGCGAGCCTTTTACTGCTCGCAAAACTGTCTGCAGGTGGGACATTTGTTGCCTCTCAGCCCTGCTACAAAAGGCTCTTTGCCTCGCTTCACCCCTGCTAACATTATTTTATCATTTCCTTTGTACAAAAGTGATCCCATGACTCGTTTGCTAACTGGTTTTCAAAAAATTTGAATCTAGCTCAGGTAAACTTGATATTAGCATCTATGAACGCGAAAGAAAAATTTCGAGAGTGCATATATGTTTTTTTATTTCGTCCTGATATGTAGACCTTCCTTTTGTGGATTGGATGTGATCTTTTTCAGTGCACCACAAAAAGACTTCAGGTTGTTTTATGCAGCTATCTAATGAAGCAATTAATAAAAGTAATAATATATTTTCCTGTGCTTATTCATAAGAAAAACCGGCGGACGTTTTTCGCTGTTTATTTTTCATTTTAAATATTGGTATTATTTCGCAGATTTTTCAAAATCGGTGTATTTTTTGTTTTGTGATTTTGTTTTATTTTTTGTTTGCTTTACCTTTCCCTTCTACAATGGTTCTGCGCTTGAGGGTATGTAACAAGAAATAAATAAATCCGTTTTACAACGGAGGCTAAGACAATAACTATCGGTGGACACAACAACAACAACAACAACAAATCTCACGAAGAATTAACAGTTTAAATCTAAGAGAGGATTTCGTGTTTCGATAAAAAAGAGGTCCTAACTGGAGCAAAAATTTAAATAAATCAGAGTTTCTCCAATATTAACTTATTTAATATATTATTTAGCGTTTCTCGGTTCTAACCGATTTTGTATTTTTGTCACAAACGGATTCTTATCGGTGTTTTTCGTGTAAAACCAAAAAAAGTCAATGGACTTCCAACAGTGCAACTCTCACTGACACTACCTTCCAGCTTCACAAAAAACAAAAACAAAAAAAGTGTCACATTAACATATTCGATCTTGCAAAAAAAAGTAAAGTAAAAAAAAATACAGAAAGTGAGCAGAACGGGACCAACTCTATTCGCCAGCCAACGGCAAGAGCCAGAAAAAAAAAAAGAAGGCCTCTCTAGCGGAAAAAGTGACCGAGTCCACAATGAAAATCCGGCGGATGCGTCTCCTTCTCCGACAAACCAAAGTCCGGCACTCCGGGGAAGAAAAAAACAAGAGAAAAAGAACCGGTCCAACGGGGTCCCTTCCAGGGGAACAACGGGGTTTCGACACCGCTCCAACCTTTCCTGCTAGCCCCGTGCCCCTAACCTAGAAAAAGGCAAGGAGTCCCCTCCGATCTCGGCAGGTCACCGCTGGCCCCGGGTCACCGCTTTTTCCTTTCATTCTTTTTTCCTACTCCCCATTCGACTTCCTGCCCGGAAAGTTTCACCTGCATTCCCAAAACGATGCCGAGATACGTAAAAAAACAACAAGAAGAACACAGTCTTGGCCAGAGTTGAACTCGAATGGGAATTGACGACTCCTTAATTAAAAATAAAAACAAACAAACTGTTTTGTATTTCAAAAAAAGAACAACAACAAAAAAACATTTAGTTTGGTTTCATTTGGCTTCCAAGAAAACGGAGATCAAAATTATATTTAAGATTAATGCACCAAATGGCCACAACAGCGCTTTGAAAATAGTGCCTGACCGCCATTTTAACACGTTCGGTGGTAGGAGGGAATCGTGACGTATTATGGACCAGTGTCCGAAATCCTTGACCTCAGCGCTAAGAAAAATGGGAAATAGTATTCTTAAACGCAGGCTCTTGCGAAGAGAGGAGCTGAGCACAAAACAAGATTTTTCGCTTTTTACAACACTTTCGGCACGGGCGTTGTTCTCGGAGCTTCGTGACTATGCATTTTTGACGTTCTTGCACTACGATACATGCGAAGGTTTCATGCGGTGAATTCGCGTGGTTGTTTCTGCGCGCGAGATCCGCGGGTGGAAAGGAGTGCGGTCAACACCGCCAAGAAGACAAGGCCGTAGTGATGACATTTTAGAGCGTTGTAAAATGAAGAGAAACAGACTATAATGCCCCGCGCTCTGTGCCACATGGCGATACGGGCTCTGCCCTGTGGGTGATTGCTTGCACCATATTCCGACATGAGAAAGATGCGGTTTATTAACCATTTGATGTTCGTCTGTTCTGCCGCACGAATGACCGTATCACATCGCGTTTACCGTCGAAAACGCGATGAATTGATAATTATTTCCAAACAGCGGCTTTCATTCCGTTCTGCAAAAACATACTCGCATGCTGCTGATTAAAAAAATTACATGCCGATGCGTAGACCAGTTTATAGTTCGCCACAGCCGTCATTTGATCACGCTGATGATGAAATAACGGCTGTGGCTAAACTCTCATCTGCAGCTAAGTGACCGGTCACCCGTCGAGGCGTCTAAAGGTATAAGGACTGTCTAAACATACAAGCAACACGACATTTCAAGAACGTCTTCAGATTTTTCAAAAAATTTCCTCGTATTCTTTTTATCGTTTTACCTGGTTTACATGGGAATCGTTTCGTTGTCTGAAGTGGTTTATCACAGTGCACATTAGCTTTATTTCTCTCTAGTGTTGTTTGAAAAATGTATCCCAATCCTAAGAATAAAGTCGCGAGGCACCGAATGTGCAGCGGAATTGAGCGCGTATATTTCTTACTTATAATTATTAACGAAATACTGTATTAGCGTCTACATTCACTAAATTGAGTCAGACTAAAGTCACTAAAGATGGCGTGATTCTTGGCTTGAAACCACAGCGTTTCAGATGGTGGTTCATCCTGGCGTCTCCTAATGCCCCTAGCTCAACAAGCAAGGTAGCGACATCTCTCTTCTCTCTGGCGCGCACACTTTTTATCCTTATTTGCTGCTCTTTTCCAGTCGCGCGTGCAGGCAGAAGATAAAAGACACGCAAACCAACGCAATCACCTACACCCACACACTAAAATCTCACAGTCATGGTGCACCTTCCGCGTTCAATTGGATGAACCGCAAGAGATATGCTCGAAGGAAAACGACGATAGCCGTGGCGCTGCCTTTCGGTATCACTATATAAAGTCCCTAGATAAGAGCTAACCCAGGGACTTTAGCTTATATATGGACTCATTGGGAAGATATATATTGAGGGAAGTATCAAGGGGGACTTTAGGTGTCACTTGATTGGCGACATGGGCTTCTAGCATCCCCTGCATACGCTCCAACAGCAATTTTAGTACTTCCAGAAGAAGATCAGATTACTCTCGAGATAACTTCCAATAAGTGCGAACGAACGATTATACAATGAAGAAAAGTAGTCGATTACGAGAAATCGCATTACTTGTTGCGCCCACCTGACGTCACTCCGGACACGCCACCAATCAGCGTGTGTGCGGAAGAAACTACGACATGGAACGTGATTAAGCCGTCTGCGGCCCCGCCGTCCAGCGTCATCTCTCGTGCTGGTAAAACGCAGAAGCGAGTAAACGGTGTCTAGACAAGAGCTTCTACAAGTAGCGACATTGTTTGAAGCGCCGACTGCGTGACGATGGCAGGTTTTAGGAAGCGAATGGCGGCGCACAGCAGACGTCTGAACCGAATGACGCCAGTTTGTTCCTAGCGGAATGTGCTTTGTCATTAGTGTTAGTTGTCATTACTTGTCAAAAGAAGTATCGAGGGACTTTAGAAGCGAGCAGTTCGCACCGTCGACGACAGGACTTAACAGCCCAAGCTTATCTCCTTGTTTTCTCTTCGGGGTCGCCCGGCAATGTTCTGCCGGGCCATTTCGGCCCAGACGAGCCGAATTGCAGAGCGCCGACCCGTCTGAAGCAGACTTGTGGCCATTACTTGAAAAATGTAATGGATTACAATTACAAATTACCCAGCCTCAAATGTAATAATAAATTACCGTTACAAATTACCTGCGCTGAAACGTAACGGATTACTTTACTCGTTACGCTACAAATTACTTTCACGTTACTTTTCTCGTACACATATCAAGAAAACATCAGAAACAATTTTGATGTTTTCAAAAATGTTGTACAACGTTAGTTTCCATTTTTGATACGCCCGCATAGTGGTAGTCCTCGTAAAAATAAAATATTTAAGATAAATAATGTAGGTGCACTCCTGTGCGCTGACAAGGCAGCGAAAACTGCAACCACACCAGCCATCCGGCTAGATTACGGCAACCGGAAATGATCATCGGAATGCTGCAGACAAAGCTAGCGGTGCGCATGCTCAGTAGCAGCGTCTACTGAGCTTGCACGTTTCAACTAGTTGTTCTAGTGACCGGTCATGCAAAAAGATTTTCGGTTATTCTCCTCTTTACAATGTTTTCTAGATTGTTGAACTTACTATCTTCATGCAGCTGAATTGACGCTCATGTTGCTCCAGATTCTGTATTATGTTCCTATTTGTAAAAAAAGATGTCACGAGTAATTAAAGCAATTCGGTAGAAATATTTAGCAACGAAATTACATCACAAATTATTGCCGCCAAAAAGTAACGTGGCAATTACGAAATTACTTAAAAACGACGGATTACAATTGACCCGTTACTTGTAACGGATTACTGCTGAAGTTCCCAGATGTGTGGATAGGGCGCTGCAGTCGCACAAAATGGGCCCTGAGAGCGCTAAATGGAATGGTCTATACTGTTCGAATAAAGGCCGGAACGTACAGATATCGACTACTACCCGACGATGTTCCTTTACGTTGCCGACTCCCGCTGACGCGGTCAATCACTAGCCGAAAGAACTCGGGCGATCTGGAAAGCACCGCCTCCGCGCATAGGACGGCATGGATGTCCCACGAAAGCAGACGAATGTCCCCGACATGGATTCCGGCGGCGAGTGCTAGCGGCGATTTCGAGCCGGAAGCAGCGTTGCGCCATGGTATCGTGCAAGGACCCTATTCGCGACTCCAGCGAAATCGACGCCGCGTAGCGGCGACGCCGAGAAGCTCAGAGAGGAGGTCGTTTCGACTCTGTCGTCTGCTATCGCTGCTTGGTTCTCGTATACACGAACTCAACTCTCCTACGTCACGCCGCGGTGGTGGCGCGTCGAGCGCACTTCCGGTCTGGGGCGGTGGGCAGAAGTCGCCGTGCGAGACATGCGTTCATGTGTTCTTTTGGAAGAAACCAGACAAAAAACCTGCCTACTCGTCAAAATGCTGCGATGGGGGCTGTACCAAGAGAGTCTGGAAAGGTTCGAAGATCAGTTTTCATCTGTTTCTGCCCCTCCGTTCGTCCGAGAACGTGGATAGTAGCCGTGAAAAGGGCAAACCAGACGCTGTCGAACTACGATTGCTTGTGCGGGCAACACTTTGTGGTCGCCAGATGTATTTGTTTTGTTCCAACATGAACGAGAGAAAACCGCCAAGTTGTCCGGACCACCCACGGGTTTAGTGCGTCTTCAAATTCACACGGTCGCCCGATCGTTCGAACTTTCGTCTGTTCTTTCAAACTTGTCTGCTTTTTGTCGTCTGCTCGTTCAAACAAAAGTGGCCCGTAGACCAAACTTTGACCCGGTGATTGCAATAAGAAGTAATTGCAGGCCTCAAAAGTCTTAAGTAGGCTCGGTGTAAACAGTAGATACAAGATGTTGATCATTGGTACCAGTGGCCATCACCGACTTGTTACGCTTGGTCTGTTCCTGCTTCCGATTTTCAGTATCGACGTCGATCATCGCCGCTACCTTCTACACTTTTGCAGCACGAGCGACGTCGCGACCGTAAATAGCTAGAAGGATCTCATCATGGTTTTGGCGTCCATTCTGCGGCGTTCATGCGAATGAATCGCCGCACGTCAAATTATTTACGCAAAATTTAGCGGCGTAACGAGCCTTCATAATTTAGTTCAGGCGATTAAAGGGGTAAGACATTGCTATGAGGACGTCGAATCGACAATTCCAACGCTAAAAGAGTATGCAGACTCACACAGACGCCGACAACGTGACATTCCAATGGTTTGTTGACGCGGGACGCGGTGCTTCTTGCCCGCACTCCATTGCGCATGCGTTCGAACTGTCGTCTGCTCTTTCAAACTTGTCTGCTTTTTGTCGTCAGCTCGTTCAAACGAGAGCGCCCCGTAAACCAAACGTTGACCCGGTAATTGCGATAAGAACTAAGTGCAGGCCTCAAAACACTTTTGAAGGTTGGTTGGGGTAAGTAGGCTAAGTGTAAACAGTAGATACAAGAAGATGTTGATCATTGTTACCAGTGGCCATCACCGACTTGTAATGCCCGATTCTACTTGCGGTTTTCAGTATCGACGTCCACCATCTCAGCTACGGTCCACTCTTTTGCAGCCCGAGCGACGTCGCGACTGAAAATGGCGAGCAGAATCTCATCGTGGGAGTCAGGCTTTAGCGCCCGTTCTGCGGCGTCCACGTGAAATGAATCGCCGCACGTCACATTATTCACGCAAAGTTTTGCCTCGTTAATTGTGCTGAAGCCACTCAAGTAGTCAGACATTGTTAGGAGGACGTAGAATCAACAATTTCAACGCGAAAAAGAGCAAGGGGACTCCCACCGACGCCGACAACAACGCAATTCAATGGTTTGTTTATGGGCGACGGTGGGCTTCTGCCCACCGTCCACCGCGCATGCGCGGCGCCGGTGGCGTCCGCTAGGGGCGCTCCGGTTTGTTTGTAAACAGTGAGTTGGTGTATAGGCAGTAGAAACAAACATCGCTGCCAGTAATTATTTTTATTCTTCCGCCGTGTCATTCCTACGCACTGACTAGAAGAAGGTCTTTACCTTCGGAAAATCGCTTTGCTTTCATATGGAACACCGATTTTACGCTGCATTGCAAGACATTTGTGGTGGTCCGCGTGTTGAACGACGAAAAACGACCTCCTCCTCGTCCGCCATTTTGCCTGGACCAGCGCGCCCCCTATAGTTCGCTGGAGTCGCGAATACATAAGCGAACCGAATATGGGAGAGAAAGAGAGAGGCAGGGAAAGGAGCGTGTCCGTTATGAAAGGAGCCGCCGGGGACTTCAGCTGCATCCTCCGCCCTCCCGGCGGCGACACGACGGAGACGCAAGGCGGCCCAGAAGAGGCGACGACATTGACCGAGAGACCGACATGCTCCGGGGAAAGGGAGAGCAGAGAGACGTTTCCCGCTCCCTTTCTCCGTGCCCTCTTTTTTCTTGGTGGGACACTCGGCCAAGTTCGGCTCGCTTCGGCAGCCCACCGGCGTCGACTAATGGCTGGCGCCGGCTACCGGCGCTTCTGGTCGAGAGATACAACAATCACGTTGACGGCCGGGTCAAGGGGTCCAATATGGGTCCACAGAGTTAGGAGGTCCAACGAGTCGAGGTGAGATCGAGCGAGGGTGAAGATGTGCAACGAGTCGAGAGATCCGAGGGGTCAAAATATCCAAATGTCACCCGACTACCGTGCCAAGAGATCCAGAATGGGTCAAGAGGTCCAATAAGTTAAGAGGTCCAATAAGTTAAGAGGTCCAACGAGCCGAGGGGAGATCCAGTATGGGCCAAGGGGCGCAAAAATTCCGACGGGTCAATATATTCGAATGTCACGTTACAGCCGGGTCAAGCGGTCCAATATAGGGCAGGGTCCAGCGAATCGAGAAATCATGTGTTTCAAGAGGTGCAACAAGTTAAGATATCCAAGGAGTCAAAAGATCAAATGTCACCCGACTACCGTGTCAAGAGATCCAGTATGGGTCGAAAGAGGTCCAATAAGTTGAGAGGTCCAACGAGTCGAAGTGAGATCCAGTACGGGTAAAGAGGTGCAACCATGCCAAGGGTCAATTTATTCGAATGTCACGTGATAGCCGGGTCAAGAGATCCAATATGGGGCAGAGGTCCAACGAGTCGAGGAGAAATCCAATATATGTCAAGAGGTGCAACAAGTCAAGAGATCCAAAATGTCAAAAGATTCAAATGTTACATGACAACCGGGTCAAGAGATCCAGTATGGGTCAAAAGGTACAATGAGTTAAAAGGTCCAACGAGCCGAGGGAAGATCCAATAGGGTCAAAGAGGAGCGACAAGTGAAGAGATCCAACGGGTCAAAATATTCAAAATGTCACCTGACAGCCGGGTCAAGAGATTTCATATGCGTCAGAGGTCCAACGAGTCAAGGAGAAATCCAATATGTGTAAAGAGGTTAAACAAGTCAAGATATCCAAGACATAAAATATTCAAATGTCACCTTACAACCGGGTCAAGAGATCCAGCAGGGGTCAAAAGGTCCAATGAAGTAAGTGGTCCAACGAGCCGAGGGGAAATTCAGTACGGGTCAAGAGGAGCGACAAGCGAAGAGATTTAACGGGTCAAAATATTCAAATGTCACTTGACAGCCGGGTCAAGAGATCTCATATGCGTCAGAGGTCCAACGAGGCAAGGAGAAATCCAATATCTGTAAAGAGGTGAAACAAGTCAAGATATCCAAGACATGAAATATACTCAAATGTCACCGTGCAACCGGGTCAAGAGATCCAGCAGGGGTCAAAAGGTCCAAATGAGTTAACAGGTCCAACGAGCCGAGGGAAGATTCAATAGGGTCAAGAGGGCGACAAGTGAAGAGATCCAACGGGTCAAAATATTAAAATGTCATGCGACAGCCGGGTAAAGAGATCTCATATGGGTCAGAGGTTCAACGAGTCTAGGAAGAATCCAATATATGTCAAGAGGTGAACAACGCGAGATATCCAAGGGGTTAAAAGTTCAAATGTCATGTGATAGCCGGATAAAGGGGCAATATTAGTTGAGGTCCAAAGCCGAGTCAAGAGATCCAACACGAGTGAAAAGGTCCAATGTGTCGATAAATTTATTGTGCATCAAGAGGTTGCAGCACACGGTCCAAAGACTCAGCCATGTAACAGACGAGTCCGAGCAGGGAATCCAATACTGGTCAAGAAATTAAACGAGTCGAGAGATTCAGAACGAGTCAAGATATCCGACAAACATTCGACGGTGATGTCAAAGAACCTAGCCGAAGGGATCCAGTATGGGTCAAGATAACCAACCCGGGTCAGAGGGGCAACGAGTCGAGAAATCCAATACGAGTGGTGCAACGAGTGAAGCTATCAAACGGGTCAGTATATTCAAAGACACGCAGAAAGCCGTGTCAAGACATCCAACACGATTCAAGAGGTCCAAGGAATTAAGAGATCCAATGTAGGACAACAGGTCTAACGAGTCGTGGGATCCGTACGGGTCAACAGACCCACGCACGGGCGGTCGAAAGTCAACCCTATCTCGGGTCTCGGTTTTTGAGTGCTTTATTATCGCGGCATGCCACAAGTTCGCTTGAAGTAAGGCCAATGAATTACAGGTAGCTCATTTTTGCTTATATTACTTTCTTCGAGGGTTTTCGCCTCAGTCGTGCGGATTAGTGCGACGCGCGGTCTTCGTTTCTGCGTAACACAAGATTCACCCCGTGACCCATAGGAAGCAAAGGGTGAACAAACTTCACACACTATCGTGGTAAAGGCAACACAGGATGCATCGTGTGCTATCGTGGTGACATTAACGAGTCAGGCACGTAGCCAGGATTTTTTTTCGGGGGGGGGGGCGTCCATTACAAAATGCTGTATGAGAGGGGAGAGTGGAGGAGGCCTCAGCAAAATGGAAGATTTTCGGGGGGGGGCGGCCCCATGCCTCCCCCCCACTTGGTTCATGTGCCTGGTACGAGCGCCCTAGCTCAACACATAACGAGACTGTAATTCTTAAATTTTTTATACGTCAGTTACCGTAGGTCAGCAGCTGGGCATAGACACGATGGCTTTGTCAGCGATAAGGACGCGAGTTCTGAGCCGCCTGCGTGACCCTCGGCCGTTACAAGAGTGCATTACACTACTCAGTCACATTCCGTGATGAAACTGCACGGCCACCCAGGTGAATTTGACTCTGCATTCTCAACTTCTCGTTCCCCTTAAATTCCAATTTTACCTATACAAACTAAAAAAAGAAAAAAATTTAATTAGGAGGAACCGTGTTTCACATGCTTCGTTGTTTACAGAGAGCAGTGTTTCGGATAACTGTAAGTAATTCGTAGTTTATACATTCTGATAATTGTGAATCCTTCGTAGTTTATACATAAAAGTGTTTCAGATAATTGTAAATTCTGCGTAGTTTACATAGAGCTAGTGCTTCTAATAATTGTAAAATACTTCCTAGTTTATGCAGGGTAGTGTTTTAAAGTAATTGATAAATGCATAAAAAAAGCAGTTTCTGAAGTTCCAGCTGGAGAAGATTGCGCTTAATGGAACGGGCTGCAGGTGATATGTGTTAGGTGTATGAAGGCACTCTAATGAGTGGAACGACAATCCACCTGGCGCCTACGTGTTTCAGATGAAGAGACGAAGCGAAGAGAACCGGCGTTCCACATACACTTCCCGATCCACAAAAAATTCGACTATTTCGAAGGAATACGCGGAACGCTAATTTAACTGGAACCTACGTGGAACCACATTAGAAGTGTGGCGGCAGACACAGATCCACAAAACCGAAACGTCAGCCACCTTGAAGAAGATAATGTAGTCGTTATCCGAAGCTTTATCTGGAATTGCAGGAAAACGCTCTCCGTCTTCCAGAAATGTTACAACAGTCCGTGACAGCAAAACGATATCGCCCCATGCTTCCTGAAACCGCCTATCTCAAGCTGCAGATAGCAGCCTTTATTTTAGCCCTAACTATCGCCACCGTCGCTTGCTCTACCCAAAGTCTCGCACACGTCCTCGAAAAAAATCGTTACAAATATCATTATACTTTTTCTTAAAAGGTATTAAATTAGATTACTCGATTGCTCGTTCTTAGAAGGTATTAAATTAGATTACTGATCACTCGATACGAAAAGTAATTGGCCGTTACTTGAAAAAATAACAGTTGCAGCTCCGATTACTTCAGCTTTTTCAAAATGGCAGTTTTCTGCGGGTTTGAAAACGGGCCATTAGTAACGTCCATTATTTCATTAACTGTCCCATGGAGCGAAGCCATCGTTGTCTGTAACCTCCTGTAGCAGCGAAACGGCAGCAAATTCTCATTGGCCAAAAGCGCAGCAACGCAGGTACGTATCGTCACGGAAGGTATGGGGACGCTCAAGGTCAAAGCGGACGCGTATCAGAAATAAAACACAAAGCAAAGCACAGCAACGCAGATGCATCGTCACGAAAGCCGTGGAGCCGGCGGGGCTGCCGCGCCTGCGCAGTGGAGGAGGCGTGATGTCAGCCGCCGGAGCGCCGTGTGAAGGAGGAAGCTCTCGCGGCAGTCTTAAGTGTCTTCAGCGTACTGAATTAGAATCCCTGATTTATGAGCTACTTATCTTCTTAATCCACGAACTTTGGTAAACCATTCTCCTATCGGAAATTTAGTTCGAGGATTCCTCGGTGTGAAACTGGTACCAACAAAAGGCGCCGTTAGAAAGGGGAGGGAGAAATAGTAACAGTTACAGGTAATTTTAGTACTTCCTAACAAACGTAATCAAGTGATTACCAACTTACTGCGAAAAGTAATCGCTTAAAAGTGATTTGAGTACCGTATTTTCCGGGCCCGGTGTATATTCCGCAAGGGCAAGTTTGGGGTCAAAAATAGGTTTCGGCTTAGAGAGCCCGCACAGGGTGCATAGTCCGCATCTGGTGCATAGTCGGTAGGAAAAGCTTCTCATACACGGCACACTTTAACAGATGTCTGCTTTCTTAGCTCACAAAGAAGCTTGTATTATACATAAATCGTCATTAACATACTCTTTCATTCGGAAAATACGTCGCGTCCGGTCATAATGAACGATCTTGGAAGACGAGATTCCTGTATAGTCCGCAAGCGTAAATAGTCCGCACAGCCTAGAATTTCAAATTTTAAACGTGTATAGTCCGCGGACTCCCGAAAATACGGTACTTGTAACGAGTGTTGGGTAAGTCTACAGAAAAACCCAAAAGAACAGCGAAAAAAAAATTGCGGAATGGAGATGTTTTAAGGTAGCGTATCTGGTACTTCCATCCTCGTCCAATCAGGGCAGACGAGTGGTGAACGAAAATTTATCGGGGTACGCTGTGTTCAGGGGCGGATTTAGAGGGCGGGGGGGGGGGGGGGGTCCGGATGTCCTGACCCCCCTCTTGATTTCTGCATGTGTAAAATTTAGGGCGTAAAACGAAGGAGAGGGGAGGGGTTCCTAAACATATGACACGCTGACCAACACCTGACCCCACCCTCAGGAAATTCCTGCATCGGCCCCTGGCTGTGTTGCAGATACAGTGGCTCTCTTGCAAAGTCCGCGCGCAGCAGCGGTGCTCATTTCGTGTCCATTGCTATGGAAGGGAAACATTTTTGTACACAGTGCCAAGGGTCAACATTGATATTCAAAATTTCTTTCCCGCCAACGCGCCATGAAACTCTGGAACGATAATTTCGAAGCTGTTATTTCTATTTCGGATCCTAAACAGGGTGAACGACAGAGAGGTGCACGATTACTGTTCGAATCGAATGGCGCAGCGTCATGTCCAGCTTTAACACTGTTAAGAAAACCGGTTGCCGTGGTTTTCCCTTCCGCTCTAAAGGTTATGAATGACGCACTGCTATTCGATTCCAACCAGTATTCGCACACCCCTATTAACAACCATTTGCATAGAACCAAATAAAAAGTAGTGTTTTTAATGAACCGAATTTTTTAGGTTCAGTTTTGGAATGTTTGATATGCGAAACTTTTTTAATGTCTACGTGCTTAATGTATAATACTTCAATAATAAAAAAGTTGCATCATTTTGCTATTATATATATTTTTGTACTGACATCAATATTTTAACGCTTTTATTTAAGCGTGTCTGTTGCCCCAAGCTGTTCCCTGCTTGTCCCCGACGTGACGTCCTCTTCCTGTTCTTACACTTGTCGCATATCCCCCCCCCCACCAAAAAAAAAATGTTTTGAATTTTATTTTATGAGTAGAGCCGCCTTCGTAGCGAGCAGGGCGGTTCCTGTGTGCTACAAACATGCGTGAATGAGTCTTGTGTCTGACACGGTACACCACGTCGTTAAGGCGTGCGACAACATTTGGATGGCCCTTGCCAGTTTCTTTAGAGTTTCGCTTAAAGTCCTCGTTTTTGTAGTGGGTCATACAGCCACACACTGTCGCCGGGTCCCTCTTTACGCGACGCGCTTCCCTCTCCACTGTTTAGTCCACAGACGGACGCCGTCACCTTTTCCCTGTCGTGTAGCTACTAATGCTAATGCATTAATAAATAAATGCGCACCAACTGCAAACTAGGATCCGTGAGCTTTCCCGCAGAGCTCCCACCACGAGAGGCAAAAGGGAGGCGACAGCCCAGCAGTGTTAGAAGTAACGTGTTACACGTAACAACGTAACTGGTAACGCGTTACTTCTTTCCGTAACGTACTAACCTACTCGTTAGCATCCTGCAACGAGTAACGTGTAAAGTAATTTCGTCACAATTTTAAGTTATGTCTATCACATTAGGTTACTCGTCACTTTGGACTATTATTAGTCGCGTTTTCGGTTCCTTCGAAGAGCCAACGCGCCATTGGGAGCGCTCTGCATTCCACAAATTTAATAAACGAAGAATAAAAATATTTTCAAATCAATCTATAAAAGTTTATTTGCAGTCGAAGTACGTGAATGCGGCTTATCGCTGCCAAAAAAAAAAAAAACAAATCTAAAGTAGCGCACAATCAAACTTTCGTTAGATTGTTGGAGCTAGGCGACGGTATTTCGCTACATTTGCGGGACGGTAACGAATCTCAGCAACGAGATAGCGAGTAACGCTATTTCATTACTCGTTTTCGGTAACGGGCACAACACTGGACCCCAGGAAGGCGTACCGTGCCCAGATCTGAGCGTTTCCAGCTGCCCGATCCAGGTCACGCGGTATTGCGTTTGCGGTATATGGGGAGAGAAGAAGACGGGAAAGCGTCGGTCCTCCGCAAGCGTGTCCAAGTTTAGCCCAGTCACTCCACCCGCTATCCTCCAGGAGGCAACGCACGCATGCGTAACCAATCTGCTGAGGACGTGACCGCAATTCAGTCTTGTATGGAATGGCGTTCCTTCTCCTTTTTCTTTTAGATTAACTGTCTCAATGATCGCCGTGAAGCCGGCAAAAACGGCAACTTAATTCCCATTGGCTGGGCGTCGTCTGTAGCAGCGAAAGAGCATCTAAATTCCCATTGGGCGAGAAAGCGTTTCTCAATGAAGTTCCTGGCTTTGAAAAGAAAATGGCGTATCTATTCGGCCTGGGAGAGGAATCTAACCCGGGCCTTCGGGGTGCCAAACGAGCACGCTTCCCCGACGCCACGGCGACTTCACGGTTCCGGCTGACCAGCCGAACCAGCCGGAACCAGAACTAGGCACAGCCGGAACCGGCCGTGCCTAGTGCGTGCGTCATGCTTTCGCATTCCCACACGAAAGCAGTCTCTGCCGAATGTTTTTCGTCTACGTGTCTGCAACTTTACCCGAATTTAGGAGACATTTAGGATTTTTATTATCAACTATTTCAACCTCCGACTTCGAGGGACGGGGAACTGTTTGAGAGATGGTAGAACACGAAGAACTGGAACCAGGGGTTTCCCCAGGATTCTAATCAAGGGGGGGGGGGGGGGTGTCTCAATGGCTCGGGGGGGGGAAGGCGATGCGGGGCGAGGCTAGATAAAATATAAAACTGTTTCTTTTTTAGTCCACTAGCTAAATTACAGACGTCTATTAACCAAATGCTCATACCCGTAATGTATGTTTCCCTTTCTCTACTACAATTGTGATCGTGGCGACTCGACTCGTAGTTCAATCTGGATCTTTTCACTTGTTCGCTTAAAATTCGCGAAAGTAACGTTGACACAATGATATGTTCCAACCCTGGAAATGTAACGGGAAGGCGTTCCAAGATTGAGAAGGAAGAAGTTTTGTTACTGTTCCGGAAGAGACAACTCCGCCGCCCATTAAATAAACCTTACCGGCAAAAAAAATTGAAAATAAATAAATAATTAGGGTTTGTTTAAGGAGCGCCAACATCCCGATGACGTACGCTAATACTGATAATCTTCGAGATTTATCTATGCAACTAAAACGACCCTAATTTACGAGCGGTTTAAAACGCGTAAAACGGTAAAAGTACGCGGACTGTAAAAAGGTGTTCCTCTCTTTAATGTTATGCTGATTTTATCGAGCGATGGAGTTTCCTGGTTTCCCCTCATTTATCTAAGTTTTCGAGCATGCAGATAGGATGTTTTGAACTGTAAAACAAAATTACCTTTGCACCTACACATGGACAGTAAGAATAAAATAAATGTTATGTATTGGAAATCGCACACACTGCTTGGCCTTCACTTTATTTTGATCATCTATATGCATAAGTAGGTGCGGATACAGTGTTAGTGCGTAGTTCTTGCCGTCTCTTGATTACCGAGATGACCTTCGTTGCTTGGCACGTAAACACACCTGCAGAGAAGCGCCGATGCCGTGTTCGCGCTAACAGTGTCGGACAGCGTACATAAATGCATGTATAAAGCTATTTTAGCACGGTGTATAAAATTACTAATTTGAAAAAAAAATTAAAAAAAAAGAAAGAAAAAGATCTGTAAGTGACCAATATTTTTATCTACACGACTGAGAAATGTTTCAAGCTGGTACCTATTACAAAAAATGCTTCGTAATATTTGCATCATTAATGAAACGCAGGAAGAAAATGCACTCATTTTTAGACTGGGTGCCGTCTGCTTCAGTTTGAAACTGCGCACTAGCGCTACCTGAACCTCTAGCGTACATTATGAGAACTCCGAGATTTGAGCTGCTTCCTTTTAAAGGGATACTTCAACGAAATTTGAAATACACTATATCTGTCGTGTTCAGAAATAGGTTGAATATGATCCACAATATCCGTAAATGACAATCGCACGTTTGTATTTTGAGCCTGATGGCTGTATTTTTCGTTATAAACGGCCCACTCTGGCAAGCGCTCGGAGAGCAGCCAGCGGAGAGCACGTGACATCCAACGCAATCGTGACGTAGTTCGTCTCGGGACGAGCAAAGCTGCGGCGAGGCTGGCGTCGAGAGGATGACCTAGTCGTTCTAGCGACCGAAGCGGCTGCTTTTGTAGGAGCCGCTTCGGCAGCGCACGTAAAGGCAACTGACCACCTACCATAACATACGACTTTTTGTGTCCAGAGATTTCCTTCCTTTTTTTTTTTTTTACGGAAAACTATATTTGGATTTGTTTACGCTATAAATTAAGCGATGACACGTAAAAATATAAAGTGAATTAAAAATGGCGAAAATTTACCCACTGTTAAATTTGAACTGGAATCACCCAGCACCATGTTGTTGAGTGATTTCAGCCTTCCGCCGTGGAGTGTAAACATCTCCTGATGTCCGGTGGCGTTCAAGACAGCAAAGGCACCGCTTTAATTGCCGACATACGAGTCAAGCTTTAATTGCGGACATACAAACAATATACTACGCTCTCTATTTATATTTTATAATGAACCCCTATTATACCTTACCAAAAATGATGAAAAGTAAAAATGCGGTTTTTAAGAAAATCGATCCCGAATTCGCAAGATTTTGGAAACACTGGTTAATTCAAATGGATGTAGCAAACGTTTTCTTTTACGTACAATATTGAATTTATAATGAATGAAAATAACCAAGTTTAGGCGTTCTTATATCAAGTTCATTAAAATATCTTAAATAGGTAACATGTAAACAAATTTCCAAACTTTATAAAAAAATGATTAAAAAGACACAGTTCGACATTAAAAATAAAAAAAAGATTCCAAAGCATATTTTTTTTTATTTCAATAGGCACAATGAAAGCTATTTTACAATTGTCCCCAGAATCCTAGTGCAATAGTTTGATAAGTGACAAAATAGCGAGTGGTCAAACGTGTCATCTCCGAATATAGCAGGGGTGCAAGAGGTTACACAGCACAAGTATAGCACAGAACAAGAGCAGACCACAAACAATAAATGTTGAAAATCTGAACAGTCACGCGGTTTTGGTGATTTGATCAAAAAGAGAGCATAAAGAAGGAAGCTCAATGAATCAATCAGGCATGTTCCAGTCGTGAATGATTAAAAGGAAAATTCGTATTTTAGTGGGCCAGTGGGAGAATAAACCCCGCGGACATGTTTTTTTATATTAGTTCTACGATAAGTATGACTTGAAAGGGATTACTGACATTTTTGTAGTCCGTCGTTATCGTAACAACTTCTAAAGGTGCACCTAATCAGGTGTAAGGATGCAAGTAAATAATGCGCACGGATGCACCTCAGAATGTGTAAGGATTAACGCAATCATGCGCAAGGATGCGCGTGATCATGTTAAACGATGCACCTAAGGATCCACCCACTACTATATAATATGTGTACGTAAACAACACGAAAGGATACATGTAATCATGTATACGTTTGGATGTGATCATGTGTAAAAAGATGCACCTAATAACGTGTAAAAATACACAGCGAGGAATTATTCGAAAATATGCAGAGAAATGAACCGCACCGATGGAATGGGAACAAAAGCCACGAAGTCGCCGAGAGACAACGTCTTAGGCAGCGTCGGGATTCGAACTCCGGGTCTCTCAATTTCCGGCCGGTCTTTCGGGAGCTTCGTAACCTTCGTTCCATGTCGACGAGCGTTCGCTTCATTCATCCGCCTATTTTCGACTCTCCGGAGACCTTGTAAGATGATAAGTGCACCGTGTTATAACGTGCTCGCAGGTATACAGATAAGCGTGCAAACAAGCGCGCACACAAAAAAAAAAATTAAAACAAAAAGAAGAACGGGGACAAGACATTATGCGTGAGGGAAACAGGACTCCGGACCGGGATTCGATACGTCCGAGTCCAGAACGGTTCTCGCGAGCCGACAGAGTTCATTAGCCGATCCATTCCAAGACGAAACGGGACACCCGGCCACCCGTCAAGCCGAAGCAATCCATTCGCAACACCGCCCTCTCCCCTTTCTCTCGGGAACTACAAGCACGCGGTGAGTAAAACAGTCGCTAAAACAAAGCAGAAGGGCTCCCCGAGCGAAAGGTGCGGACGAGGGAGAGAGGGTACTACAGCTCCGGAGACGAAGCGGACGAAGGGCCAAAGCCCGGGATGCCGGCTGCGGCGCCAACTCTGACGTCGAAATGACGTTACAAAGGAAAGGAAGAGGGGCAAAACCCTGGGTTTCCGTCCAGAGGTCCGCCGTTCCAATGCCCCGGTTTTAGAACCCGGGGATGCCCGAAATACGTGGTCGAGGGCAAACTACCTCTCTCTCTCTCCCCTTACCCGCCCCCCCCCTTTCCCCCCAAGAAAAAAAAATTAAAAAAAGAAGACAAAAGGTGAGATGGGGAGGGGAACGTGCCTAAGTGGCCTAAGAGATTGAGGAGAGAGAGGGAGATGCCCCAACAGCGATGTGGAGAGGTCTGATTTGAGTGTCCGTGTGGAGAAGAAAATTGAGGAAAAGGAGAAACTTAGAAATAGTAATATAGTTAAGTACAAAAATATTAAAAGAGCACATGGAAAGGAGGAGGCACATGAAAGAGGGAGAGGGAAAGGGCTGAGACACGGAGAGAAAGTAGGATTCTGAGTGTCCACACGGAAAGCACGCAAACACACACACACACACACACACACACACACACACACACACACACACATATACACATATATATATATATATATATATATATATATATATATATATATATATATATAATTAAATACTTAATATCAATGCTCCGAGCTCTGGTTCGAATGATTGGGGGTAGACTTCTCACCGCATACCCGGGTGAAGAGGATAAGAGACCTGAGAAAAAGGGAGAGGTACGGCCTTCGATGGCGTTGTCTAAAAAACTAAAATACAGATGTTAACGTAAAAAAAAAAAAGTAAGGGAAGAAGTTGGTTTCGGATGACCAAGTGGGGAGAATAGACGGTATAAAGTTAGTAACTGAGGGCGATCGTGAAGAGAAGACGTTGCTGGTGAGAGGGAAGGTAAGAGTGAATGTAAAATTAGTAACCGAGTACGGCCGCTTGGAGAGGACGCGGCGGACGGACTTAGCTTCGGGTGCTCACATGGTCGGCATTAGGAATGTCGCAAACCTCGGTCGAACTTCCAAGTTCGACGGGTTCGGCGAAACTTCCAACGTTTTAGAAATAATCCACCAAGTTGGCGTTTCTAAACAATGTTATCCGACTTCCACACAAAAAAATTTCCCATTTGGAGAAATCATAATTTAGACGGTAAAATTTAGAGAATATCAATGAGGAATAAACGCTTTAAACGATTTAGTAGGCTTTTAACGGAGCCAACAATATACCCCATAAATCTTCCACGGGTTAAGCGGAACTGTTTTTGCGAAGAAGTTCCACGAACGAGTGGGTACCGTGTTTCACATATACATCGCAGTTTATAAAAAGTAGTGTTTTAGATATAATAATACTTGACAATAATTATACTTATAAATCTAGGGGAAAGCACTCTCTGAATGTTTTAAGTGGGACGGGGAGGGTAAAACGGCATCTAAAAGGAACGACAATTCAAGTAGCACATTCGTGTTTCGGGAAAAACAAAACGAAAAAAAAAAACTGTTTTGTACAGATTCTCCCCGATCCACATAAAAATTTGACCTGTTCCAGAAAGAATATGCGCAACGTTAAGTGGAACCAGACTGAAGCCGCAGTGGCACTGCTCATCAAGGTACACGCTTTTGGCTGCAGACACGCCTCAGGGATGTTCAAAGCTTCGAACCATGTATGCAGACACTCTCTGTATGAGGACCGTCGTACAAGAAAGAAACCCGACTCAGACAGTGTCCGCAGACTGTATTTTGTATCACATATTACGACTACAGCCTAGAGGCTGGTGCAGACATCTGCGTTCAGACTGCTTGCGTCGAGCTGTTGCTATGGCGACCTTTACGACGGGCCAATGGGGAGGCCCCGTGCTACACGACGCAAAGCAGTGCAACGCGGTCGACGCAAACGTGTGAACGAGCCTTAAAAGTATGCAAAAAAGAAAGGCCGCGTGGAGAGGGTGAACGAGCGGAAGAAGGGAGGGGGAAGAGAGGGTTCGGACCTCCGCAATCCGGGTGTCGCCCGGTAGCGTGGTCAGAGAGCGGGCTAAGTTTAGAGGCGAGTTCTTAGCGGGGCAGGGTCGACGCCCGCTGCCCGTCCTGTTCGGAGAGCAGGAGGGGTCGGTCGCCGGTGATGGATTGATTGGGTCGGAGGAGAGGGGATCCCCCTTCTTTCGGCGGACGGCAGGCCGAGGACCGGGGATTCTTAACCCCCGATCGGCCTTCGGCTGTTCGGGGCATATCGGTAACGGGGCAGGCCCACAGACCGGCTCCTTCTACGGAGAGACACCTCGGTCAAGAGGCGCCCGACCGATTCGTCGTGGACTCCCGGCAGAGACCACAAGGCCCAACGGTTCACAAAGAAAAAAGTTACACTATACTTCGTTTCATCTTATGTGCAAGCGAAGGCCAAGCTGGAAGCACGAGCACGAAAGCTCCGTGCGTTCAGGCTTTGCTCGAGCGCGCGAGCTGGGGAGAAACGCAAAAAGCGCGCTGGTCTCGCGCCTTCTATGATGGCTTTCACTGACTTCCCGACAGCAGAACTCATCTCTCGACGACTTCGACGTCACGGCGCGGTGGTGGCGCGTCGGTCGCACTTCCGGTCTGGGGCTGTGGGCGGAAGGCCCCATGTGAGGCGTGTATTCCTGCGTTGTTTTGAAAGGAACCTGACGAAAACATGCCTTTTCGTCAAACCGCCGCGACTGGGGCTGTGCCAAAAGAGTCGAGAAAGGTTTGAAGATCAGTTTTCATGTTCTCGGTTCGTCCGAGAACATGGATATGTGGTAAACCAGCCGCCGCCGGACCACAATTGCTTGGGCGGGAAGCACCTTGGGTTGAATTCACGGATACTTGTGGTCATCATATTTATTTGTTTTGTTCCAACATGAACGCCGGAAAACCCTCAAGTTGTACGGCCCACCTGCGGACTACGTTCAGTGCGTCTTGAAGTTCAAACGGCCGTCTGATCGTTCGAACTGTCGTCTGCTCTTTCAAACGCTTCTGCTTGTCGTCTGCTCTTTTAGACGACACCGGCCCGTAGACCAAATGTTGGCCCGGTACTTGCGTTAAGAAGTAAGTGCAGGCCTCAAAATACTTAAGCTTGAAGGTTGGTAAGCAGGCTCGACGTAAACAGTAGTTACAAGGAGATGTTGATTATTGTTACCAGCGGCCATCACCGACTTGTTATGCCTGATTCACTTCGTCCGATTCTGCTTGCGATTTTCAGTATCGACGTCGACCATCTCAGCTGCGGTTCACGCTTTTGCAGCCCGAGCGACGTCGCGACTGAAAATCACGAGCGAAATCTCATCATGTAAATCAGGCTTTAGCGCCCATTCTGCGGCGTCCACGCGGAATGAATCGCCGCATGTCAGATTATTCACGCGAAGTTTTGCGGTGTAACGAGCTTCGTTGATTTCGCTGACGCCGCTCATGTAGTCAGACATTGTCAGGAAGACGTAAAATCAACAATTCGAAAGCGATAAAGGGCAGGGGGACTCACACCGACGCCGATAACATCGCATTTCACTGGTTTGTTTATGGGCGACGGCGAGCTTGTTGCCCACACCCCCATCGCGCATGCGCGGCGCCGGTGGCGTCCGCTAGGGGCGCTCCGGTTTGTTTGTAAACATGAGTTGGTGTATAGCTTGGTCGTGCTGACGAAACCGGGGAACACAGAATGTGCTGGCGATGGAGCTTGAAGACATTGCAGCTGCTCTCGCCTTGCCGGATTCCTTGCAAGCTACATAGGTCCTCGGACAGTATTCGACGCTTTCTGTCGTTATTCGTGACCGAGCAATGGTGTCCCGATGACCAAAGGACTGTCGCCATCGAAGCCTGTGGCTCTAATTAGGTTTGCGAGTTTAAAACAGAAGAAAGCGCGAACGAAGTTCGGGCACTGCAGACACCCAACACCGGCCAAGCCTCTCATCCGGGACTTTCCACTCTTTCTAACGACCCAGCGAGAGGGAAAGCGCCGGTAGCTCATCCCTTTTTTCTCTCTCGCCCTCTTTCAGTAAAACGCTCTATTTTAGGGAACAATCCTTTCAATCTGTTTGGAAGATACTAAAGAGCAGTTTCCGGGTTCGAAGGGCGTAATAGGGACTTTTCGTAGACCATTTTCCCACCTTCGCCGCGGTCTCCGGAACGAAGAGGCCACAAATGCCCATACGCGGCGCTATCCCTGCCTGCAGGGTCCCAAATCTCACAGCGGGTTGCGGAGAACGTTGCGGGACAGGGAAACGATCTACGAAAACTCACTATTAGGGAGTTTTCGTAGACCGCGTTTCCCGCTCCGCTAAGCGCTCCGCAACGAAGAAGTTACTACTGCGCCTGCGCGCCGATAGCCTTGAGTTCCGGGTATCGTAGCGGGTTGCGGAGGGCGTTGCGGGTCGGCAAAAACGATCTAGGAAAACTCCCTATTAGGGAGTTTTCGTAGACCGCGTTCTCCCCTCCGCTAAGCTCCGCTAAGCCCTCCGCAACGAAGAAGCCGCTACAGCGCCTGCGCGCCAATGGCCTTGGCTGTAGAAACCCGGATCTCGTAGCGGGTTGCGGACAGCGTTGCGGGACAGCGGAAACGATCTACGAAAACTCCCTATTGTTTACTGATCTGCCCGGTAAATTTAGCGGGAAAATTGACGCCATTTCCGCGCGCATCGAACGTTTCGCAGCGTTAGAGAATTTTTGGAGCAGACGGTAGCGATCTCATGAATGGTGCAGGTGCTCCGTTCCGCGAAACCGTATGTCAAATTTAACGTTTCAGTAAATCGTAGAATTGGCAAAACCGTGTAAACGATGACGATGACTGCGTTAGACCGGCAGCGCCATCTTGTAGTGGACACGCGAAACGTTATGCAGCGTACGTGGCTCGCGTTTCACGGCGTACTGATGTAAAGAAGACGGCCGAGGAAACCGGCCGGAATTTTAAGATTCTTGAAGCTTGTAAAAGGTGTTCGAACGACTACAAAGGTAGGTAATCTGTTTCTCTGGAACTTGGAACGATCGCTCACGTGGTGTGGTTTCGAACCAAAATATTTTGTCTGCTCGCAGTCACCACGGCGGCTAGTTAGCCCGGATGACAAAACTTTAATCACACGCATTCAAGGTCGTCTGCCATTATGTGAGCAGCCCTCGAAATCATTGAATTCTACCTCTCATATAAATTAGGGTAGCAATGTGGGCTAGTTGGCTACACTTAGCAAAATCGACACGGCGCACAAAAAGACGAAGTGGAAGGGTGCACACTATAACGTCCCTAAATAACCCTTTGCGATGTAGCGACAAGTTCTTCCCCCGCCCTTCTCCCCTCGCTCCTTTCGTCTGCTAGTGCTTGCGGTCCGCCATGTTCTTCTTAACTCGCCCACCATGGCTGTGTTCGAAATCTTCCGAGTTACACCGGCGGGTCATGTCACGTGACAATCCAGATAAAACAACGCTGGCTGCGGGTAGGTTTTCGAGAGCCAAAGGTTCCAAACCGTTACTCGAGTGTGAGGTCGAGTGAAATCCGCCATGTTCTTCCTAACCGGAAATGGAACGCGGGCACGGACCAATGGGAGAGCACGTCGGCACATCAATCCCTGTCGTTACTTCGCCAAGAGTTATCGAGGGACAATTTAGTGCACACAAAACAAGCGTGGGCTTTCCACTGAAGCATGCATAGCCTCATACTGACAAAGCCTGGCAGATCGCCACGAGAAGCGGCCGCCGAAATAGAAAAGGTGGAGCGGCAGACAAAGGATGAGAGGAGAGCCACGTGACTGGCGCCCCGCTGCGGAGAGACGCCAAAACACGCTTCTCCCGAGCGAAAAAGTGTGTTTCGGGTCCTCGCCGCTGCAAAAGCTGTGCGCTGACGTCCAGGTTCCCCGAGAAATGGCTCTTTGATGCTCTGTGCTACCAGATCCTCGCGCTCCAAATCTGCGACCGGGCACTCTATGGCTCTGTCGTCGAACTGCCAGGCTTTCTCAGTATGGAGGTTCTAATGAAAAAACAACAAGAACATAGGAATAAACAACGGCAAACAACACCATCATGAACAATCAGCAAGTGTCCAGATAACTAACCTCTCCGCTAAGCGGGCGGACTGAAGTTTGGCTAACGCAATGCTCACTCCCTTCTTTGTTATTGCGAACGCCCCTGACCTTTCTCTCGTCATCAGGCCCCTGCCCCTTCAGGGAACAGATGACCAGAGAAATTCTGTTTATCTGCATAGCAGGGGACATTAGTTATCTGGACATATGCTGATTGGCCATGATGGTGATGTTTACTGTTGTTTATATCAGTGTTTGTTTTTTCCTTAAAACTTGAGTTGAGATTCAGCGCTTCTCTCGTGTGCGCCCTTCTACAAACAAAGGGAGGAAGGATGTCAAATCGCCTCCCGCTGTCCTAAGCCTACACTCGACTGAACCGGCAGACCGGAGTCAGTCGCCGAAGCGACTGACTCCGGTCCACTCTTTATCAGCTGAATTCTACGAGAAAAACAACACGACGAACCGTCACGAAAAACTGTAACATCACGTGACGTCATCTGACATCATGCCACATGACACCCTGGTGTCATGAAACCATGACGTCACGAGACAATGACGTCCCACAACGTTTCACGCACATACGCGCGCGCGTGCAGCATGTGCTCCGCTAATTCAAAACTCATTCTGCGCTTCCCCGGTCTTCGTCAGCACATCGAGCTAGTTAATTTATTTCTACTAGCCTCCCCATTGCACCGATTAATTTATCGACTAAAGGACCCCGCCTAATCGATTTCGAGTTATTAAGGCGAAATCCTGATATGTCTCATCGTTCACTCGACCTGCAAAGTCCTTGAGCGAAAACACGTCGGCGACGCGAAAGGTACCAAAACGTTTACATGACCACTCCGTGGATGACAAGAGAATTAAGATGATCACTCGGCACATTGAGAAGGATGACTCAGCAAGTAAATCGTGTGCCTGTCTTTAATGCATCGATGCTCGGGCTTTCGCCTAAGAGACCCTATGAATTTTTAATGCTGCAGAGGTTATATTTTCATTAATTTTGGGAGGCCGAGATCAGTGACTGCATACGATCGGTTACATTTTTCGGTAAAGTATAAAGTACCAACGGTAAGCGCTTCCCCTTTGGCAGAGCGATCGCTGGAGAGGAGATCTCTCCGGCGTAAAGGGGAAAGAGATCTTAACCTGTCACCGACCATAATGGAACCCGAGTCGCACTGACCACGAAGGTTCTTTGTCGCCGCGTAATTAATTTCGAGGAGAAAAGCGGACGTTTTCGTTCTGTCGCTCCTTTTGCGAAACGCGACGACGAAGTTACCGGGATCGCATTGTTGGCGTTGTCAACAATGCGAACCCGGGAACTACGTCATCGAGCTTCGCGATATCCGCGGTTACGATATTTAAATGCGGCTCACACAGGAGACGCGAGCACTGCGTGAGCATTCCATTTGTGCTCATGGCAATCGATCCGTCGACGAGCATGCGAGTGATGGCTCGCACCCGGGTCGCTGGGATGACGGCAACCGCCGAATCCTTCAACAATGTGTGGAACTCATCGCGTGTCCTCCGCTTTGCCAACCCCAGCGCGTGGCTACGATAACACATGGGCGACACAACAACATTGTTAGTTAAAACACACACACACACACACACACACACACACACACACACACACACACACACACACACACACACACACACACACACACACACACACACACACACACACACACACACACAACACACGCACACACGCACGCACGCACGCACGCACGCACACACACACACACGCACACACACACACACACACACACACACATTGTTGCGATTGCTATTGCGTGGGGAAACAATTCTATAAGGCGTCTCTTATAGGTTCCGAATGTCAAGCAATACTTCTCAGCGGTATTTCCTGAAAGTACAAAAATTGTTGGACCTTTACGTGGCAGCTCGTTCTGAGCAAGCTCCGTGAGGAACAATTGGAGGCCAAATATGGCGACCGATCGATATCGCTTAGTACGCTTCGTCAGCGTACACCGACCCGCGCGAGTTGTTCAACTCTGGTTCCACGTAAACGTCACAAAACGGCAGCTCCAAGAAAAAGAAAGTGGCGAAAGGACTACAGGCGTGCGAGGAGTGCATGTTTACAAGAAACACTTCAAAGGCTTCTTGAACACGATGTGAGAAGAGAGCGGCTACCCCGATACTCCTAGAAAAAAGAAAGAAAAGACAGTCCATTCAGGCTACTTTTTATACGTTAAAGTGAATAGAGAGAGAAAGCACCGCTCGCATGCTAACCTAAACATGTATAGGGACATTGCCGTTTTGACTGAAGCCTCGCTTTTCTTTGCGCGAAAAAGCACCGGTTTTGCAACGGGCCACGGGACGAAGTTTTGAAAGACCGCACGATAGAAATTTTTTTAACAAGAAAAATATATAGGTATATAAATGTTGCGGCGATATATATACGACCCAGGTCAGCCTTCCTTCGGTTTTTAGCGGTTAAAAAAAAAAAAAAGTCGCACTAACCTCATCATGCTGACGAAGACCGGTGAGCGCAGAACGTGATGTAAATGAATACATGCTACGTAAGTGTGATGTCATGAGGTCACGTGACCGTAACGTCATCGGAAGCCATGATGTCACGTGATAGTATGACGTCACGTAGTCAGACGACGTCACTTGACTGACATGACACGACACCAACTCACGTCCCAATCACGCAACCTCATGACGTCACGCGGCGTCATCGTGTTATCCCAGTCCTTCCTGACGGGTTTCTCCTAGAATTCGGCTAATTAAACGTAAGAAAAAAGAGATTCAAGGCTCAGTTACAAGCGTCCTTTGGGTTTTTAGAATATCGTAAAACAGGAAAACAAAAAAGAAAAAAAGAAACGAAATGATTTGCGATTAGATTCGCAAGCATTGAACAGTTTTAATCGCTACGTTTTTTTGTTTTTTTATATGAAAGCACAGCGTTTTTAAAGGTGCTTCTGCCCATAACAAGTGTAAGCACTGCGCACACCCAGACGCCCGTTGCAAATGGCGTGACGCTGCGACACGAAGATTGCTTGGACCTGACGTTACAGACGTCAGTTGGAGTGCACATGTGCGATCACGCATACCAATAGGGTGACTTAAGGATTGATCGATTGAAAGTATGTTTTTATTTCTGTTATACTATTATTAATAGTAGGATATATTCTTATTAGGCCCAGGCGCCTTTTCCCGTAAAATTTTGAGCGCGTGTTCTTTCTTTTTTTTTTTTCGAAACGTCACGAGCCTCACTATGTATGCCATAGATCTTTGTACACCGGAAAGTCAGTACGCCACATCATGACGTCAGCCGAACTAAATTCACACATATGTCTCCTCTTGTTAGAACTCCGGCCACTGAGCCCCTCTTCTCTTGCCTTAACACTTTTTTTTTAACGAGAGTTATTGCGTCGGCGCTATCCTCAGTTGCTCCTGCGCCAGAAATCTACGACCAAACATTCGATGAATTAATAAATCAATCAATCTATCGTCTACGTCAAAACCGACAGGAAGTGAATACAGCATGTCCAAAAACAGAACTGTCGTACCGCCGGCGCCGGGAGCAGAGCATCCAAATCGTTTATTGGAAAAAAGAAAGAAAACTTTGAATGTTGAACATGGAGACGTCCACTTTCATGACGTCACTCACCGCTGGTCAGTGACGTCAAAAGCGCGTCAAAGCGCAAGTGCATTTTTTGTTTATGAATGGTTCAGCGATAACACGTACACAGCCATGACGAACAGCCACGATGGTACGCTTTTGATACTGTCTGATTGGTCCCACGAACTCGTAGCATCGGCTGCGTCTGGACTAAAGCGCCGTTCACACACTTGCAACCGAGTAGGACCGAGAGGGACAAGATCGGTTTTGAGCCTCTTGCGACGGCGCAGGACTGGATGCGCTACTGCGGAGCGGGTCCTCCGCCGTCGCAAGAGGCTTCAAAACCGGCCGTCTCTCTCTCTCGGTCCTACTCGGCTGCAAGTGAGTGAACCGCACTTTAGGGTGAAACGAAGTGAAAAGTGTGACGTCACGATGAATGATACCGGACAGCCCTCGTTCAACACCCCTTAAGCATAATCGAATGAACAGCGTCCTCTATTAACCTTCCATTAAGTCCCGGCAAAGTCCAACGCGAGTTGCAACAAAAACACCACAGCGCAGACCGCGATCTCTCGACGCGTTCTTGGCGCTTGATTGGATCAGTTGTCGGTAACACGCGCCGTAGAAAAACGAACAATTCCGTGATTTGACGATTTTCAAGAAGCTTCCTCGGCCCCTCGACTTGCAGCGTCGGCACCACCCGGACTTCAAAAGACCGATGTCACCGAGCGAACTGCGCAGGCGCGCGCATTCCGGAAGTGGTACCGCCGCCATACTACTTGCAGTCATCGCTTTCCGGCTTCCCGGCTGGCTGTGGCGGGCGTTCATCATCCTACATCATCATTTGGGACGACCCGGTATCAGCTTGGATTCTGCACATCTGTACTTCGCCTTAGTTTGCCAGTAAGCGCAGAAAAAGCAGTTCCAGTCGCCTTATATCGCTTTAGAATCGCTTTGTTGTCTGCTTTGTCATCGTCTGCTTCTTCGTCTTCGTGAACCAACTACGGGAACAACAACGACGCCACAACCGGAGTACTCAATGGCAAAGAACACGGAAAATTCGAGGGACCATCGGCTCGGTGTAGCACCTCGGAACAGCATCAAACGTTTTGGTCGAACACTGAGCTTGGTAAGGCTCAGGCATGGGCATAACGCTTAATCGACATTCATGTAAGAACTAAATAGACTTTGTCGGGAGAGATAGTCCTCTAAACGTCGTCTCATTCTGGTTGGCAGCCTGTGCGACAGGGCACAAGATGAACCGCGGGGAGGAGCTGCACTCAAAGAAGAAACAACGTACAAAAAGACCATGCCTGACGCGCCGTAACAACTCGCATCTGCGAAAAAGAAGCAACCATATGCCAGGTACCAAAACACTTTTGGTGGAGTCGAGTTTTCGTGTACTGTTTCTATTCAACTTTATTTTGTTCGCGCAAGCTCGGAACGCAGACAATCGCCCGACGGTGATGGATCGGTAACGCTGCAGCCTTAAACGCTTGCTACCTTTTTGGCACTAAGCGTTGCACTTTTAAATGGCAATATACGGTGTTTTCACGCTTTGTTTGAAAATAAAATGAACGCTGCTTTCGAAAAAAGTTGTTTTATTTCAAGTAATACATATCAAAAATCGCTGCCTTTCTTTTTTTTTTTTTTTTTTAGAGGTTGTGCCGGGGGTACAGAGACGGATAAAAGAGCTGGGAACGTATCATCCTGACATCGCTCGAAATAGTTTCCGTGTCGCACAAAAAGTAGTAAAAAATAAATAAAGAAGAGGACGTCAAAATTAGAGCTCTCCATTTTCTGACTGTCTTCCCCAACGAGGTAGAGCGCCAAACATTGAGTAACGTTTTGCCCCAATGAACTTGGCGGATTCGCTCTTTATCCGTCAAATATGATGCCATGACGGGCTATGTCGCCATCGGCAGTTGCAGCCGAAAGCGGACACGATGAGATATCTCGTCATCGGCAGTGAAGAGATTCCAGGTCCATCTTTAACAAATATTGGCGCGAGCGTTCTCCTACTGAGCCCTGCCAACAGGCTGAACCCTCTACCCTCGAGTACGAAAAAAGTTTTGGACGACTAAGATTTATTTTTTCGACGGTTAATGATTATGTAAAAAATAGATAAAGACAATTATCTCCCAATTCATACAGACGAAACCTCGAGGCATCGGCATAGTTTATATATAAGAGCATATTCAGTAAGAAACGATTGCTCTAAATATAGTTCTCTTTTTCTCTTTTCCTAGAGCCACCAGAGAATGGAACAGACTGCAGAATGACACTGTGACTTCGACTTCTATGGCCTTGCTTAAGAAAAGTGAAAGCGTTTTAATTTATGCGAGTCATTAAACACCTCCACGTGCTGGCATGTCTTTTAAACGTCAGTAGATTGTACGGCTTTATTTTTAATTTCTTATCGTGACGTTTATGCATGAATGTGCTTTCATAATGTATCTTCTTTCGTTTCTTTTTTTTAAATTATATCTTTCATTTTAGTAACAGCGCTGTGACAGGATGACAGTATCGATAAATAAATAAAAACCGGCACCGTCAAAGTCGAGTGTCTGACATTACTAGCGTGTGCACGAGAATACTGCAACAAGGCGTTGTGTTCGTCCACTTCTCGTTCTTGTCCCTTGTGTTTCTTTTTTCGCGCTGTTTCCAAGTTTGCACGAGAATACTGCTTGCAATCGAATATCGGAGCCCCATCCACGGTTTCAACGCTGCAAGGACAGCCGGTATGTATGCATATGCAGTGGGTCTCCCAATCCCTGTGAAGGTTATGAATGACGCAAGGATCTTCGATTCGAACCACCGTTCGCACACCCCTAATCACTATTCACATTTGGGTCTGTGAAAGCGGAATTAATGGTATGGTACTCTACTGGGGCACAGCTTTTCTTGGCATTTCCGAGGAGAGGAGGAGAGAGCGCGCGGGCAGCTTCGGAGGTACCGTTCCGATACCTCCTCCTCCGATGACGATACCAGATATAACCGTACGACGGATGCGCGCGAGGGCGTCGGCGGAATATCGTCGTCGAAACGGTCAACGAAAACTCCCTCCTTACAACGTTCCACCTTTTAAGGTGGACTGCAGGCAACGCTACGACGAGTAGAACCCAGACCATCCAGCCATCTGAAAGTAACACGTGTCACTCACACGAGATTCGATTGGCACCGACGACAACTCGTAGCGTCCCTGGCAAAACTCTTTTAAAACGCCATAGATTTTCTTCACTCATCCCGTATCTTATATTTATTTATTTTTGTTCGTTCAATTCCTGAAGGTCCAGAAAGTGGGGTGTCGCAGACGCAATCCACGCGCCACAAAACCCGGCAAATTTTGTTTTTATCAAAAATGTTTTAAAACAAAACAAAAAAAGCGGAACTGTCAATTCGTTTACGCCTCCACGACCGTTTAGAAATGTCACCGGTGGACGGTGCACAAGCGAGCGCAAGTGCACGTCACTTCCGATGAAAAAAAAAAAAAACAATCATGCAGTGGCGAGCGAGCCGAAGCCACGAGAACGGGGCGCTGCTCCAAACGATTCCTATCTGGGTCCACGAAGCCGAGGGTAGGCGGTGGCGAGCAGCGGCGTCGCTTCTTTCCTATTTGCGCCGCTCGACTTCTAGGAAAAGCAGGCACCGAAAGCAGCTCCTCCGCTCCAAGCGACGCGCCGGAAAAAGAAAGAAAAATGCTGTTGACCATGGATGCGTGCAAAGCCACCGGCAGGGTTGAAGGTCGGTTACGGAGATGCCGGCGCCGACGCTGCCGCCATCTCGTGCGCCTCTCAGTTACTAAGCCGGGACGCTTGGTTCGGGGAACTGCCGCGAGGGGAGCCGCAATCGGCGCGCGTTTTTTCGATCGTGGTACAGTCGACGCAAGCGCGATCGGTTCAATACCTCAATGTAAAAGTAATTTCACAGGGGAAAAAAATGTAACGCGTAATTGCGCTAACTATTTACTTCAGGAGTAAACATGCGTGTGCTGCGCATAGACTAATATCGGGGTGTTTAAATTTAATTCGAACAAACTTGCATAAAAAAATCGCGAAAGGTACATTAATGCACTCAGTGCAGGAGAGTTATACGGAACGGGGGACATAATACAGGGCTGCTAATCGTCACAAGTTAAATAATTAACTAATATTGGTTGCCAACTTTTTAGCTAATTAATGATTTACACTTAATTAACCAAGTTATCGTGACGATTATCCCCCATATTATGTGCCCCCTGTCCGTATAACTCATCCGCAGAGAGCGCATGAATCTACCTTCAACAACTTTTTCCAAATACAAAAAAAAAAAGATCTGCTTTGAATCAAAATGAAACACCCTGTATAAAAAGTGCTAAATCAAGAAAGAGCGCGAGAGATACACGGACAAATAGGGCAGACACAGACGAACTTGTTTTGCCGCGACGCGCCGGAGTTGCTGAGCTGCTTGTCAACTTCAGTATTTCTACACAAAATAAAAACCGCAAAACCGAAAAAAAAAGTAATCGTGTTATGCGTTTGTTTAGAGAGCCGGAAGCTAGACGACACCAATGGGCGTCTGGCGTCTCAGCTGTAGATGAAAAATGTAGCCAGCGTACTATACGCCTGCTAGCTTGGGGTCTTCAAACGTGAATCACAACCACACGCCGGTGCGATGCACAACGAGATCGAAACAGGCAGGGGCGGGGATAGAACCCAAAATTCCCCGGGTTTTGATGCTGCTTCGTGTTTATGAAAATCTCGACCGCAGTCTGGTACCATCGGGCCTACCGATGATGCCACGCATCGTCATCTCGAAGCGGCCGAAATTCATACCAAGATAGCGAACCTTTTTTTCTCTAAGATAATTCCTAATGAACTTACGAACTCCGTGGTTTTCGCAGACGGAATGAAAGAGATTCTGACAACCTGGTCACGAGTTACTTACCATTGCCGTTTCCGATGAGCAAATCTCAGAGGGACGTTTAATGCTACCCCCTCACCTCGATTATACGGTGCCTCGGAAGAACGCGTGCGCGACCGGTGTGTTTGGTGACTCTATTATGTCCTACAAAGTGGTGCCTCGATTTCCGCCATGACAATGTCACAGGGGTGTCGTGCGATTCCTGGCGGTGTCACAACAGCGGTGATGGGTGATGTGGCAGACGCCTGTTCCGCTGCAAGTCGCTCTCTAGTGTGGCAGTCCACGGAAGTTTAGGCAGCCAGGAGTTGGGACGCCGCGACGACAGCGCCACTCGCGTCTCGCTCGCACTTTTCGCCGGTACCTCTTTAACCAACCGCCAGGATCGCGAAGACAACGTGACATGCCGGCTTTCGCGACGTCATTATTTGCCACTTCGGAACCACCTTTCGCTGTGTGGGCGGGACAAGACGCTGACACACTAGTGGAAGACGCGTACGTCGAACGAGCCAAGTCGCGTGTTCGTCTCTCGCCACAAATCGCCGGAACACTATACTACAACCGCTCTGGACACGTATTATTGGACCCCGAACTCCGAGCGAACGCTGACTTCGCGCTCGCGTCCAATCCGCGACATGAACATTCCGAGTACACGGACGTCGTCTATCGGGGCGGTGTTGTCAGGAGGATACCTTAAAACGTCATGAGCGCGTACGAAATGAGTAGCCGTTGAAGATATAGTACCCGGTGTTTGGGAGATAAGAGAACCGCGTTTTTCTCGGCGCAAAAAATAAACTGCTTATCGCCGTACGCTACAGTCTCGGCCAAAATGTACCGCTGGCGGTGAACACCAGATGCTAAAGTTTCATAACTTACTGCTATCTAGTTAAAAAAAAAAAAGGTGAAAAGTTAAAAGCGATTTTCGGAAAGTGTTCAACGAGAAAATGACGACCAACGGTGCACGCAAATATACGGAGATAAAGGGCGAAAGCTACCGCGCCAATGTTTTACTCAAACATTCAGCACTATGGCCTTGTTACCCAAGAAAAAAAAAACTGTTACCGGGCCGTTAAAGAAAAACAAAAACAAAAAAAAACAAGCCGGTAAACAGTGCGATAATTGTGCCCTTCACGGTGTAAATCCACAACTCTCAGCCTCCTGCGTCACTAAAATAAACAAATAAAATACAAAAAAAAGTAAGAACTTTTCGGCGTTGCCTGTATAATATAAGGTTTCTGTTTGCCAACTCCCCGAGGGAAGCCCGCGCCAGTTCAGCGGCAATTAGTTTCGAATACGAGCCCGAATGACGTCGATGCGACGAGTCTTGGAACCAATGGAAACGGCGTGCACCGAAATGACGCGAGGTCACGTGACACCCTGGAATCTGCGCGTCCTTGAAGCAGTCGTTGACGCGTTATAGGGTCAAGTTCGCTCGGAAGTGAGAGACGCGAACGAAGAAGTACGAGGCAGAGTCAACGAGTGACCGCAACATCTTCTATCCGCATAATAATAGAGACGGGAGTAAAAGCGACTGGCCGCTTTTCAACAAAGTCCCCCGGCGTTCAACACATGTGCGCCAACGCACCACCAACGCGTAAACGCCGCGAAAAAAAAAAAATCTTGTTGGCGGCTTTAAAGCCAGCGATGCACGCGCCGAGAACTTCCTTTGAGAGGTTCGAGCAGTGTTGCCATCTTTTTTTTTTTTTTTTGCGCGCGCCGCTAAATTGAGGCCAGTAAGTCACTAAACAGTCACTAGATTCGCCAAGAAGTCGCTAAAATATTCGCTGAATTCCAAAAGCTTATTAAATCCTTTTAAACTAAGTGAACCTCAAATAATCATAGCTCAGGTATTTTGAGAGGTTAAACTTACACTGAAAAAGAACTAGGACGGTTTTTATTTGTAATGTTTTATTAGGTAAAAGACTAGGCGGTAAGCATGAAAGTACGAAGAAACGGGTACGATTTAATTTTAACACGGAAATAATGACTGCTTTGTCTTCAAGAACAGTTCAACGGAACAGTCTAGAAGAAGAAAAGTTCCTCCTCGATGGTGACTGCACTCATGTCACCTAAATCTGCCGATGTCGACAGTTCGTGGCCAGCTTTGTAGGCTTCAGCTCTGCCAATTCGCCGAACAACTTCTTCTGGAAGTTCGTAGTCGAAAGCGAAGCCAGAGCGCAGCCGCCAGCCAAGAGCGGCTGCGCTCTTGGCTGGCGGTAGCAACGTTTGGCGGAGAGCACGTATACGTGCGTGGGCGCGGGAGAGATGGTCTGCAGTGTTGACAGTTTTTTTTTAAGCGCGCCGCTAAATTGAGCATATATCCAAAGCAAACTCGGCTAGAGAAGCAAAAGGGTTTAGCCCGCGAGCATCTCTAAAATTGTTCAAAATAACAAGATTACGGTTGAACACCAAAGTCGCTAAAAATGTCACTAGCCGCTAAATTAAAAAAAAAAATCCGTCGCTAAATGTATAAAAAATCGCTAAATCTAGCGACAAAATCGCTAAAATGGCAACACTGGGTTCGAGCAAGTTAAAGTCGCTCGGTGTCAGGTCCTCTGACTATGACGGATACAAAATGCGCTGAAAACGTAGGCCCTCAACTTTTTTTGCGTTGTCGCAGAGGCGCCCACTGTCGTGCTGCAGCAAAAACACCAAAGGTCAGCGAGCCACGACGCTTCTACTCTCAGAATAGGGGTTGTAGTACTTACACACCTTGTCCCACATATAACACCCAAAAAACTACAATTCGACGTTTCGTCCACTGATGTCAAACCAGCGATACCAACTTTCACGAGTGGCTTGATAGTCGAATGATGCAACCTTTTAAAATAGCTACTGTAAGCATTAAAAACTACAGAAAAATGCTCGAGGGTTTGTTAACCCTGCTGCAAAACCGCAGTTTTTTTTTTCAGTAGTTTTTCATACGTACATTAGCTATTTCGCAAGTTACATTTAGGGTTCCGTGTTTTTGGATGAATTCGATAAAATGCGAAAAACTTTGGCCAGTAAATTTTCCATCAATTCGGATTTATCCGAAAAGCTACGAATTTGGAGGTCACAATGACCAAATAAAAAGTAAGAAAAACGGTGTTTTACAAGTAAGCTTTATAAGAGTAAAGGGTCAGAGGTCCTGAGGAGATGCCACTTCAGTTTCCTTTGAAATCTGCAACTACAGACAAAAAGGGTTTGCCTTTTGACACGCCGAGGTTTCCTCAGGACCGGGTCATGATACCCGGACCCTATTTTCTTTTTGAATTTTTTAAACGTAAGAGCACCGTGAATAAACTCCTATTTTCAGATAATCGGGAATCTAACAAAAAAAACAAAAACGATAAATACCGAATTTTCAGCAAAATATAAACTACGAAAAACACACTCCGAATTCCGCGGTAAGTAAACTCCGAAAACACGCCATCCGTATCACACGGCTATCAAGCCTCTGGGAAGAGTTCGTATCGTCAGTTCGACGTCGGCGGACTGAATGCCGTCAGTCAGTCAGAGTTTTGAGAGTAAGGAAGTCAAAAGATTATGGTGCAATTAAATGCAAGGGTGCAAGCGAGCTGCACAAGAATGATGAAAATAATCCCTGGAGAAGGGGAACAAGAGGGACAAAGGACAAACACAAATCTCCAAACACAGCTAGGTGACTGGTGAGCTACCGAAAAAATCCGCCTGGTCCGGGTATCGAACCCGGGACCTCTCCATTACAGGTGGAGCCCTCTACCAACTTAGCTAACCAGGGTGTTAGACGTCAGTAGAGCAAACGGGTTTTATCAGCTGCCACCAGTCTAACACCAACAAGGGTGAAGCTTGCAATTTAAGGTTAGAATTATAGTGCAATTAAATGCAAAGGTGCAAGCGAGCTGGACAAGAATGATGAAAATAATCCCTGGAGAAGGGGAACAAGAGGGACAAAGGACAAACACAAATCTCCAAACACAGCTAGGTGACTGGTAAGTGTTGCTGAGCCGGGGGCTCGGTAAACTGAATGCCGAAATATAGTTTTGGGGTGTTATATATGGTACAAGATGTCTAAATGCTACACCCCCTATTTCTGAGAGTGTTGACCCGACCACAGACTCGAGGTTGTTCTCAAGCAGGTCACGATACGACGTACTCTTTGTCGACACTGATCACCTGTGGGCATCTCATGTTCCACTCTCGGTCCTTTATGGTCCCAGAAGACCGCGTGAGCCTAACCTTGCCCCGTGTCGGAACTGCTCAGGACTTCCTCGGTCTCGTTGACGAAGCGTGCCCCCACCCTTTCCTTGCCCGCTTGGTCTCTGGCTGGCCATAGTGGACTGAAGGTTCGCAACCAATTACAGTATGCCGTCAGGTGACGTCATATCACGTGACGTCGTGATATCCCGAAGAAAAAATTTATAGAAGAACGTAAAAGTGAAAATAAGCATTTAGAGGCCGACGACCAGACTCGATTTCTGCAAGGCAGAAGATCCTCCTCACCATCGGGGAAGAAGGAAGCAGGTGACGGTGGACCAGGTAGAAGGAGGGAGAGGAGGAAGCGAGGGAAAAGTGGAAAGCGGGAACTGGTCGTCGGTCTTTAATAGAGGCGAACTTGTACGTACAAAGTGAAAGGTACCAGCGTCTTGCGTCGCAGGCAGACAGCCGCGATGGACCCAAAGCAGCGTGGTAGCACCTCTTTCGTATACACACGACGCGTTCAGGAATGTTCCGAACCAGAACACTCGATACCACAGCCGAAAACGGACTGTAACTCGGTTAATAAACGAGACTCTGTTAACTCACCTTTTTTTTTTTTTAATGAGTGAAGATAAACATAGGGTCCCAAATAGGAACTTGCTGAGCGTCATCAAAGACCACTAAATCAGTACACTTTAGAAAGATAATGGAGCACGTGGGAAACGCAGTGCTTAAAGTTGCGCCTCGTGCAGCAGGCGCGAGGCTGGAGGGGCAGAACGCGGATGGTTCAGAATATTATCTGCTTTTCGCCCTGCCAGCGCACCACGAACCTTCCCACTCAAAATACTTCGCACATTTAGTGATTTCTAGTGGTTTTCGATGACGCTCAGAAAGTCTCTCATTGAAACCACATGCTTCTTTTCGCTAATTAAAAAGTTAAGTAGGAAATTTTACTTAATCATCCGACGAATCGCAAGGATTATCCCTGTATACTACGTCCCCTTGGACTCACCAGCACAAACTGCATCAATGTAGCATTCGCAGCATAAAAAAAAAGAAATTGTAAAGCCTGAAAAAAAAATCACTTTGTGGAAATAAGAATTGCATAAACGAATGGAGAAATCAGAAATACGAAATCATATTTAAAAAATAGGTACAAAAAAGAAAAGAAAAGAGAAAGGGTTAAAATATAAGGGCCGATGATTTCCAGACGTCGTCTCGTAAGCCCCCGCACGAAACGAGATCTGAGCACCGAGAAGTCGCACGAGAAGATCGGCGTGGGTTCGTAAAAAGGCGCTTGTAATATTAAAGGCTACACCGACATGTTGCGCGAGTGGGCGTAGCGGGCATCGCAAGCAACTCATCTCCTGCCCAAGCTCTAGACACGGCACTAGGATATATACACCAGAAAAAATCAATTGGACTAGCACAATCTATTGCTTCTTTAGCAGACGAGCTCAAACCGTGCTCAAAAATTCTATTCTTTTCCGTCTGCTAAGCGAAAGAAGACGCCCGAATTAAACTTGGATAGCAACGACAAGGATAAGGGGGATAAAAAAAGAAAGAAAGAAAAGAAAACCGTTTGTTTTATATTTTGACAGGATTGAGAAACGCCATAAGTCCTAAAGCGACACAGGATCATTTGCGCAACACTTAACACAATCCCGTCGAGCTCTTTTTTTTTTTTTGTATGTGGCGACATGATTATTACCAGTGAGGCGCTCTTCCATTAACTGGCTAACTGGCTTTCACAGACCCATATGTCGACCTAAAAAGATATCTGCTCAGGTAAATAAATATATCATTATTATTATTATTATTATTTTTATTACTACTACGGAACGTGGGCTGCAACCCTGAAACTCTCGAAAGATATTATTTCATGTTCTTCTTACGTCTATCGTTGGTTAGATCTCCCAATTATCACGTAACTTAATCCCATACTTTTTTATTAAAAAAGAAAATTCTAAACGATTTTTCTTCCTGCCTGTTATCGCAAAGACGCCCACATGGCGACTTAAAGACGTGACACTGGTCAACACCGCTTGTACACCTTCTCCAGACGGACGCCACCACCTTGGATGTCGTCCCTTCCAGTATGGGCGAAAACAATGTTTTGCCGTCACCGGGCCAACACAAGGTATTCAGGAATTCAGAGTGACCGTCACCCATTCCCGTTTTGCCTCACCTCTATTTCTTTTTTTTTTTTTATTAAATGCAGGTTGAAACGTTTTATTCCATTTTAGACGCCCATTCCGGATCTGTCTACCAGGTAACTCGAGATGAGAGTACTCGAAAAAAAAAAGTATCGATTATAATAACTAGTCCTTTCGGTTAAAAGGTTATTATATTACTCGATTACTTGAGAAGAAAAGTAATTGGCCGATAGTTAAAAAAGTATAACCGTTGCTTTTTTTTTCAATTATTTCAGACTTTCAGATCTACAAATGTTTCTTAATTTTAGGGAAAAAAAAAAAAAGAAACCGAAAGTGAGATAAAACACCCCGAGACTGGGTTTGTCTAAAATTGTGTTAAACCTTCACCAGCTCGTTTGCGCCCCAACTTTTTATTCGTAGATTTTTCTGGAGGTCTGAAAACGGGTTTTTCGTAAGTACTGTCCATTATTGGATTAGGATCAAGGAATTAGAAAGTAAAATTATCTTCTCAATCCACACATTTTGGAAAACCATCCTCCTGCGCGAAACTTGGTTCGAGGCTTCCTTGGCGGGAAACTTGGTGAAACAAAGGACGCGCATTCGAGTGATTACAAAATTAGTCAAGAAAGAATTGATTACCAGTGATTTGATTACTTGTAACGAGTACCGCAGAAGTCTGGCACAGGTTAAGAGTTCGGAGGAAGCCGCTCCCACCCGTTTCGAATTTAGCAGAACGAAGGATGGAGAGCAGGCGACTACCTCCCCTCTAGCGTCCGCTCTACTAAAGTCAAAGCCTCGTCTGTACTCAGCGTTCGGACGCCGAATGCCAGAGCCCGGCGTTCGGCCTTCGAAGAGAGGGTAGGGACAAAGGCAGCTATACTTCGTTTCGGTTTAAGTCCAGACGCAGCCGTAATGGGAACAATCGTGCACCGTCAAAAGCGGAAGTCATTAGACTTTCGCTTTTAAGCGTTCCAAATGAATTCAACGCTGGCGCGGTACTCGTATCCAATGTGTGTCTTCGTTCGATCTCGTTGTGATGACGTGAAAATTCTAGTGTACTGGGCAATCGATCGATTAACCTACCGATTAATTAATCAATGCCTTAATCGCGATCATTTTTTTTTTACCGGTTAAATGGTAACATTTTACGATTGGTCCCCGCCACTTCAACGCCCTTCGAGTGTCCGTTTAGCGCATTAGAGACTACTGTAAACAATCGAAGAAAAAAAATTAAAGGAGGTCGCTGTTGCTGAAGAATATCAACGAACCATTTTGCCTCACGCAGCTGAAGTAATAATCTGTGAGTATGAGCGCCTCTGAACTGTTATTAACTACACATCGAGGTAGATTCATGATCAAAATTGTGTACTGCGCCGTTTATCACGTATTAAAAAAATATATAAATATATATATATATATATATATATATATATATATATATATATATATATATATATATATATATATATGTGGATTAATTGATTTCTTAAGCAATTAAAGGTCAGCAATTAATCGGGTGAAAGCTTTTCATCAACGCCCACGGGCCTTGACGACTCTAGCTGGTGTTCCTGGGACACATGGCCCTCGTCTGGAGTTCAGCCACTCCGAACTTGGCTTTCGGCGCGGCCGGATTCGAGCACGACAGCAACCCAACGACACTGTCGCTGCCCGTCCACAGGGGGAAGGGTCAACCAAGGTCAGGCGTCGTCCGAAGCCGGGAGACGACCGCCTGCGCTGCCGGATGTACTCGAGGCACGTGCCAGCCGTGCGCGAGCCCGCGAGCACACCGACCCCGAACCAGGGACCCCCCCATAACAAACGTCGTCACGCGCGGGTCACCGTCAACGGCGGCAGATGTAAATGAGAGACAAAGACCCCTTCTCCCACCCTCGCCCTCCTTCCTTCAGGGAGAGAGAGAGAGGGGAGGGATGAGGGGTAAAGAGGACGTGCAGGCTCGTGCAGAACGCGTGCTGCAAACGTGGCGGCAGTCGGACGGAAAACGACACCGCACCGACACGCTTTTTCACTCTCTCTTCCCGGATCAAAACACACACAAGAATACCCACAGAACGAGAGGGAACGTATATCGGTACTCTTCTTCAAACACTAACGAGAGAGAGAGAGAGAGAGAGAGAGTGAGGAAATAAACAAGTAATAAATTTAAGAGTAAAAAGACAGGCGGAAATCTTGAAAAACTTCAAACACGGATCCGTTTGAAAAAAAGAAATGTCAGAGGTGCACGCGCCGGCCGCAGTGTTGGATCGCTTTCTGTTTCGGTTTTTGGGAAACAGAAAAATAAAAAAAATAAAACCAAAGGATGCCCGATTTCTCTTTCCACAGTGAACGTTCACACTCGAACCCAACGTCAAATAAAAACACAAAATAAAGAAAAAAACGCCGAGTTGCCTTCGGCCGTGTCTAGAAGCGAACGAACAAGAAAGACAACAAAAGTGCCAAGGACGCCTTCGGTGCTGGGCCAGAAACCTCCCAAAACGGGGACTCTCTCACTCTCTCTCTTCTCCCCCAAAAGAGGGAAAGAACCGACCCCAAAAACCAGAGCGGCTGCGAAGGTCAGTGGCACAGCCGGCCACCAAAACGATGTCCCCCTCCTGAAGAACCCCGACGGGCCGGGTCACCCGCGGAGTCCCCCTGCTCCCCAAACCGGGAAAGGTACATCCCCGAAATCGGGACGTCCTCCCGGACCAAGAGAGGTCAGAAGGCGTCATTCTAACGGGACGTTGCCCGGACCGGACAGCTGACGATCGGTACATGGCAAACAGTCGGGGGGAGCCGAACGGTAAAAGGGACAGCCGTCGGGTGAGGGGAAGATGGGAAAGGGGGAATGTCCGTTAGGGAAGGCCAGTCGGCAAGGTCGGGTCCGAGAGGAGCATTCAATGGACTCTCTTCAGAATGTCGCCGCTGCTTTTTGAAAACCGAAAAAAGGGAGGGGGGAGGCGCTCGCAGCCGCTGCGTGCTGTTGTGAATGATAGTGAATGAGGAGTTGAGAAGTGTCAGGATCGACCCCTCGAGGTTCGATTTGGGAGGGAGAAAGGGAAGTCCAAAGAGAGATTTGAGCGGGATGTGGTGGATACACCTTGAATGGGGTACCTCGTCCTGCGTCGCTCGAGTGAAGGCTGGCGAACCCTACGAGCAACGATAACTTATGGATGACCCGATTGGCTCGTCGTTTGAGTGCCGAACACCCCACCGACTGCATGTGCTGTTTCTCTGAGAGTAAGACTTGATCACTGCGTGTCTTTCAATATTTGGTGTGTAGTTTGGAAGATCTTTATCAAAGCCCATACGCCGTTTTGTGCCGTATCAGGGCCGTTTTGTTTTTGAGAATTGTAAGCTAATTAATGGTATTCCAGCTCGAAATCCCTTTTTGCGTCAGTTATACTCACCCCTTTTGAAAAAAAAAGGAATTTGAAAAATATAAAATACATGCCATTACTAACGCCCAAAATGTTTGGTGCTGTGCGGCAAAGCCGCTATGACGAAGACGTCGGCTCGCTCTGAGTGAAGGTTGGTCGTAGCTTTTCCCGTTCGGAGGTCATATGTTACTCAATCTTTTGCCGTCAAATGTTAGTTCAAGTCACTGCAAAGTGCCTCGGGGAGTTTAAAAAAAATAAAAGGAGTTTTTTAAAAATCGACGCCCAATCTTTCTAGATTTGGAAAAATCAGCTGCATTTCCGGGTTAATAACAAAAGGCAATTAAGGTTGAGCATCTAGTTTTTACATATTCGTAAAGAATATTTAAAGACGCGCATTTTGATATGTTTTGTGAAATACTATAAAAGATGGCTTATTTGCAAAAAAAAAATTGTGAATATGTCTCTAAAACGCGTTTTTATGCCATGTTCATTTTTTTTTGCATAAAAATATTTTGATGTTTTTAGTTTGTTGTGTATGTGTTGTACATCTTTTGTAAAACGTATTACAAAAGTCATGGTGACGTGAACGCTTCGATGAGGAAATGACGGTTAAACGCATGCCCGTAGCATCGTGAAATCTTCTTAATTTCCACGCCTCGAGCCAGGTTAGGCGGCAGTTTTAGTACATCGTCCCGAAATGTCCGATAACGATGCCCGACACTCCGCTGACGCCTTTCGCATGAGTCGCTATCGGAGGGATATGCTAACAACCCCCTAATAGGGAGTTTTCCTATTAATGGGTTGTTCTCCTCAACAAAAACGCCGCTACTATCACAAGCGCGGCGAGCCTTGCCCGTAGACAATGCTAGCAGAGCGCATATATGCGCAGGCGTCTTCGCTGAGGAGGGTGAAGTGGAGTGCGAAACACGGTTTACGAAAACTCCCTGATAGGGAGCTTCAACATATAATTCCGATATGTCCGCTAACGACGCCCGACAACGATACGATGCGCGCGTAAACGCGCCAGCGGAGTATCGGGTTTATCGTTATCGGATATAGTCAGACACTATACTCGGCAACAACTTTTCTTGGCAATGCAGTGGAAGTTGAGAAGAGCCCGCGCACAGCGTTATCCAGCGCTCCATATCGCGTGCCAGATACCCTCCACCGTATCGCCAAAAAAGTTGTCGCCGAGTAAAGTTATCGTTAGCGTCGCGTGCTCCACGCTGCGCACGCGCGTCGTCGCCATGCGCCAATTCAAGACGCAATCCGGGCTCCACGCACGCGCAGCATACACCTTTTTCGTTTAGCCTCGCACCCAGCCACGTTGTCTCCATATCCGGTATGCGTTCCGAAAAAAAGCAAGAGATTACAGCCCTGAATAAGTAAAAGGTATGGAAGGGTCATACCAAGAACGACTGACGGTTGCAATTAAAATGTTAACACGTTCTACTGTCGAGGGCAGAAGAAAGCGACGTTTTCACGCATACCGGAAGTTCCAGAATTAAAGATGGCAGCGCCCACGTAGAAAAGGTGATATCTCCGTTACGTCACCGCGCGGTGGTGGCGCGTCGGGCGCACTTCCGGTCTGGGGCTCTGGGCAGAAGTCCATATGTTTTGAGAGGAACCAGACAAAATCCTGCCTTCTCGTCAAAACGCCGCGACCGGGGCTGTACCAAAAGAGTCGAGAAAGGTTTGAGGGACAGTTTTCACGAGCTCGGTTCGTACGGGAACGTGGATATCTGCCATGAAAAGGGAAAAAGCAGATGCCGTCGGACCATGATTGCTTGGGCAGGAAGCACTTTGGATTGAATTCACGGATCCTTCTGGTCATCAGATTTGTTCCAACATGAACGCCGGAAAACCGCGAGGCTGTACGGACCACCTGCCGGACTACGTTGAGTGCGTCTTCAAGTTCAAACGGCCGCCTGATTGTTCGAACTGTCGTCTGCTCTTTCAAACGTTTCTGCTTGTCGTCTTCTCTTTTAGACGACACCGGCCCGTAGACCAAACGTGGGCCCGGTACCTGCGATAAGAAGTAAGTGCAGGCCTCAAAATACTTAAGTTTGAAGGTTGGTAAGCAGGCTCGATGCAAACAGTAGATTCAAGGAGATGTTGATTATTGTTACCAGCGGCCATCACCGACTTGTTATGCCTGATTCACTTGGTCCGATTCTGCTTGAGATTTTCAGCATCGACGCCGACCATCTCAGCTACGGTTCACGCTTTTGCAGCCCGATCGAGGTGGCGACTGAAAATTGCGAGCGAAATCTCATTATGCGAAACAGGCTTTAGCGTACATTCTGCGGCGTCCACGCGGAATGAAACGCCACATGTCACATTATTCACGCGAAGTTTTGCGGTGTAACGAGCGTCGGTAATTTTGCTGAGGCCGCTCAAATAGTCAGACATCGCCAGGAAAACGTAGAATCAACAATTCGAACGCGAAAAAGGGCAGGGGACTCATACCGACGCCGACAACATCGCATTCCAATGGTTTGTTTATGGGCGACGGCAAGCTTCTTGCCCACACCTCCATCGCGCATGCGCGGCGCCGCTGGCGTCCGCTAGGGGCACTTCGGTTTGTTTGTAAACATGAGTTGGTGTATAGGGAACACGCAACGGTAACAAACAGTGCTCGTGTTTGATCGTGTATACGCAATACTACTCTACTTGGTTTCACCTTAAGTCGAGCCGCCGTCTGAGATCTGATGTATATCAATCAAGCAGGGCCGGTCACGAAGAGCGAGATAAAATCAAATTGATTGATTGCAAACGTGACGATGCACGCTTGGCGCTGGCTGATTGGCTACTACATCGCATTGTAGCCTCAGCCGCGCTCAGACTTAAATCCAAACAAAGTATAGTAAACGTTTTAGCAGAAGGTTCCCATAACGACACCTGGGGAGTTTCCCTAGGAGGTTCTGATACTTTCGATAACGATACCCTGTACTCCGCCGACGCCTCTGCGCGTGCAATGTATCGTTATCTAAACGATCTATTAAAACTCGCGACTGCGTCGACGCCATGCGTAGTAACGTTACCGGAGATCGCCACCGGACCGGAGTGAACGGAACGATCTACTAAAACAATCCCCTTCCCCAAAACGGGTCCCCCTGACCGTCTTCCGGCATCCCCACCGTCCACGGTGTCGGTCCCGGTCCACCGGCACGAGGAGGTCGCGGCACACGCCGTCCGACCGTCCATCTCGCAGACGGCGGTCCAGCTGTCCCTCCCAATCCCTCCGGGGGTAATAACCGGCTCCTGGCCGGCTCCAGCTGCGCCGCGAGCCAAGCGCCGGTGGACAGGTGCACGGTGCATACCGCGGGCAGGCCTCCCTCCCCGCAACGGCGCGGGCCGCGGCCGCAGCGCCGCAGCCAAGACGCCCTCGAAGAAGAGGCCCGCATCGTCCCCCGACAAACGTCATCACGTGGATACCGCGCAGCGACGACAAGACGCGCGCGACTGCCGCTTTGCGGCGTGTTCTCGCCGAGCTTCGGTGTGTTTGCCACTTGGGGCGGGTCGGGGATTCCACGAGTGATGACGTCATGCGGGGGCCTTGCCTTCTAGGCGGCATTGCCAGAGCGGCCCATTGGGTCTGCGGGGCAGCACAGTGCTGCCGCTGGTCCCGACCCCTTTGGAGGGAAGCGAGTTCGTCGTAGTGCTGTAGGCGTCACAGAAAGAAAAGTAACGAAATAGAATAGGTTACTCGTTAAAACCAAATAAAACCAACGCGTTACCGATCCACGTTACGGTAAAAAAAAAAGCGTTACACTTATCATTACGTATAAAAGTAAGGCATGCCACTTTTATTTATTAAGCGACGGCGTTTTTATGCACTGGGACAAAGGCGTCGGCGTTGTGGTTTTTCTAAAGGGTGGAGTGTTTGCACGGGAAAAAGGGAGGCAAAATTTTGAAAGCACGTGCGATGACTGCAGAAATTCACGTCATAACTTGACGAATAATAAAAAAAAATGAAGTGTAATATTTGTTTTTTTAAGTTTTGGCAAAATGAAATGATTAACGTAACTGCGTTATCCGTTACTCGAAATAAGTAACGTAAGTACGTTATGCGTTACCTAGTATCTTGAAAGTGTAAGAATACATTACCGCGTTACGGAAAAAGAGAGTAACGCGATACCGCTAAGGTCGTTACTTGCAACGCTCGTCGTCCAGCAATTATTGGATACTTCCTTTCACCCCCTTCGCGCGTCATTTATATATTCAAGAGTACTGTCGACCCCTCAATGGGGTCGTCCTTCGCAACCGCAACATCCTGCATTAAATTCCCTTTCTTCCGTGTCTCATTCGAAGAACGAATTAATTTTCCATTTCAATACAAAAATGGCGGAAGTAAGAAAAAGAAAAAGAAAGCTGCCTAACAGCTTTGTTCTATCGTATATTAGTATATGTACTATCATATTAAAGGCAGCCAAATCATCAAAATTCTACGTAGCATACAAAAGAAAGTGGTTTTCACTGGTTCATTTTTTCTCCATTGGGACAGGGGAGGCAGATATTACGCAAATCATTAATTGTGATTGAAATAATGTCGATGGTATCGTTTAAGAGGCCACTCAGGGTAGAGTTGCGGACGCAGGTCACGCAAGTTCTCTCTGCACACTTGCGTCGATTCATAGTCGGAGAATGCGTCAGACATGAGGGTACTCCTGATCGGCTCCAACTACCGGGTGAAACAAGGAGACGGCAGGCTCTTTAAATCGACCGGAAAATTCGGTTTCTTAACCTATCGCGCTACGATTTTGTGCAGCGTTGCCCACAGATGGTGCATTTTTTCGTAAAATTTGCAAAGAACGAATTTACCTGAGGAAAAAGTAAAGAAAGAAAAAGGCTTAGCTCCTATGGAAACGCAGCGACGCCACCGTTCTTCAAACAACACGGCGCCGTTTCGCACGGGAGACAAGAGATGGCGCAACGAACGCCGCCAACGAACGAGCATACGGCGCCGAGAGCCGGCGCTTTAGCAGACGATCCTTTCGACTCAAAAGCGGCTCGCGTTCCGCAGGCGGCGACATTTGCAGAAACAAAAACAGGCGCGGTAACAACAAGGAACTGCAGTTCCTTGTCTGCTAAACACGATGGCTCTCGGCGTCGTCTGCTCGTTCGTTGGCGGCAGTTGGCGTCGCGACCGCTTGCGCCATCTCTTGTCTCCCGTGCGAAACGGCGCCGTGTTGTTTGCAGACCGGTGGCGTCACTGCGTTTCCATAGGAGCTAAGCCTTTTCTTTCTTTACTTTTTCTCAGGTAAGTTCGTTCTTTGCAAATTTTACGAAAAAAATGCACCATCTGTGGGCAACGCTGCACAAAGTCGTAGCACGATAGGTTAAAGGGGCCCCTGCAATCATAATTAAGCGTCTACCTTTTTTGCGGTTTCCACGTCTCTTGGGGTTCGGGCAAGCCAGCGGGCACGGAGAGAGTCACTAAATATCAGTGCGTCATATTTTAACCGGACGACGCGGAAACCTCCTCCACCGACGGGGGCGACCCGCGGTACCGAAAGCGCGCGTAATGTGACGTCTTAGGTCCTGGGCTTACTACTGGTCAGAGCCGCTAAAAGCTTCTTTTTAGTCGAAATACAAAATATAAGTGGCGCGAACCGTTTCAATTATTTATAAAAGTAGTTTTTGTTCAGTATTTGAGATCAGAAAAGAAACAAATGCAGTTTATAAAGTACGGAAACAAGAAATGATCCGTCGACATACCCGCCACCAATCGGTGGAAAAGGCGGCGCCTACTAGAAAGGAGTAGTGGGATCAGGCGCCGACACGGAAAGGTCCCGGATGTACGCGGCGGCGCTGCGGCCGTAGGGACCGAAGGACCCGGCCGGCTCTGAGCGTTCCCAAGGCCTTCGGTGAGCAGCTTTGTCTTGCGGTTTGGCCGTTTCGCGGTATGGCAGCGCGAAGTGGCTCCCATTCTGAACTGATCTTTACCCCGTGTTTGCTGTCGTTTGTGGCCAATGAAGTGTCATGCCGAATTTGTGTTTAATCGCGCAGCAAATGCAATGAGAGCCGCTCTAGCTGCCCGCTACATACAGCCTATCCAGAACACGCTTTAGTGGCGCCCTCTCGCGCCGTCGACACGGAGTACGGCAGCCGTGAGCGCTCGCTCAGCTCACCACCCTCGTCTAGTTCACGGCCACTCAAGCAACCAAGGACGTCATGAAGGAGGTTATTTTTTGCTTGTTTTTGTAATTTTAATTTGCCTATAACTTCTAAAATAAATCGAAATTCGAGAAAAGAAAAGTGTCATTAAGTTACTACGTTCAGTGCGCTCAGGTTTGGTGCAAATTAAAAATTAGTGAAAAAGCTATTGCAGGGCCCCTTTAAGAAACCGAATTTTCCGGTCGATTTAAAGAGCCTCGCCGTCTCCTTGTTTCACCCTGTAGTTTAGCGCGAACGAGTCAACTGCGGTGCTGATCTCCGGACGAGGAGAAGGTTTTGAGACCGTGCAGAACACCGCGCGCTCTGTTAATACGCCGTACAAAATCCCTTCAAGTGACAGACCGATTTAGAGGATCATCCGGCAGAACACCACGAGAACGGCAACAATCAGCAGTTCGAGGAAAGCGAAACGTGCTGCGTTGAAAAAAAGATCTCGGAGCTGCGACCGTTATCGCCCGATAACTTTTCGTTTGTTTTTAACTGCCGCTGTATGTATACTTAGGATGAACCCTCGCCGAGGCCGCGGAATGGTGCCGCACGCGAGATTCGCAAATACTTGAGCAACGACAAAGCGAAGTTGCGACGACAGGACGCATAAAAATCAGCAAAGATAAAAAAAGAAGAGTTAGATGTGAATTTTAGACTATTTTTATCCCGTGAATCTGAATATCGTGTTCGTTTTCCTGGAGTGTCTCAACGTCCTTCTGTTTAGGTGATGCCATCGTTTGTAGCACCCGATGCCGACAGCACGCGCTCACGGCGAAAATACAAAGAAATCGCAGGAAACAAAATGGCGCCGTAGCTACAGTCAGCGGCACAAGCGCGTGCAGGACACGCTCTTTCACGCGCTTCAGAACAAAAAACATGAAAATAAGCGTCCGAAACAAAATGGCCAGATGTCATCACCCCAAGCAAAGCGCACATGAAGGCACCCTAGTTTTCCCCGAAGATGTAACTAAACGCGAGAAAACTTTAAAAACCTCAAACCAGTCGTTACGTCATACTAGAATCTTTCTTGGCCGCCAAGCGTGTGTCCCTCGTTTGGGCAATGCGCGCAAATGCGCGTCAGGTATATACTCCCCCGCACTGACACCAGTCGTGACGTCTTTCCTTACCTTTTCCGAAGAATAGCGAGAGTGCGCGTGCGTGGCTTTGATAGACGCTGAAGATGCGCAGAGCGGAGGTTCCCCAAACTCCTTTTATGACGTCACGCTTAGGGAAGAAAGGGATTCGGCGGCAATCTGAAAATGATTTTCTGCAACATCCGTGCACAAATTGAAAAGCATCTCGATATTCGTGATCCTGGATTCCAAATGAAGACGATTTCAATCGATTATCCTCAAATACAAAACCGCTCCGGGAGGGTTGACAATCTGCTTGCCTGGGAGATCTCGGCTGGTCCTCAGACTGCGACAGATGCGCGGAAACTGCTGGACGAGGACGGTATTCGTGTACTATATCCATCAGCGAAACGTACACACGACATGGCGACCTTGAAACCTATTCAGAATGCCTTTGGGTGCAACTGCTTTCGAACGATGGTTGCAACTACTGGGAATTATTATTTCCCTCCTCTATCGGATAATCGCATCTTTATTGAGAACTTGGATGCACTCTAAAAACAAATGAACGTTTCAAAGTTCTGCTTGCATATTTATGGTGTCTTTAACCTACCGGTGTTGATCTGGCAGTCGTGATTTATTAATAGTCATAACATCTTAAACAACAAGCAAATCGTCTCACCTGTTGAATTTGACACATTTCAATGGTCTTCATTTGAAAATTTGGAACAGCGTTGGAAAAGTTCTAGACCTATTTTCAATTTTTCAATCAACGGCCTTGCGCTAGCTGATATTTCTATTGTAAAGGAAGACGCTGACCTGTCACCCTTCATTGCTACTTTTTGCGGTTCGGGGAAACCTCAGCGTGCCCAACATGACACGTATTACTCAACACAGGCGATTATTTAGGTTTCTTTTTCAAGGATATGACTGGTCTTTCATTTTAAAGGACATTTGTGTAGATTCAGCGGCGTCATCGTTTACCGCGATAGTAAAAAAAAAAAAAAAATGCATTCCAAAGTCATTATCGAAAACTAGAAAATATCCTTCGTGGTATTTCAAAGATCTGATATACCAAAAAAAGGGGCATTGCCATACGTTATACAAAAGAAATGGATCGCGAATGTCGTACGCTACGTTTAGCATTTATCGTTCTCTCGTGAAAAAGTTGTTTATACATGACGGATGTGCATTTTAACGGGGTGGTAGTTATAGTCTTTTCCGAGACCGGGTACGTTTTGGAAATGTGCTTGACAACCTGCCAGAAATAGTGTGCACGGTATATCTGCTTAAGAAATGATTCTGAGTGTGTGTCCAACCCGAAAGATACCGCAAACTTTTTTGCAAGCCACTTTTCTCGGATACGCATAGAGATGGTGGATATCTAGATGATTCCGTGTACTTTGGGACGTTCGTGTTAACAAAATCATGGCAGCTGAAAACAACAAATAACAACAACAACCTAAATTAAAATTACCAGCCGAATTTTATCGTCAAATGTTGTTCAGATCTACTTGTATACCTCCCTTAAAACATACATGTCATATTTCTCGTCTAAGGATGTATCTCCATCTGCGTGGAAAGACACTATTGTGGTTCCCATTCACAAGTCCAAAGATTCTTTTAATTTGGTAACCATCGCCCTGCATCCTTGGTAGGCCCTTTCTCAAAGGTGTTTGAAATACTTATGCACATGCGTCTGTCTTTTCTTTTAAATTATAAACAACGCGTCAGTGTCCATCAGCATGGTTTTATCGAGGTACGTTCGGTCGAGGCAAACCTTTGTGCCTTTCTTGATCATTCGGTACCTTATGTTTACAATCGCCGTTCAGGTTTACGTTGTTTATTTTGACCTCTCGAAGGCTTTTGAAGAGGTGAATCGTGTCCTGCCCTCGCAAAAATTGTCACAAATTGGGGTCTCTCCTGCGCTTCTAAATGGCTCGAAAGCTACAGCCGACAAGCCGTCGCCGTGTTGTACGTATTAAAAAAAAAAAAACTCTGATTTTTTTTGCCCGTCGTCACGAGTACCGTAAAACTTCAATTTGGGACCGCATTCTTTTTTTTTTAAATATTTTATCAATGACAAATTTAGTTTTGCAGTAAATTCATATTAAGTAAAGAGCGTGTTGGTAAAACTGAGTGACAACAGAAAGAACAGAACCAATTCGCCGTCGTCCTTCGTCCCAAGTTTGTTTTATTCTTTCTGTTGCCAGTAAATTCAAACGTGATGTTTTTCGCGGACGGTATCAAGCTCCTTTCGACTATTAGTTCGATCGACGACTGCAGCCTTCCTCAGCGTGATGCGCTGCATATTTTAGGCTGCAGTAAAAACAAAACTAAAACAATGTAATCACGAATTTAAAAAAGAAAAAGAGAAAAAGAAGCTTACGTTTCTTAGAAAACGCGAAATTGTTCCATATTCTTACTCGCTTGACGGTAAGAGTATTTTAAAAGTGTCAGAGCTTGGAGATCTGGGAGTAAACTTTGACACTGCTCTTCTGTTTGGCTGCCATGTCACCCAGATTGTCTCTTCCGCATTTAGATTGCTTGGAATGAGAACTAGTTTGACTAGAAATAGTTGTCAGCTATGCTTAGCTTGCTCCGTTTATTTTGTTCTATTATCGGCAGACATGTACAAGTTACTCGAAAAAAGTAATTAAGTTAAGTTACTGAGTATTGACGTCAAAAGTAGTTTGAGTAGAGTAGAAATTACTCAAATAGAAAGTAATTGAGTAAATTACTAATTACCGTAAAAAAGTAGCGAATTACTTTTGAAGTTACTTTGAAGTTACTCTTATATGTTTTTTATGGTAAAAAGAAAGTACAGAGGTTTTGATCCGTTAGCGAAATCGTGCTAGCCAAATATGAATCGGCTTGTTTTTTTCACAGAAATGCTTTAATAGCTGGTTCTGCTTCTGCGTGCCTAATTGTTTTGTACTTTCTTGTTTGTTTGGTCATTGATGTACTGCGAATGTGTTATTTCTACATTGAGGTTAAGGACTGTCTGAGCTTGATTTTTTAGACAGTGTCTGCTTGTTTACAGTGTTGCGTAAAGTACATCTAAAAAGTACTTGAAGTAAGGTACAAAGTAAATGAGAGGTTATGTACTTCAAGTAAAGTAGTAAGTACACCGGGTGCAATGTACTTGAAGTAACGTATATAAATACAATATATTTCAAGGTAAAGTACAAGCACTTTTAACACAATCTTTCATGATGCCCTTTAATTCCCTATACAGTGTTTTTTTTTTAACTGGTATGCATTGCTCCAGGGGTAATCGGAGGTGCATCAGTTCTTTACGGAAATGGCAGCAAATATTGTATAAGGTCAAGTCGCCGCAGAGTAGTTGTTTTACTCTCGCTAACGAACTATTTAACACAAGTATCTTATACGGCACTTATTTGGATCGGTCCTATAGCCGTCATTACTTCACTCAGAGAAATGACCAGATGACGTCTCGAAAGAACGCGTTTTCACACGACAATACCGCCATTGTTTTTTTGTTTTTTTCATATTCGGAGAATGTACATTGAAGTCGGGAGTTTTACTTTCCTCGGAAAATATAAGTACATGTTCAGAGAATTTACTTCAAGTAAAGAACAATTTTTCTAAACAGTAGTACTTTAAGTACCATGTACATAGAGTACTTCCCAACACTGCTTGTTTAATATTTTTTATATAAAAACGTTGGGGGAATTATTACAGGTTTCTCAAACAATGTTTGAATCTTTGAAGATCTGCATATTTAGAGTTTTGGGAGGAAAGGCAACGCAAAAAGGTAATCTTTGCGTTGCCCTTTAGCACGCGATTCTTCGAGTACAGCACAAACTACGGGAGCACCAGATGAGTTTCAGAGCAGGCGCTGCATTTTGTTGCCTCCTTTGAGTGAGGATGCAGTGTGTGCATTTCCTGTAGTGGGCGAGAGTTTCTACGTTAAGGAGAAGCGGGGACCAGCCCTTTCTTCAAGTGGGTCAAGTCTCCTTGAGCTTCGGGTCACAGAGAAACGCCAGTCTTCGGCTCTGATCCCGCAGTTACTCGGCCTCTCTTGCGTCGTGTCTCTTCGCTCCCCGCGCCTCGTAGCAGTGTTGTTGCAGGGGGGCCAAAAAAGGCTTGTAAAAGTGTTTTTTTTTTTGTGTGGGGGGGGGGGGGGTTGGACTTTTCAAACCATTTTCTCTCCCCTTTCCTACGCCACATGCTTCTCCCTCTTTGCAAATATCAGCTGATCTTCCAACATCTTACCTCCTTTGTGCAGGAATGTTTGTTGATAGGCAAAACAACCACTAAAATTCGAAAGTAATTTGTAACTTGAGTAGAAATTACTCAAAAAAGTAATTAAAGTAAACTACTAATTACCGAAATAAAAATGTAATTGAAAGTTACTAAACTACTCAGAAAAGTAGTTAAACTACAGTAACTTGAGTAGAGTAGTTGAACTACGTACAAGTCTCCGATTTTTATCGGGACTCGACTCTTGGCTCTGTGATGGAATTCTCCGAGGGCAACGAGACGCAGCCGTGGGGTCAGTTCAGCCGAAGGCATTTTTACAACTATAGGAGCTTACGCTCGATACATTTGGCCTGTACAGTGTCTGTCCCTCAGGAGGCTGTCGCGCGACGTGGCATGTGCACGGGGACATAGACTCGACGCTTTTGTGTACAGTGAAGTCGAATGTATACCGGCCCGTATCAATAGGAGAGATCTCACTCAGTGATGTGATTGGCCTAAGCCATTTTGGCGCACGTTTCGGATCAACCAAAACAGTGTTTTGGAGCAGCAGAATGTGGCTTTGGAGCAACCAAAACAGTGTTTCGGAGCAGCAAAAGTGGATTCTGGAGCAGATATTCTTAGGAAAATCAAAATATTCGTTTTAAAGGGGCCCTGCAATCAGAGTGTCGAACCGAAATTTTTATCGGTTCGGTTCCGGTTCAGGTTCACGGCTTTCGGTTCGGTTCCGGTTCTGTTCCGGGAGCAAAAAATAACGGTTCAAACCGGTTCGAACCGGTTTGAACCCGTAAATTCAGAATATATTTTCCGCGTTTTTCTGGCCATATACACTATTTACGGCGTGAAACGATTAACTATATAGTTTCTTCGATCGCCCGTGCAATTTACTTTTGTATTTATGTACCAAAATATGAAATTCAGTTATTTAATTTTGACTCAAGAGTAGAAGAAAATCTACATTAACGTACATAACGTCGTGTTCATACGACTCAACATCCCTTTGTTTACCAGTAACATATATTTTACCTGAATCAAAATGTTTAAGTACAAGAGTGCAGAGTTGAGCTTGTTGGTACATACCTGTAAATAGATCAGATTGAAACTTAGAACTATGCTGCATCTTGTAATTTCTTCGTGTTTAGGTAAAATTCTAAAGTTCAAGTTGATTTATTTACACGGTATAAACATTATCGCGAAGTGTGGTAGTTCGCCTAAAATACCCGTGATTGGTACAACTTTGTGTCGCAGTATTAAAAGTGAAATCGTGATTCTGTCCTTGAACCAAGGAATTAAATACATCACATAAAATTATAAAATGAGCACCTTGTGCAGGCACGTATCCAAGGAGGGGGGGGGGCATGGGCCCCCCCCCCTTCCCGAAATCTTTCAATTTGCTGGGGCCTCCTCTCCCCCTCCCCTCCTACAGCCTTTTGTCATGGGCGCCCCCCCCCCCCCCCCCCCCGAAACAAAATCCCGGCTACGTGCCTGCCTCGTGGCCATATATATTACGAAATATGGTTTACGAAATACGCTTCACAATATATATCTATAAGATGACGACACAACTGAGCTAAAAGCAATGAAAGTTTCAAAATTTCACAAAAGTTTTAGGATACTTCCTTTGAGTCTATTTTTTATAGAAACACCGAGTGGCAATCAAAATGCTTGTTGTTCTAACCAAACACTGTTTACACTCAGCACCGCATGCATGCGACAAATCATACAGCAAGGAGTAATCGCAATTGTTCACTCTAATCTATACGCACCTTCGCCCTTAGATCGAATCTGGCCCAAAATAGCGCTTGCCCAAGTGAACATTTTCTTATGAAATGAAAATGAAATGAAATCGTTATTTCCAGAAATTTACTCTGGCGGGCCTCCAGACAAAAATCTACCATATAGTAACTTGACTGGGTCTGGGGCCCGAAAGCAAGACAAGCATAGCAATCTGGCTGAAAAGTGTTATACATTGAAAAGACTCGTTATACAACATATAGAGTTTCTCTTACCAACTAGGCATGTACTTAAGTAACAATAAACAGAGTAAACAAGTGAGGGCGCAGGAACGTTCGGCAGCAAGCATATTATGCGAAAGCGAGAAAAAGAAAAAATGTCCTACAGAGACATCCGCGTTAGATAAAACACTGATAAAATTCAGCTCTACTCAGAGAGCATATATCTATGTCTTTTAGATGGTACCTGTTGAGTAGAGAAGGTAACGTATAGCGAAGGGATTGTAAAACATGATTCGTGCGGAAATGAGGAACATACCATATCTCAGAGCAGTGGATACTGATCGAGATTTCCTTTTTATTCAAGTCCGAGGTGCGCCAAAGAAATTCAATGAATTCATTTGTTCCGAAAAGGAAAGCATACAAAAGACGATACACGTGCATATTTGTAATGGCAATAATCTTGAATTTTTCGAACACCGGTTTAGTGTGATATAGGTAGTGTACATCCGCGATGACGCGTAGTATCGATTTTTGAAGTAACAGTATTTTGTTTAACTTCGAAGTTGTTGTTGTGCCCCACACAAGGTGACAGTAATTTATATGAGACCGGAAAAAGGCATGATAAATCATGAGTTTAATGTTAATAGGCAATATTGAGCGGCATTTTCTAATAACGCCAATGACTCTGCACAACCTGCTGACCAAATTATCAATATGGCGATCCCACGACAGATGCTCAGAAAAACTTTACGCCCAGCGTTTTGTGGTGCTTAACTATATCGATTACTGTACCACTTAAGGTAAGGAATTTAGTGAAGGAGACGTGCTTATTCAATGACCGAAATACGAGTGCCTTGGTTTTGTTTACATTAATTTTAAGGCAGTTTACCTCAGACCATCTGCCGAATTACGCGAGAATATCGTTCCCCTTAATAATTAAGCTTTCTGCGTCTACGCCCGACACAAAAAAGCTGGTGTCGTCGGCATATATTACAAGCTGCGCAAGAGTACTAACCTTTACCACGTCGTTTGTAAAATGTTAAAGAGCACAGGGCCCAGTATGCTACCCTGAGGCACGCCGCAGGTTACGGCTTTGAGAGAAGAAGATCGCCCGTCGATGTTCTTCAGGAGAAGCTGGCATAGCCTGGCTGTTGAGGTTTGTTCTTGACAAGATGCCGGTCAATTTAATTTGCAAATGAGCATCACCCTTGCTAATTGATGATTTTAATGTGATAGCGTTAAGGAGCTCATGCCACAGAAAAGCCGATGGCGATGGCGTGACTGGAAAATCTTGATTGGTCGATAGGGTGGTGACGTCAGAGCTACATGCCCTCACGCAAGAATTTAAAACAACCCACAATGCTCACGTGAAACGTGACATCACGCGTGGAATGAGAGTGATTAAAACATGACATGTAATGCGAATTAAAGGTAGCAGCATGTCTGAAATGATTTCCCTTTTTAAACATTTTTCTTTGCTTTAAAAAAAAATCAAGAATTTTAGGCGGGATTCGAACCCACGACCCCTCGGTTGCGAGTCAGACACTTTTGACTAGGCCACGCGAGGCACGCTTTCGCGGCAAATGAGAAAGCGATGCAAACGAGGAACGTTAAGGCTATCGCGTTCCACTTTTAAAGGCGAAGCTTAAACGTTTTCCAAGATCCTTTTTTGTTAAGTAAAACTAAGTTGTATCTCAGGTTCTACTCGACATGGCAGCTACTTAATTGGACACTGTCTGACGGTTTGCGTGCGTAATCGTCATAGTTCCGCCGCGCGCCCTTGTTTACTTTGTTTTCGTTCAGCCCACAGACACGTAAAAGTAATGCTCACCACATAAAAGACGCAATAACAGACTTCTATATGTTTGAGAAGTTATATGTGTGAGGAACACATAGTTATTTAAATTAGCTTCAAAATCAGGAATGTGTGTAAGGCTGTCCCATATCACTTACAATGCGCCTCTCGAGGATAAAACGCCGGAAAAGATTGGCAGAACACCTTTCAGATAATTAAGGGGGCATTGCTTTAGGGTGGTCGGCGCCTTATTTATGTTGTCAAATATTCAGTTAGTAATTAAATATATTTTTATAACGATCAATAAATTTTACTTTATAAAATTCACATAACCGCTTGAGACCGACGGGGAAGGACAATACTCGAAACTACGCGAGCTGTGGAGCTTGCGTAAAAGTGTTTTTCTGTTTGCTGATTGGCAGTGTGAAACATCGGGTTGCAGGGTACGCCAAAAAGGGCTCTGTGCTCAGATGATAGATTAGAAGTCAAATACATGAAATGTTCAAAAAGAGAGAAATAATTACTGTTATTTTCCAAAATAAACCCTTACAGAACGCATTACTGCAAAAAGAGATGCGTAAAGATGCACGCAATGAAATTTATAATTTTATATAAATAGGGCGAAGGACAGACAAAGATTCTTAAAATCTTAGTATAAATCACATTTCATCAGCTTCCATGAGCTCGAAACTTCGCGAAATACTGCCTCGGGAGGCTAATGTTATATTCGGTTTTACCTGCACTTGTTTTGGGCCCTCACTTTACAACCCTGTGCTTGAATTGTCATGCGCTCTAACAATTCTCTAGGCTTGAATAGTAATGCGCGGCTCATGGATTGGACAGGAGAACTGCGTGAGCACTGTACATCGGCTCGTAACAAGCAATGCCTCGGCGGACACTTGGGCAGTGGCTCGCGTCCATCCACTGCGGTGATGAGAAGCCGAACTCTAACAATGCCTGGAGCTCAGCACGCGTTTTCTTCCTTTCCAACCCCAGCGCGGGGGTATGATTAACGTTAGGCGGCATAAGATAGGCACCAGGCGACGTGGCCGCTTCTGGCTCCGAGTTGAGGAAATGAACGATGCTCATATTTCTCTAACTGTTTGGCGACTGCCATTGCCTAGAAAAAAGAGCAAAGCCAAGTTCAATCAGTTATTAACGTTAGGGAGTGATCCGGAGTAGAATTTAGTGATGTATAGAAATCTTTTTATAGCTTCCTTAAGCAAAATACACAGGGGGTCGAAACTTGGGCAATAACTTGAAAACGACGCTCGTGTGAGACTTACAGCGACTGCCAACGTTCGGCTGTCACTCTGAGGTCACTAAAATCTTTTTTTTTTAGGTATTCCTTCCGTACACAGATGTAGTTCTATGTAACGTCATATTAATAAGTCGCATTTAGTCATTTCAATACTTTTATTCTCGGGGACATCTTTCGGGTGCAGTTCAGCAACAACGAAAAAAATGTTTGGGTGCCTCAATGATGTAAAATTGGTCTTGCAACATTTCTTTTTTGTACTTTCAATAAATACTGTTAAGAAGTAACCCCTGACTTTGGTAGCTTGCGGTAACATCCATTAGTTTTCCCCTCCGCGCAATAGCAGATGCAGAAAAATAGAGCAAAGAGACAGCTGTCGATTTCCTCCTCAACTCGCAATTTGAACCAGCGGCCACGTGATCTGACGCTAATTATATACCGTCAGTGTTCATCATAGTCATGCCCTAGGCGGCTAGGGTTTGGAAAGCAAAAGCTCGGGCTGAGCTTCAGATATTTTTAGAGTTGGGCTATTATCATATTTAATTGATCATGAGCCGTTACCCGAATGTTTGGCAATGCTCATTATCATGAACCCGAGCACTCGACTAGGGGTTAAGAAAATCGCTTACGTCACGGTGTCGCGTGACTCTCGGCGCAAAATCGTGATGTCATGACGCAGTGAGTCACGTGACGTCACGAGGTCACGTGACATTATTTGACAACATGTATTGACACCATGACGTCACATGACAACTTGACACGTGGTTAATTATAGTACTAAAATAAAAGCGCCACGAAAACCCACAATTTGCCATACGTTGCAATTCTGTATATGACGTTTTGATCAATTAATAGAAATACAGCCGACAATTTTTTATTCCCATGTGTTCATTTCGTGATACAAACAAAAAATAAAAAAATAAATTACCTTGAACCGTTTTGAACCGGTTACCGTTATATTTTTTTTCGGTTCGGTTCCGGTTCAGTTCCAAGATGGCGGCGAAGATTTCGGTTCGGTTCAGTTCCGGTTCGGCTAAAAATAACGGTTCTGTTCCGGTTTTCGGTTCGGTTCGGTTCCGGTTCGACACCCTGCCTGCAATCATATTTAAGCGTTTACCTTTTTTGCGGTTTCCACGTCCCTTGGGGTTCGGGCAAGCCAGCGGGCACGGAGAGAGTCACTTAATATCAGTGCGTCATATTTTAACCGGACGACGCGGAAACCTCCTCCACCGACGAGAGCGACCCGCGGTACCGAAAGCGCGCAAAATGTTACGTCTTAGGTCCTGGGCTTACTACTGGTCAGAGCCGCTAAAAGCTTTCTTTTAGTCGAGATACAAAATATAAGTGTCGCGAACCGTTTCAAATATGTATGAAAGTAGTTTTTGTTCAGTATTTTAGATCAGAAAAGAAACAAATGCAGTTTATAAAGTACGGAAACAAGAAATGACCCGTCGACATACCCGCCACCAAGCAGCGGAAAAAGCGGCGCATATTAGAAAGGGCTAGTGGGATGAGGCGCCGATGAACGGCGAGCGTAGAAAGGTCCCGGAGCGTACAAAGGCCATTTGGCGGTATGGCAGCGCGAATTGGCTCCCGTCCTGTGCTGGTCTTTACCCCGGGTTTGCTGTCGTTTGTGGCCAATGAAGTGTTATGCCGAAATAGTCTTTAATCGCGCAGCAAATGCAATGCGAGTCGCCCTGGCCGCCCGCTTCATACAGCCTATCCAACACACGGTTTAGTGGCGCCCTCTCGAGCCGTCGACACGAAGTGCGGCAGCCGTGAGCGCTCGATGAGCTCACTATACCTCCTCGAGTTCCCGGCCACTCAAGCCAGGACCTACGACGTCATGAAAGCGGTTATTTTTTGCTTGTTTTTGTAATTCTAATTTTCCTATAACTTTTAAAATAAAGCGAATTTTGCGAAAAGAAAAGTTTCATTAAGTTACTACGTTCAGTGCGCTTAGGTTCGGTGCAAATTAAAAATCAGTCAAAACGCTGTTGCAGGACCCCTTTAAGGGCTGTACAAACAAAGGTCACTTCGTGTTGTGTTCTGATGTGACGTGTTGTGACGGAACTCGCTGCTTCTGTTTTTACTGCTCAGACATCCCACAAGTGTACAGTGCTGTAGGCATTGCCAAGCAATTTCGAAAAACCGCTTGCCACCGTTTTACTGGTTCCTTACGTGCCAGATTTTCGTCAAAAGTAAGCAAACGTAAGCAAACGAACTCATCTGAAAACAATCATGCCAAGATGAATGATGGAGACATTTAATGCGTACTACCAGAACACTCGTGGCTTACGAACCAAAGCGGACACTTTTTTGCCAAATGTAGTCTCTTCCAATTTTAATATCATTTGTCTAACTGAAACATGGCTGAACGAGGAAATTTCAAGTGCAGACTATTTTCCACCTTTTTATACCGTTCACCGTCGTGACCGTGACTATGCTTTAACTCGCCAGAAATTCGGAGGCGGTGTATTAATCGCCGTAAATCAGTCAGTTACCTCGCATCGCAGACGTGACCTTGAAACCTACCCAGAATGCGTTTGGATAGAATTGCTTTCGAATGATGGTTGTAACTACCTTATTGGGAGTTATTATTTCCCTCCCTATCGGATAATCGTATTTTTAATGAACACTTTGACACATTGGAAAAAGAAATTGACTTTTCAAAGTTCAGGGTGCACATTTATGGTGATTTTAACCTACCTGGTGCCAACTGGCAGTCAGGATTTGTTACTAGTCAAAATAGTATAACAGCAAGCAAATCGTCTCATCTATTGAATTTTATACATTTTAATGGCCTTAGTCAATTAAACGGGTTTGAAAACAGCGCTGGGGACGTCCTTGATCTTTTTCTTTCAAATGTGCCGATCATCGGCTTAACTCTTCGTCTCATCTATTGAATTTTATACATTTTAATGGCCTTAGTCAATTAAACGGGTTTAAAAAAAGCGCTGGGGACGTCCTTGATCTTTTTCTTTCAAATGTGCCGATCATCAGCTTAACTCTTGCCGATGTTTCACTTGTTAAGGTTGACGCTTTTCACCCACCCTTTATTGTTGCTTTCCATAACTCGTTGAAATCTGCAGCTCGTCCAAAGCAGACGTATTACTCTTTCAACACAGGCGATTATTTTGGTCTTTATAGGTTTTTTGAAAATTACGACTGGTCCTCCATTTTAAAGGACGATTCAGTCGACTCAGCGGCGAAGTCGTTTACGACGGTAGTGAGAAATGGAATGGAAAAATTTATTCCAAAACGATCATCGAAACCTAGAAAGTATCCTTCGTGGTATTCTAAGGATCTAATATATTACATTAAAAAAAAATCGCATTGTCACAAATTGTACAAAAGAAATGGATCGCAAATGTGGTATGCTAAGTTCAGCATTTATCGGTCTCTTGTTAAAAAGTTGTTTATTCATGACGAGTGTGTGCATTTAAACGCAGTAGAAGATAGTCTTTTCCACAAACCAGATAAGTTCTGGAAATTTGCTAGACAACATACAAAAGGTAGTACACACGGTATCTGTCTAAGAAGAAATTCTGATTATCTGTCTAACCCGAAGGATATCGCTAACTTTTTTGCAAGTCATTTCAGTGGTTGTTTTTCCTCTGATGTTCCTAAAGATAGTGCATTTCTTGACGATCCTGTCTACTCTGATGTTTGTGCAGTAGACAAAGTCACTGTTAGCGAGATCTTGGCGGCTATTCGGAAACTGAAGCCGAAACTAACATCTGGTACAGATTATGTGCCTAACTTTATTGTTAAAGGATGCTCGAATCTTTCTGCGCCTATCTTAGAGCATATATTTAATATTTCATTGAGTAAGGGTATATTTCCATCTGTGTGGAAAGAGTCTATTGTTGTTCCTATTCATAAGACGGGGGATACTTCGCAAGTTGGGAACTATCGCCCTGTATCATTGCTATGTTCTTTTTCAAAGGTATTTGAGATAGTGATGCATGCCCGTCTGTCTTTTTATTTCAAGCGACGTATCAGTTCTTTTCAGCACGGTTTTATCAAGGGGCGCCCAGTCGAGACAAACCTCTGTTCCTTCCTTGATTATTCAGTACCTTTTGTTTGTAATCACGGTCAAGTTGACGTTGTATATTTTGACCTCTCCAAAGCTTTTGATAAGGTGAACCACGCTTTGCTGCTGCAGAAATTGTCGCGTAATGGTGTTTCCCCTGTGCTTTTATTATGGCTTGAAAGCTACCTGACTGACCGTCGTTGTGTCGTACGCATTTTAAATAACTTATCTGATCCTTTTTATCCGTCATCGGGAGTACCACAGGGCTCCAATTTGGGTCCACTTTTGTTTTTGATCTTTATCAATGAGATATCTACTTGCGTAGTAAACTCAAACGTGCTGTTATTCGCTGACGACATCAAGCTCTTTTTGAGTATTAGTTTGATCGACGACTGTGACCTTCTTCAGAGTGACGCATCGCATATTTTAAACTGGTGTCGGGAAAATTGTTTAATCATTAATCCAGAAAAAACTAAGGTAATGTCTTTCAGTAAAAAACGTGAAATTATACAGTATTCATACTCAATTGATGATAAGTGCATTTTAAGAGTATCATCGCTTCGTGATCTCGGAGTGTACTTTGACACTAATCTATCGTTTGGCTGCCATGTCGCCCATACTGCCTGTTCTGCATTTAGATTACTTGGAATGATTACTCGATTAACTAGGAAGTTTGCGAACTATGCTTGTTTGCTTCGTTTATTTTGTTCTATTATCAGATCGCGACTAGACTTTGGCTCTGTGGTGTGGAATTCACTGACGCTACGTGATGCAGCTAAAATAGAGTCAGTTCAGAGACGCCTTGTGCGCATAATTTATGACAAATACCTTGGCCGTAGGCATTTTTACAACCATGAACTCCTGCTCGACAAATTTGGCCTACAGTGTCTATCCCTCAGAAGATTATCGCGCGATGTAGCCTTCTTGTATAAAATAGTTCACGGGGACATTGACTCAACACTTTTGTTCACAGTGAATTTGAACGTACCGACTCGCTCAAATAGGAGAGCTCTCACTTTTTATCCCCACAATCAACACATGATATCACCAACAACAAGAATGCAGACAAGTGTGAACAATCTTGGGCATGAAAATTTTGATATCTTTAATAGCTATGTTAATCTCAGTAGACAATTAGATGAGATTATTTTCCGTCGCTAAAATGTACTGTCGTGTTTTGTTGCATGCTAGTTTTATCAGTTGAGCATGTTTTACAGCTGTGCAATTTTTTCACTGTGCCACATTGCAGACCTTTGTTGGTTGTTGATTGGCACAAATAAAGGCTTTATGATGATGATGATGATGAAACATAAAACAATGACTTGCAAGCGTCCCAGCTGGTGCCTCAGTCACGCAATCATGTTCGCATGCACAGGCCAACTTCGGCAGACTTGCTGTTGGGCATGCTTCGTCACGCGAGCGCAGACAACGGCTGTCCGATCGAAACTGGAACCATGCTCCTCAGCTCCATCGCTACCTTATCCCCAAAATTGTACACAAAACGTAACTTTCGAGCATGCGACAAAAACAGTCCAGTGGCGCGTGCTTGTCAGGCCGGCAAACAAGGTACAAGCTAAACACACAAAAAATAAAGAACCTAAGTGCATCGATGCAAGACATTGTGAGCCAGCCTCAAAACGTTCTTGGAGCACTTTGTGCAACGACTGAACTCGAGACAAGCAAGCGTGCTGTGCGGGTTCAGCTTGCAGACATTGCCTTCTTTGCTTTAGCTCACTTCTCTTCACCAACTTTCTTTCACAGCAGATTTTTCACGTACCGAGGTCCCTCTCAAAAGAAGGCCCACCGAGAGAAATCTAGATAAACAATACTTTGACAGAGCAGTTTTTGAATTAAAGATGGATTTTTGTAGTAACGTATCATTTAAACAAGAACAGGAATGTTGATGAACATGCGGTGGTACTCAGTTTCATCTTAGAAAGTACCATTTCTGCAGTGATGTGGGAACGGCAACATTCGACGTCGCGCGACCACGGTCACTGAAATGCAGTGACCAAATATAGTTTTCCCACAGCCGTTGCTTCAGCTCACAAAGTAACTCCTGCCGCGCAAAAACATGGTTTCGTTTCACAGCATGACGGCATAGCCGGTACCCGGCACGCTAGCGTCGGAGCGTCTGCAGACATCCGTGTCTATTGCTGAAAACATAAAAGAAGAGAAGAGAGACGAGACCCACAAGACGAGAGCGTGAAACGCGAGGTGCCGGGAAAACCATGCAAGACCGGGTGGACAATTGATACACGGTACTTTGTCAGGTGGCCGCTTGCGCCACATATCACACGCCTGCTCAATTACAGTACTCAGTTTAGCTTCGGTTTTGAAAGGCGACCTAAATTGGTCCTTTGGAGCAGGCTTGGCGCAGATTACCCATATTTTGGCGAAATGTAGCAGGATGTAGCAGGGTTAGCCCCTTGGCGCAGTTTGACGCAATTGGCGCAGCAATCACATCACTGCACTCTTTATCCTCGCAATCAAAATGTCATAACCATTAACAATAATGCAGACGGGCGTGAATAATCTTGGGCATGAACATTTTGACATTTTGGAGTGAAAAAAGTGAGTGAAAAGAAAAAAAAGAATCGCGCAATTTTGATTTTTTTGAAGTTTACATAGCTGTCACAGCTATGTAAACTTCAAAAAAAATCAAAATTGCGCGATTTTTTTGTCAGCCGCGCAATGGTTTGCGCATGATAGTTTTATTGTCATTTGCATTTTTAATTATGTATACCTAAGTGAGTTTTCCTCGATGTATAGATTTTTTTCCCACTGTGCCGCATTACAGGTTGTTGGTTGTTTATTGGAATAAGTAAAGGCACGATGATGATGAAGATGACGATGACTGGCGTATCATTCGGCAGGGCACTATAGTCGGTGACAGAGTTCGGGGGAAACTCCTTCCACCCCTTTCCCTTTTAGCACATTGAACGCTGGGGAGGAGGTCGCCTCCTCTGCAGCGTTCCGGGGCATTTCCCCGAACTCTTAGCTTGTCACGGGGCATTTTCTACAAGACTAGGTCACCGAGATGCGAGACCAATAAAGACCGCCGAGGCGAACCGGCATCGCTCCTCTAAATTTTCATAAAAATAGGTGGGAATACTTATGAGAGAACTCAGAGAAACAATGACAAACCCGATGGAAATGGAGAGTCACGCCGCCTTTTGATAGCGCGACTATACAAGAGCAACTTCCGGGGCGAACCCGGTCGTTTTCGTCGGCACCCGTCACTGAAATTCTAATAAAAATGTTGTTCCCGTTCTTTTTTTTTATCTATTTTTCATAAGAGCAAAGTTACATTTGGGAATTTCACCCGGCAAAATGCAGCCTGAAAGAGACCTCCGACAAAATTCGAAGCACCCTACATAAAAATGAAACCTTTTTTTTTTTCGGCTTTACGGCGGCGTTTTAAAATGTTGACGCCTTGCTGACAGCCTGGCGAACGCCGGCGTGAGTCGTCTGCGCGGCGGGCGCCTCAAAGCATGGTTAAAAAAATTCATCTTAAAAAAAGAAATAAAAAATATTGCCACAACAAAAGGAATTATATATTTTTTGAGAAGTTGAACAGATGAGGTGGATTTAATTTTTAAGCTATTTTGAAAGTTGCGGGCACCGCTGCCCACGTTGCTTTTTCTGGCTCTCTAAATGGCCGTTTCCGCATAAACTGCAGATTTTGTCCTTTACTTAAAAAAGTCAGCAAAACGAGGCTTTCGAAATTTAATATAATCAATTCAATTATTACTTTTAAAATAACAACGGTAAAACGCATTGCAGCTAACACCCAATTATAAGCTAACTAAAAAAAACACACTCTTTTTTGGAGTTTTTATTTGGACTCAAAACGGCGTCTTTGAATGTCTGTATTTTAGTGTAAGATAGGGCGTATTTTTAAGTAATGAGGCGCCCACTTAAATGGTACAAAACCATTTTTTTCTTTTTTTAACTACATGGTTTTATGCAAATTTCAATAATATAACAGATATCAGCAAAAAATATATATATATACACGTTATCAGTTATCACACATACACAAAAAAAAATTGTTTTAGTTCAGAGAATTCTTTATTCAAATTAATTATTTCGTACATACCTTAGACATTAAAAAATCTGCCGCGTCCCCTTCGGCATGACATGACCCAGCAGCAATGCAATGCGAGCCTTTTTGTTTGCAACTCTGGTTTCAATCTTTTATCGTTTTCCGCATCAAACAGTGCCGTCAGATTGGTGCTATTTGGCTAAACCTGGCCCACGCGAAATTAATTAGTTCTTAGTTAATCCATTCGTCTGGCAGCCAGACTAAACTTGGTCAATGTTCAATTAATTATCTCAACCAATCGCACAGGGGTCAGATTTCGTTTGCACACACACAAGCTTATACCCACGTGCAATTTAACGAACTGATTCGCGTACAATACTACTGCCGTCAGCGCCAACTCAAAGGAAAACTAAAGCGGTTCTGTATTTGAGGAAAAACTTAAACCGTCTTCATTTGGCCTCCAGGATTACGAATATCGAGATTATTTTTCGATTTGGTACACGGAGGCAGCAGAAGATCTTTCTTTAATAACTGATAAAAAGAAATAAAAATGAGACATTGGCTATAGCAGCGCCGGCTACTCCTCTGAACTAGAGTGAATAGTGTTCATTTGCTTGAGAGTTCACAGTTGTGACATAAACACTGCACAGAGCACCGTGCAATGCACTCCAAGTTATAAAAGTACACTATTTACATCAGGGAGCAATAATTTCTCATGCTACTTACATATAATTCCTGCACTGAAACGTACGTCGTGTACTGTACAATATAATTAAAGGGGGCGTTATGCACATTAGATTACCCAAACACTTTTTTACATTAAAAGCTAATTTTAGCTCGATAATATAAAACCGAGGTATATGAGTAGTATATAGAATTTCAGAGTTGAAGGATATATGTAATGTAAATTTATTATATAATGATGTTTAATCTGACGCCCAGATGCATATGTCTTCTGGGTAGATGGAATACTCTAGTTCTGATGGAAGGAGACGAGATAACAGATTCATAACCGCGTTGAAGAGAGTGGAGCTCAGTACGCTGCCCTGAGGAACCCTACTGTGACGAGTATGTTCCTGGCTTTTGCCGTCGTTTGCGTCAACAAAAATCTTGCGTTCACCGAGAAAGCCTGCTACCCAGAGCAGGGTGCGACCGCAAACACCGAGTTCGAAAAGTCAATGTAAAAGGCGACTATGATTAACGGTGCCAAAAGCCCGTTTGACGTTGAGAAATGCGGCTACGGTAATGTTACCTCGGCTTCTTTGGTGTTCTACACGATGTACTAGATTCAGTGTACAATCCACTGTGCATCGTCGTCTTCTCAAGCGTGCTAGGTGCGGGAAAGTGCGTTGTTTTCATCAGCCAACCATTGCAATCGCTCGTTGAATAATTTCTCCATAACTTCATCAACGCAGCTTGTTAGACTCACGGGGCGAAATGACTTCATTGACATGGGCGACTTTCCTGGTTTCAGAAAAGGGACAAGTTTCGCTAGTTTCCAGTCCTGTGGAACACGTTCTTGTTGCCATTAAAGTCCCTTGATGCGTCTTTTAGAAGTAACGACAACCAATACAAATGACAAGGCACATTCCGTTGGAACAAAATGGCGGCATTCCGTTCAAACCTCGGCTGTGCGCCGCCATTCGCTTCCCGAAACCTGCACCGTCACGCAGTGAGCTCATCAAAGAATGCGGCTACTTGTAGAAGCTCTCATCTAGGGTCTTTAGTTGCCATATGTTATTGAATAGTTGAAGAAGACCGGAATGTGTTTGTAAATTAGTTTTAGTTTGGACATTGTGAATGGGAGATCCAACTCTGTACGAGTTGACCAGAATTGTGCATCCATTGTTTGTTGTACTGCGTTGCACGATGTTGTGAATTCTATAGTACATGTCGCAGCGCACGGCCGCGTGAGCAGTTGGCAAAGCTCATCCGCAACGAGGACTTCAGAAATCCCCCGATGTAATGCCAAAGCCCGGAATGGGTGAATCTGGGTGACAGGAGTTCTAAGTGCTCGGAGCATGTTCCAGGCTTTAGGTATTGAAATAAAAGGCGGAAGAGAATCACAGTTAATTACTGCGTGAGCGTTTTTTTTTGCTAGTCTTTTTAGCTGTCGACGCATGAGAGCATGCGTTCGTTGAGCCTGAAAGTAGTGCTCAACTTGCCCTGGTCGATTGTACTTCCGCTCATCGCATTCGTTATCCACTGCCATACATCCCTGAGGAACTGATATTACACGCGTGGAGCGTTCCATATTTGTGCGAATGCTTGTAACGAAATTTTTGAAGTGTGGGGTCAATTGTATTTATGGTTTTACTTTCCAATTTGTTATTTGGGTTTTACGCTACTGAGGAGAATGCAAACGTTTAGGTTGACACACGAGGATAGGAAAATGACCACTTCCCCTTGTCTCGATATCTGTGCGCCAGTCCATTCCAGAAGATAAGTTTTGGGAGCAGAGTGCAGGGTCTAAACAACTAGACTGTGTCGGACCGCGCAAGAATGTTGCGGATCCATCATTCAATACTGTTATGGTCAAAATTTTCGGCTGCGCTGGAGATCATATTCCCACGAATATCGCATCGATTACTTCCCCAGAGAGGATTGTGGGCGTTAAAGTCACCAGCAACGATGAATGAGCAACGATGAATGTTTTCCCAAGTTTTTGGATGATACGGGAAAACTCGGAGAGCGTGATAGGTGTAAGGGGCTCAAAGTACACATATGCGATGACTAGGCATACCTTATTGATGTTCACTTTGCACGCCCCATATTCCGGTGCACAAACTTCCGATGTAGATACGACAGCTGATGTCGGGTCCTTTCGCGCACAGAACATAGCTCGGATGGGGCCGAAAGGTCGTGTCGTTTGATAGTTCACATAGTTGGACAGTCGGAATGGGCTGCGACTCGCTTCAGAGATGACGAGAATTGGGAACTGATGGTGGGCAACAAACTGCCGAAAGGCACCGCTCTTTGATCGCAGACCATGCATTGGCGTTCCATTGGAACAGAAGAGCCTCTCGGTACCGATCATTCGTTTGCAGAATTGGAGTTAATCGGTGCAGTCGAACCAGCAAGGATATTCTCCATTGAAAGTAGCATTTGCACTCCAGGAAGGTCTCTAGCCTCCTGTAGTGCAGTTACAATTGCCTTCAGCGCAGCAAGCAGAATCGGGAGCAGCAGCTTTTCCAGCTTTTCAGATCGGGCAGTTGTGTTTTGTCGGAGAGGCATTGGAGATGGATTGATGTGGGCTGCCTGTGCCTCAGCTGCTCTCGCTGTCAGAGGCGTTAAGCCTGGTTCAGACAGTTGCGGTTGACTGCGTTTGACTGCGTTGCGGCAGCGAGAAACCAATACATCCCTGCTGCTTATATCGCGTGCCAAGATGATTCCTTGAATTGGATTCCACGCTTCATACGAAGCACAGATGTGCCGATGACTCGCTTTCCGTACTCGACGCAACGCAGTCAAACGCACTCAAACGCAAGTGTCTGAACCGGCCTTTAGCGTCTGCGTTGAGTCGCGTATTGCTGACTTGCGTGAAGGAATCCGTGGAGAAGTCGTAGGGGTATCGGTGCCGGCGGTGCCTCTGGTGGTGGTGCCCCTGGTCCGGCAGCTCCGATATGGCTTCAGCGTAGGTATACCATGACCTCTTCTGCATTGCTTTTGGAGGCGCGGGAGACATTGGTCTCAATGACTCTGGATTTGGTGGTGCATGGCGAATGACGCTTAGTCGTCTTGCCGTGAATCAGTTCGTGTTTGCGTAATGCTACTATATCTTTGTTTCGCACACAACCCGCGAATGATGCAGCATGTGGTCCACCACAGTTTGCGCACTTGGGATGGTTTCTGGAGCTGCATTCTTTATGGTCATGTGGGCCTGCGCACACCTCGCACCGCTGTGGTCCGCGACACGCATTAGCCACGTGTCCATGCCTTTGGCAGCGGAAACGGCGCCCCGCCTGTCCAAAATGTTCTTCCACCAAGTGACTGGTCAATCCTAGGAAAACTCTTGTGGACATTGGGCAGTCTTCTGTAAGATGACCCTGTCTCGTGGATGCTTGACGACACTTCCGTCGCCTTGAGGTACGTAGGCGATTTGACGTTTAACAGACGTTACCCCTTTGTCCGTGAGATACTCTAGGAGTTTTTCACCTGTGTACTCGTTGGGCACATTTTTTTTATCTCGCCCAGGTTCTTTGAGTGAGACCGCGGTACTTTTGCCGCGACATCAATTCGAGCAACAGTTTTCAAAGCTAAAAACTCATTTGCTGACGACAAAGAAGCAACGCTTACCACAAGGCTTCGATCTTTGGCGATTTTATGTGAGCTTACTATCTCTTGTGCTGGGGTGACAATTTTGTTTGTGATGTGGTTTGGGTTCACCTTCCAGCAAGACTGTGCCTTCGATGCCTTCCTGAGCGCTTTTCGCGTTATGTCACTGTTTTGAAAGGTGTCTCGTCAAGATCAACGTCGATTTACTCTCCTAGTGAGTCGTCGAAAGTGCTTGCACCATCCGACAGCAGACATAGTTTCTTCTCTGGTGTCTCTCCAGAGTCCTCCATTGCTTGGCGTGTAAGGGCTGAACAGCCAGCTGGAAGAATCAATTGAGGTGGTCGTAGTAAAATGGGTTCGCAAACGCCATGGAAGGGGAAACGAGCTTCCACCGACTTGCTTTGCCCGTTGATGTTGGTGCTCGATTGTATCTGTGGAGCAGATCTCTTGCTCGTGGTCGCGGATTGGTGAGCCAGTTCTGAAATTACCTCTGAAGGCGAAGTTTTTCTTGTAGTGTTGATTAAACAGCATATCGAAGAGAGCGCAGGAAAAATTGACGTTTTTCGTCCGGTCACTTTTTCTCCTGCAGGAAATAATTTGCGGAGAAAATAAATCTCCCTGCAGAATAATTTCTCCCTGCAGAAAATAATTCTCGCTGAACCCCTTCGTTCCCGGAGCGTTACGTCACAAAAGGAGTTTTCGGAATCTCTGCTCTCGCGCATCTTCCGCGCCTATCAAAGCTAAGCACGCGCACTCTTGCTATTTAAAAAAAAAAAAAAAGGACAGAAAGAAACGTCACGACTGGTGTCAGTGCGGGGAAATATACCCAGCAAGCTCGCGCTTGGCGGCCGTAAGATCCTTTTATAACGTAACGACTGGCTTAAGGCTTTTCGAGTTTTCTCGCGTTTAGTTACATCTTCGAAGATAACGAACCTGATATTCATGATTCAAGGGGAAAAAATACTCTAAAATTCACGTATCACTCGTTTTTATATATAAAAAAACCTTTCTTTTTTAAAGAAATGCAAAGTTTTTTTTTTAATGATATTCAGGCATTTTGCTACGTACTTTGTTATGGTCGCCGTCTCACACGGAACGATACGAATAATTGAAGGGGTTTCGCCACGCATGCTGCATCGTAATCAGGCAGTGGCAACGATCCTTTTCCGCGTAGTCGTCACCATCTTGAATCAGGGAACTTCCGGTTTGGGGGATGGCCCGCGCCAGGCAACTGGAATGTGTTCGGGTCAATCCTGTCAATCCGTCTTGTGTTGCCTCTTCTATATCTTTTTACCCGTTCCAGGTTGTGACATCCTGCTTTACTTCGTCTCGTCCCCCCCCCCCCGCTCCCGCCCCGCCCCCGCCCCCCCCCCCCCCCCCACACACACACACACCGAATGCGTGAACTATGTGGCTGAGGACGAGGGTAAACGGAAAAATGTCTAAGTCCCGGCGGTCTCCAGAACCGTCACAAGAAGAAACATGCGTCTAAAACCAAGTCGCGGAAAACCTCCTCCGGGTTTCCCACATTCCCGTCACCGCTACTAACTGAACTATGCTCTTTTTTTTCTTTAATATAAACAAACTTAGCATTCCGAATTTCCGCCAGTGAGGAATGAATCATAAACAAACTCGGCACTTCTGAATTTACACCAGTAAGAGATGTCGCCAAGAGACTTTTTTTTTCTCCTTTCCTTTCAAACGGATTGCCAAAAAGAAAAAGAAAAAATTAGATGAACGTTTACTCAACGGCTTTTAAATTTCTTCATGCGGACAAGTGTGGAGACGCATGCCTTTATTCCTTCGATGTTCATCATCGTCCTTAATTTATTTTCACTGCAGTCTGCAGCTCCTTCGTTCACTACACGTCAGCGGCCCGCTCACCTTACAGTTCTCGCGTTCACACTTTCGTGTCTTGCATCCCTCACTGAATCCGAGTGAAAATGTTTAAGCTTTACCGGTCTATAATCCATTGTTTCATGTAGTAGAGTAGCGTCTATTCAAGCTTGTATTTTTGGCAGACGTGCTCGACAAAAGTTCATAGATCAATGAATAAATCGACGTATAACCAACCGATTGATCGTTCTACGCGTTCAAATGTGGCCCAGGTGTGCTGGCACATGGTCAAGTTTCGCTAGCGAGACAAACAGTTAACTTCATTCGCTAATAAAAAAACATTGTAAAAGTGGATTAACAGTTGAAATCTTGAAACACTATAGCTCAGCTAGGCAAACCTAAAGTCCCTTGATACCTCTTTTACAAGTAACGACAACAAATACAAATGACAAAGCACATTCCGCTGGAAGCAAATGGCGGCTTTCAGTTCAAACCTCTGCTGCGCGCCGCCATTCGCTTCCTAAAACCTGCACCGTCACGCAGTCGGCGCTTCAAAGAATGCCGCTACTTGTAGGAAGCTCTTTATCTAGGGACTTTAGGCAAACCCACCTCCCGATTCAAAGGGTTCGGTCGTATCCGTCCACACAGCCATCCGTCCATTTACCCATCCATCGGCGATGCTACGCGAGGAGGGGGTGCCACTGTAGCGTTGCCGTCGGCAGTAATGTTCCACATGACAAGGGAAGCGCCGTGGGGCGCCAATTTTGTTGTCCATCCCTAGTGCAAAAAGGCGGCGGGAGATGGCGCTGAAGAACGTCTGTACTTTAAAGGGGCCCTGCAAGGACTTTTTTACTGTTTTTTTTTAATTTGCACCGAACCTGAGCGCACTGAACGTAGTAACTTAGTGAAACATTTCTTTTCTCGAAATTCGTTTTATTTTAAAAGTTATAGGCAAATTAAAATTACAAAAACAAGCAAAAAATAACCTCCCTCATGACGTCCTTGGTTGCTTGAGTGGCCGTGAACTAGCGGAGGGGTAGTGGGCTCATCGCGAGCGCTCACGGCTGCCGTACTCCGTGTCGACGGCGCGAGAGGGCGCCACTAAAGCATGTTCTGGATTGGCGGTATGCAGCGGGCAGCCAGGGCGGCTCGCATTGCATTTGCTGCGCGATTAAACACTAATTCGGCATGACACTTCATTGGCCACAAACGACAGCAAACACGGGGTAAAGATCAGTTCAGAATGGGAGCCACTTCGCGCTGCCATACCGCGAAACAGCCAAACCGCAAGACAAAGCTTCTCGCCGAAGGCCTTCGGAACGCTCAGAGCCGGTCGGATCCTCCTGTCCATACGACCGCAGCGCCGCCGCTTACATCCGACGGAACCTTTCCGTGTCGGCGCCTGATCCCACTACTCCTTTCTAGTATGCGCCACCTTTTCCACCGCTTGGTGGCGGGTATGTCGACGGGTCATTTCTTGTTTCCGTACTTTATAAACTGCATTCGTTTCTTTTCTGATCTAAAATACTGAACAAAAACTACTTTTATAAATAATTGAAACGGTTCGGGCCACTTATATTTTGTATTTCGACTAAAAAGATGCTTTTAGCGGCTCTGATTAGTAGTAAGCCCAGGACCAAAGACGTCACATTTTGCGCGCTTTCGGTACCACGGGTCGCCCTCGTCGGTGGAGGAGGTTTCCGCGTCGTCCGGTTAAAATATGACGCACTGATATTTAGTTACTCTCTCCCTGCCCGCTGGCTTGCCCGAACTTCAAGAGACGTGGAAACCGCAAAAAAGGTAGAAGCTTAAATATGATTGCAGGGCCCCTTTAAGGTCCCTACCTGTACGGTGCCGCCTTGTTTTGTCTTCTTTCCGCAAGGTTTGAATTATTATTACTTTCGCTGTTGTCTCTACTTCCGAGGGTTTTCCTCCCTCCCTCCCCCCATGTCATAACCGTGTCAAAGCATGACCGGATTTTTTTTTCAGCTGCATCATACTTTTAATTACAATAAATAAACAGACAAGAAACAACGACAAATGCCTAAAATAAATCCCACAAAAATTGTAACACAGCTCACGAGAGAGAGCAACTTTAATACGCAGTAAGATACAGAAATTAGCTAAGCGGAAAGCAATATATATATATATATATATATATTTTTTTTTTTTTAACAACGCAGGAACATGAGTGACGTGAAGAACGCCCTTTAAGCGGGTGAATGTGCCGAATCAATGAATCAGTAGAGCCCTGCGCGGATAACAATTTGATCATCCGCATCCGATCCGCATCCGCAGACTTCGTATCCGCACCCGATCCGCATTTACAGATTTTGTATCCGTATCCGAACCGCATCCGCGAAATTCGGAAATGTATCCCCGACTCTCAATCCGCGCATTCATTTTGCATAGTAAAATAAAACATGAATAAACCTTTAAAAAAGATATGGATGGTATCCTATAAGCCGTCTGCTTACCTTTCTACAAAGGACTCTTTGTGTAAGAATACGGTGAAAGTCATTTTATCGTATTCTGTTTTATGATATTTATAAAATAAACGATCATCCTCCCAGAGACACTTCACATCGCTCGAAAGATGATCGCAGTTATTAGATCCTCTTGGGAGTCCGTGACACTGACGATCTGTTCAGTATATGCGCACAAAAGGAAGATATAATGTATATTTATTTTTATTTTTGCTTTGTAGAACCCACCTCAAGCAGATGCATATTTTATAAATATGAACATTGTCAAAGGACAAACTAATAACATAACCATCTTTTTTAGGCCAAACAGTAAAAAAGTGGGAGGAAAATCGCTCACTCGCAGCAGCAAAATACTCGTGTATATATGGTAAGGCGCGAGTACACCACTGGGAAAGCATCGCAATATTCAATAATGGCAACACCTCCAATCGGTCACAGTTTTGAATACGAACTCTCAACTGCATGCTCGGAACCATGCACTTAAAAACAACTCAGTGCCAACTGTCGAGAAAAAGAAAACGCACACACACGTAACATTTCACTTGCCGAGGTTGCTGTATAGAAGAAACAGAATATCAACAACTCGGACGGATTCAGAGTGGTTCGGCTCTCTTAAATTAATACTCGCTAGTGAGAATTCTCTCTTCGTTGGTGCACTTGATGCTGGGATGGTATGCACAAACTGCGCTACAAGAATGAGATGCGGAAACTCGTGCTGGCGCAAGTTCCAGCACTCCAGAGGATCGAATTCAGTCTCCTCAATATCTACTTAGGGGCGAAGAAGTCACTTGCAGGCTTCTACTTTCTTCTAACTTGTACATTTTAGTTTTTTTTTTTTTGCCCAAAGAATGTTTTTTGCTTTTTCCTTGCCAAACAAAAACATGTTTTTTTTTTATCACTGATACTCCTGCCTTGTTTACTTCTTCTAGGGACAGCGTTTTTGGCAAGATAGAATGTTCTAAAGCAATCTTTAGTGAGAAACAAATTTTTATTGACGTAAGGAACAATTTTCTCCTCGACTGGCACCTTTAAGCGCGAAACACATGTAGCGACGAAACCGTCCGATCTGACGTCCGACCACGCAATACGACGGTCGGAGGCGAGGGTTTTCAACGCTCTCCGGTGCTACGAAAACCCTCTCCCCCAAGGTCATTCCGGTAGTCCGCACGTCGCATCGGACGGTTTCGTCGTACACGTGTTTCGCGCTTTAATCTAAGCCAGTAGTTTGCCCCCGCAATACATTCGATGATGCACTTTATAGTATCACTCACTTATTGGGAATTGTAGTAGACCGTTTCTGCAGCCCGCTAAGCACCCGGATAGCGCTCCGTAATCCGCCATAAGATCTTGAACTATGCAGATAAGGCTGGTGGCGCGCATGCGCAGCTGCGGCGTTTTCGTCACGGATACCGTAGCGGAGGAGAAAAACGGTCTACTACAATTCCCTATTCACGAGTCTACACTGTACGGTCGCACACGTTTCTGGGCCGCCTCGGCAGAAACGGACCCGGACCCGCGGATATCCGCATCCGATCCGCAATCCGCCAAATCTGATTGAGTTTTATCCGAATCCGCCAGTTTGCTGCGGATATCCGCGGATAATCCGCGGATATGCAGGGCTCTACGAATCAGCTTAAGAATAAAAATAATGTTAAGCCTAATCTCACCTCAAGTCCAGATGCAGACGACGCTACGAGCTCACGGGAACAACCAGACAGCGACAAAGGAGCACTCTCGGGGTGCTTGTAATGTTTCTGTACGTGTTCTATGCATGGTTCTATCATCGCTAAAACCACTCATACAGGAAAAAAAAAGCCTAGTGACTTGCGTTTTTGACGGGGCTTGATTGGTCCCACCACCTCGTACTGTCGGCTGCGTCTCAACTTAAGCTAAAACAAAGAATAACAGTTGAAAAAAAAAAAAGAAAGAAAACGCGATTGAAGGTCGTCATTTGGCGACACGTCGCAAACACTCGAATTACTTTTTTTTAAATTAAATAAGGGGTACTGCCCTTGCGAGCTGGTAAACAATCATATAAGAGGAAAAACAAAAAGAGAAGAATAAACTTTGAAACTAATCTCACTGTCTAGTTCTTCTTTTACATATTTTATTTCCGTATTTCGCATGTCGGCGGGCTGTTTTCAGAGAAATCTTGAAATAGTCGGCTGTTTGAACAACAATACATCACGCGCTTACGGAACAGGCGATACGCTCGAAACTAGCGCTATTGTGTCCTTGCGAAAAAATACCGAAATAATTCAGATTTTTCAGCTACTTAAATTACATCTATTTACAGAATGTGCCCAGGCTTTCCTTTTAGCGGCACGCTAATCATTATTTCTAAATTCTGTATAGCTATATTTCGTTTCAGCTCAGGCGCAGCCGATGCTACGAGGATATGGGCCTGATCAAGGAACGCCAAAAACGCAAATCACAAAACTTTTTTTTTTTGTGAGTGGTTTAGTGATGATAGAACAAGTAAACGTTGTCTGGTCGGTCCCATCAGCCTCTATCGTCGACTGCGTCTTGACTTAAGGGACAATGAAGGCAATTTAGGACATCTTTTTGGCGATTGAACTGGGTTCCAGGCACGTCTCAGGCCACGTTGCCCAAATTTCAGCCGAAACCGGCGCTTGTGTGCCGCGCAAATCAATGAAACAGTCGCGGTAATAATTGCACCGGGATCGACTGGGGCGACGCCCCGAGAGTTGCGGGAGAAGCCAGGAGAAGCGGAGCTCACGTGACCGATGCGGGGCCAAGAAGCGCGACGTCACAAGCGGCGCGTCAGCGATTGGTCGCTGACGCGCCGCTTGTGACGGCCAGAACGGCCAGATCGCTGCCGCTTTCCCCTCGGCATCTCCCCCGCGTCCGTCCTTCGGCATGCGGGCCGCTCGTTGAAGGCTGTGCGGTCTCCGTCGGGTGATAGCAGAGGCCGCCACGCACGTACTCCCGTTCCGTTGGTGTTCGGTTACTGAACGGAAGCTCGAACTCGCTCGCGAGAGCGGCATTGCCGTCCATGTTGACAAATTCGGCGAAACGAGCGCGCCACCGCGCTGCTATAACCCACCGCGGTAACCAGAGTCTCGACGCCCTAAATGCTACCGGTACCGACAATTCACATGTGACGTCACTCCGTACGTCACCTCCGTTTTCGGAGGCCCAAAAACGAGAAACGCAGATAGTTGAGTTTCGGTTTCTTCAGTTCTTTCGTAGGTATAGAAATAAGCGTCACAAATGTCTATAAAAATTTAGGCAGTATGCCAGGTTCCCAAGAAGCCTAAAAACACAATTTAAAAAAATTAAATTAAATCGCCTTCATTGTCCCTTTAAGGTGAAACAAAGTATTGTGAGAAAACGACAAAAAAAATGTTATGCCAAAAGCAACTTTCAAATTTTCCCGCGCTCGCTAGCGGGTGACGTCACATGTCGTAGAACTTACAAGGCAGTCTAAAAAAATACAACCACCCATATTCGCCAGGTGCGAGTAGCGCCTGTTTAACCACTGACTAGCGACGTCATCGACTAAAATGATCACCTGCCGAGCGATAGTCGCCGCTAAGTGAGAGCTTGGCATTCGCTGGTCGTGTTTAGGGCCTAGTCGCACCGCGCGACTAAGAAGTCGACTAAGACAAATCTTAGTCATGGGGTAGGGCTAGTTTAGCCGGTGTTTAGCGGGTGACTAGCGGCTCAGTGCCATGACCGACTCGTATCACCGCTGACCGCCAGCGCTAACGAAGCATTTGCTACGCTGAGGGACACATCTAGAAAGAATTGGAGGAGCAAATATTGTGTAAATAGCCATGTTCAGCAGTCAGAGATACCGATAAAGAGATCTGAGCAGGGCGCTGGACGACGAGAAAAAACGCATTTACGGGCGCTGGATGGGTGGATGGATGTATAGATGGTAATGATGGTAATGGCTATACCCTTTGTAACGGGCGGCAGCTTGCGCCATCTAGCCTCACATTTCGTCATCCCTTCTTTTTTTTAATTTGTATAAATTTTGTTATAAGAGACCCCCCCCCCTCTTTTTTTTAAAGTGATTCCTTTGCTTATTTTCCATATTTCTATATTTGTTTATGTCGCTGGCAATGCGGCTTCCGTGTTTCTCGCTTGCGTTGTTTTTAAATTTTATTTGTAAAACTCTGTTTCGGAAAATTAGTCTCTCATTGTAACTTTATTTTTCCTAATACAGATTTAAATATTAGTTTTTATACGATACAATACCATATTACGCAGTGGCGTTTAAGTATGCGACTGCGTGACCTATCTTTTTACGTCACTTCCGCTTGCTACCCCTGTCTAAGATAGTCAACCGCTCGCTTCGCGCTCGTGAATACCGCAGAACTAGTCCATACTTAGTCGCTGATTTTTTCTCTTAGTTCGCGACTACTTAGACGCGATACTAACATTAAAGCAGCGCTAGTTAGTCACGACTGGTGAATACGGCTAAATATTTTGGAAGACTTTTTTTTTTTTTCTGGCGTGAGTTTAATTAGCATTTATTTACCACCACCAAACTCTTGTACCCCGTCGGGGACAAGTTGGCTGTATTGCTGAAATGTACTCGTAGATCCGGAGCGCTTTCCAAAATCTGCGAGGAGGCGAAATTCCGCTCCGTGGGACCCGCTCCAAATCGACGAGGGGAAGATAAACTCGCATTTTTGGAGCGGCCTCCCCCACACCCCTCCCCACCGCTTCCCCTTCCGCCGTTCAAAATGGCCGCTGCTCGAACTTGACAAGCCCACCAACGCCTCAGCCGACTGATCTTTCCGACGCAGAAATAACCCGCGACACAGGCCGGGCGAAATTATACGTCACCACGGCGCCCATGTCGCAAATAACGAAGACGTCCGCGTTCGGCACCGTCACATACCTTTCGGCCGCCTCGAAGCGGCGGGGCACTCACAGCGATTGCCATCGGTGGAGTTCAGATTGCTGAAACGACTTTAATAAACACAGAGGTAACAAACCATCACTGGCATGGTCGTTGCCTAATCTGTTCCTGCTTTATTGCACGGGAAAACGCCGGCGGAATGCAGTGTAAAAAGTAAACAATCATTGGCTGCAGAATGGACAGGCCTAACCTTGCGTCTGCCTCCTTTCGATTTTCTGTCGTTCTTTTTCTCGTTCTTCCTCTCACGATCACAGATGTCAGCGCTTACGATATAGCACGCTCCACAGTCCCGGCTTTGTATCCCTGATGTACGCGAGGTAGAAGCGTTCGAGCCGTCACAATCCCGCGTAAACAACCGACGCACCCGAACAGATCCAACTCGACGACCCGACCGTGGCCCCGCCGACCCGCCAACTTCGCCGCGCCGCGCATGCGCACTGCCCAGGAAATGACGTAGAGCGCTCAGTACTTCCCGTATTTCCGGAGAGATCTGTGAAATCCCGCAGAGCAAGTTCGGCGGGGTTTGGGGCGCTCCGTGGAGCGAGCGCTGCTAGAGATCTGCGAGCGGAAGATGACCAGCTCGAGCCAGATCTGCGAGCGGAATATGCGCGCTCCAAATGGAGCGCTTTTGGAGCGCTCGAGATCTGCGAGCGGAATTCAACATTAAATTGCAACGCTCGATGTCACGTTCTGAGTGTCCTCAATGAGCCTCTCAGAAACTCAGTCCAAATATAAAATTCCTATGACTTTGCAAAATAAATAAATATATATATATATATATATATATATATATATATATATATATATATATATATATATATATATATCCTGACTTGTAATTTGGGTTACAAGCTCCGATGTGGCTATTAATGTGCTGAACCAGTTTTCAGGAAATTCAGCGACTATCAAAATTTGGCCGGGAACACTTTTTTTTGCTCGGTTAGTTAATGAGCGAAGGTGGTACACATCTGTATTATTTTTCAATGTAGTCTCCTTCCGCTCAATGCAGGTCTTCCAGAAAACAACAAACGCGTAAATTCCAGTAAAAAAAAAAAAAGGTTACGTGTGAAGTTTTTAATACGCTTCCTGTTGCACCTCTTCATTGGGCCGGAAATGCTCGCCTCAATGCAACGAAACTCAAGTGCCATTGTCTAAATGTCCACCACATTCTGGCCATACTACACAGACACCAATATTCGGCTCGAAAAGACACCAAAACATTAATTGAAACAAATAAGCAGAATGGCGCCGCGTCATACTACCCATAAAGCAGCGCCGCTCCGCGCAAGTACGGCGGCAAGTTGCGTGCGAGCGAGCTCCTGTCCGAACATGGCCGAACCACATTCCCTTCTCTCCCCTCGGGGAACGGGGAGCAGGCATCCCGCACGGCCAGGTTGTAACGCGTTGACGCCACCAAGTGCCGAAGCCCACAACCACGTCAGCTTCCCGGCAGCTTTGCCCGTGAAGGAAAACCTGACGTCACGAACGCGCTGGGGACGACGGGGACGACGATCTCCCGAGACGCTGGGGACGACGATGTCCCGAGACCACGGTGCCCGAGACGCATCGCGCTCTCCGGTGGCTGCTCTTCGAGCGCTCGCTCAAATCGGCAGTTTGGAACGGATCCGTTCAAAACACAAACGTGCAATTGTCATTAGCAGATTCCGTCGATCATGCTTTAACTTACTTCTGAACTTGAGAGGTATATTTCAATTTTAATTTCGGCATTCCTTTAAATGGTCCAAAATCTGGTAATCACCAGGGGCAAGAACCACGACTGACGTTGACGAGTGCGGCTATTTTATCCACCGTCACTCGGCGATTTCCGATAGATCTTTCCAAAAATATGTGGCGCGCCTACCGCCTGGTTGACGCAATGTGAAGTTCCGAGGTACGACAAGTGAGATTACCCAGGAATCAAAGACGAAGTTGACGTTGGTTCAACATTTAGCAATTTCAGAACGCAGAGGAGGCAGAAGGAAAGCAAACCACGGCATGCGAGGACTTCCTTTCTTATTTACTCTGCGCCGTGAGCTCCTAAAGACAAAGGAGAATGAATCGTGTTGCTTCCGGGAGATACGAAGCGTTCAATTCGGCACGAGCGTACATCAGAACAGCCCCACAATTCCGCTCGTCGCGAGGCTTTCTTGCAGCCCTCGAGGATGCCCTCGAGGGCTGCAATGAACTCTGGCGTCATTACTCGGTGTGCCTGAACTGGTAGATGAGAAATGAGAGACTGTCGCAGCACTCACGCTGTTATGGAACTTTCTAGTCCATTCGTACATTTGCTGGAGTGAAAGACAAGTATCACCGCACTGCAACTTCATTCGACAATGGGTTTCTGCAGTTTCCACTCCTTCACTACCTAAACCGCTGCTCCCATTTGGTGCATATGACTCAAACGGGCGGCCAACTTTACGCTGCTACTGTGACGTTGTGCTGGCCGTCTGCGCTGTGCTGCCATTTGTTGGACGCTCTTTTAATTATTGATGAGAAGGCTGCCAACTTTCACGATCGTGACACCACATTTCAAAATGTAGTTGCAATTTTGAGGCTTTCATTGGATTAACCTTCGTAGATATATACTAAACGTACCTAAAAGTACCGCTTTTTCTCCGGCAGAGTGATAACACATTACCGATTAACCTGGTGTCCGACATGAGCAGGTTCCACAAGTCCACTGACACATTCATTTTTACAAGTAACGACAACCAGCACCACGCACGGCGAAGCCCATTTCGCAGAAAACAAAATGGCGTCTTTCAGTGTGATCTGCTACTCTGCACTTCCATTCGCTTCCTAAACCCTACACCGTCACGCAGTCGCCGCTTCGAATAAAGAATCAAAAGTGTACCTATACTTCGTTTCACCTTAAAGAACCACTAAAAAGAAGAAAAAAAGTTTTTTTTTAAACAGTTTGGTTGGGACACGAGTGTCAAAAAATAAATTTTACGAGGAAAAAAAAATTTAGAGCAATATTGACGGCGCGAGACGCGCTTTAGTCCGCAGTCACCTGCCTTCCCCTTGTTTTCTCTCTCGGCATTTCGGGCACGTGGAGGAGAGGTGGGCCGGCTTGGCCATTTCGTCGATGTGGAAAGAGCGTATGACCATCTCGTTGAGGTGGAAAGAGTGAATGACCATCTCGTATGAGGTGCGCGCAGAATTTAAAATAAATCTCGCGCCGTCCACATGGTTCTAAAAAATTTTTTTTCGCATAAAATTTATTTTTTGATTTGCGTGTCCCAATTAAACTGTTTTAAAAAACTTTTTTTTTTCTCTTCAGTGGCCCTTTAAGCTTGGACGCAGCTGATGTTACAAGCTGATGGAACCAATCATACATCATCAAAAACCCACCATCATTTTAAATGTTCTATCATCGCTGAACCAATCCTGTGCAGGGAAGGCCCAGTGACTTGCGGTAGATATTTAAAGAAAAATATTTAAAGAAAAATATGTTAATTAGGGATCTTAAAGAACACGAAGCCACGCAAAACCTTATGGTGGATATCAGACTTGGGCATGAGACTGCATGAGACTTGGGCATGAGACTGAAATCAGAATTATTGCGCAGGCAAAGCCAATGCCCAATGATACTGATTTTTTTTAAAGTAAAAAAGTGAGTTTTTTTTTTCGTAGTGCTTGACGCCTTTTTAATTTTTAAAGTTGGAATTTGTAACAAACACGCCATATTCGCAGAGCCGCTTAGTGCGGGAGTACGACATACAAAACGACAACGACGCCATCTGCTGCATTCACTTGCCAACAGGTATTCGCTCGATGACATTCAGGAATTGGTACAGAGCAGGGCATGATAGGAGTTTCCGATGCTCTGATTGGCCGGCTATTGTCGTAGTTCCAGCCGTGAGCCTAATTGAAGAAAGCGTCGGCGACGCTCGACTTCATATAAAAGAGTGGGCACCATTTTGTGTCATCACGAAGTCGGCTAGTAACCCATCTAAACGCTACTCTTTTCGCAAGATTTTTTTTTTTTTAATTTTACGTTAGGTTTGAGCGTTAGCGAACCTGTAACATTTTTTATTCTGTTGTTGCTTGTGTTGTGCTGCGACACAGTAAGCTGCGGCGAATTCGAAACAAAATAAATACATCAATATACGGCATATTCGAAGCGAAGCAAAAATAAATAAATAAATAAATATGAAGTCGAATTTGGCAAGCGACTAACGCCTACTGCGACAATTGGCTCGGCCTAATAATTTTTTTTTCAAGGAAAACAACATTATTGTGGTAGATAAAAAAAAAAGAAAATTAACTTTTAATATAAAAAAGAACCAGACAAAACAAAAATAACGAAGAAACAAAACCAGTGAGCTGGCTTTCGCCGAAATGGATTGAGCCTACGCGCAGTGCATACGGCAGTTCGCAGAAAGGTCTCCGTCGTGAGAAAGGGATACTGATGGTTGGTCTCCAGAGAAATGTGCGCCATAATTTCCAGGAAACGGCGCAAACTTTGGCGAAGTAGCAAGCTGCAACAAGACCGCTACTCCGTCGCTCCCATTACGACGGACGAAGTGGCGCCATCTCTCATCAGGCCTTCAAAGCAAAAGCCGAGGGCGAGATCAGCGCCATCTATGTGAAAACACCACAACTAGACGGCAGACACGTAAACGGTGGTTGCGACGCCCTCGCCATCTAGCAGCCGACACACAAAGCTCCAGCGATCCAGCGACCGTGGCGCCGCTCGAGGAATGCGGAAGCGAGCTCTGTTGGCTCCTTTCCACGCAGACGACGCGCGAAGCCAACGTAGCAGCCGCTCTCTTGCCCAGATGCAGTGAACGTTCGCATCGCGTCCATTCAGCCCCCACGTGGAGAGCGAGTCCCTGCTAGGCCTACACGCTCGGAAAACATCGCCGCAGCGCTCATGGCTCGTCGCGGCCTGCCCAACATCCTGATCACCGGCACGCCGGGGACGGGCAAGTCGACGCTCGCCTCCGAAGTCGCCCAGCGGTCCGGCCTCGACTGGCTCAACGTTGGTCAAGTCGCCAAGGAAAACGATCTCTTCGACGGCTACGACGAGAAATACGACTGCGCCGTCCTCGACGAAGACAGGGTCGTCGACGAGCTTGACGACAAGCTGTCCCAACCGTCCGGCGGCAACCTGGTCGACTACCACGGCTGCGACTTCTTCCCCAAGCGCTGGTTCGACGTGGTGTTCGTTCTGCGGACGGACAACGGCGTGCTGTACGACAGACTGCGGGCGCGCGGTTACACCGGCAAGAAGCTCGAGGAGAACGTGCAGTGCGAAATCTTCCAGACGATCCTCGACGAGGCCCGCGAGTCGTACGACCCCAGCATCGTGTTCGAACCGCCCAGCAACACGCCCGACGAAATGGAGGACAACCTCGAGAAGATCTGCGCGTGGGTTGACCAGTGGAAGCTAAGCTCTGGTAGCGTCTCGCAGCGTTCTGACTCTCGTGTAAATAAGTTTAAAGAAAGGAACTCCGGACACGGACAACCGATGGACACCTCTGAAACTCGCCTTTAGCCCGCGCTCGAAAAGAAGGACAAAGAAAAAACAAGAAGTCGTCGTTTCATTTTGGGAACGCTACATTTTCGTTTTGGTGCATAAAAGGAACATGCGTGTCTAACGGCCATAACGGAGTCGATTCTTTTATCGTCACCAATTCGGCAATCCTCGTCGTAATCTTGACTTGACGGGGGTCGACTTCGCGCTATCGTATCGCTGACTCCTCAAGACCACAGTCTTGCAGTAGTGTCAGCCTTTTTTTGACTTGTTCCCAAACATAAATGTCTACCCTATTCGGGGCAAGTTCGTCTTGTTTTTTTGCTTCCCACTTTGGCAGGTATCAAGCGGCGCAGAAATGTTTGCACGTTGTACGCAAACAATTGCGAGGTGAGTCATTCATTGCAGGCCAAGAAAGGGCGCGCGTGCTTGTTTTGGTTTGTTTTTCGAGTCCGCCCGAGAGCCCCATGGCGTTGTCTGCGTTCGCGGCCCAAATTACGACCTGACACGATTCTGTTTTGTCAGTCGCGAGAGAAAGATCACCATGATAGAAGATTCGACCCAATTCCTCGGCTCGTCGCTGTGGATAGCCGCGAGCGCTCCGCTGATGCAAGGCTCGCATTTTATTGCTCGGGGAGGCCATGCAATCGTACCAGATGATTGGTTCGTTATCGCTCGTTTTGCTTATTTTATTTTCCTTTTTGCAATTGGCTAGATGACAATTACGTAGTTGATACTTTTTCTCTGTTCGCCTAGACTTAAATCCACCTGAGCGTTCTCATCCAACATAATTATCACTGCGTACACAACCATTCCTGTTTAACACTGTTTATGCAGGCTGACGCAAACGGTTCATTACACACAATATTGGCGTAGCACAACCTTTAACTTTAGCCAAGTGATTTGAACCACAGAAAGTGAACTGTTCTCATGCTTTGAGGTTAGTGACATTAAATTATTAAGCCATAAACGTAATAGGAATAAATACAAATGTCCTTGCATAGCTGCACCGTTTTTTCTCTTTAAATCTTTCTAATTTAGCAAGCTCAAAATCTGCCCTGCAAACCTTTTTCTTTCTCTCTTTTTTTATTTTTAAGGTTAATATATTTAGCAGGGCAGTTTGTCTGACTCGACGGAACAAATACAATATCCAAATATAATGTGACCAACTGAGAAAGCAGCCACCTTAAAAATGACAGTAGAGTTTTCGATTATTCACACTGCGTCGACAGTAGTGACAAGAGATCCAAATGGCAAAGAACCTGCAGGGTAGTCTCTGGCAGGTTTTGCTGCAGATACCCTGCAGGGACCCGCTGGAGATCAACCCTGCAGCAGGGTCCTGCTGCAGTCTACCACCAGTTGTAGGGTACAAGCTACCTAGTGCACTGTAACAAACCTGTCCAGCACTTGCCTGCAAGCAGTTCAGGCTTTCCTCACCTATCGTCACCATCTGTGCTGTCTAGATTATCACCCAGCATTGACTACTACAATGCTTCCACCACACTTCGATGGAGTACCATGACAGCCATGAGACTAACAGCAGCGGTACATATCGAAGCCAAGCACACAACATGCCGAAGACAGGTGCTCGGGATCGTTTTACTATACAGAAGCCGTTGCGAGTGTCCCCAGAAAACCATCGATCATTTACGAGCCATTTCTGGCATACAGCAATGATGGGTTCTGATGGCCGCCGTTCCTGCTGCGGCCATTTAGGCTTCTACTATGGTCATCGATGAGACAAGAATGGCAGGAGGAGTTAAGTTGCCCCGACCCCAGCACAAGCTTTCTACCTTCGTTGACGCTTTGGCATTTCGAGCCTCGAATGTGCATGTTTCCAAAGCATAGCAGAAGGCAAAGAGCGCGTGCTGGAGGTGGGGCATTCCAGAGATAAGAGAGGCACCCTGCCGTTCTCCTCTTGTCGGTGCCCATAGGAGTCATCTGGTCGGATGCCTTCTAGCTCGTGACTCTGTTTGTAGGGTTGCACGAATATTCAAAATATCGAAGCGAATAATGCCGTACTCCATTCGAATTTAGAATCAAATAGGGCTATTCGGCAACTTAAAATATTTTCAAATTTCAAGCGTTCAACCATTCCGTTAGATATTGGACGATAAGCTGTTGCGTGTATATGTCTAACTCCGAGGAAAGAGGAGAGGCTGCGAAACGGCGACAATTCGAATTGCCGTCTCTGGTCGGAAGTAATGGTCTGCGGGACGCCAAATCGACAAGTTAGCGGGTGTCTGTTTGCACAGTGATGTCCCTCACTGGGGCAACCTCGGGCCACCGCGTGAAGCGATCTGCAGCTGTCGGTAGTCACGAGAAGGCGGAAGCAGTCCTGGCAAGACCCACGTCTGGTGGGCGAAGCGTCCCCAATGGGCGCGTTCAGTAGCGCCTCCCTTGCCTCCGAACGGAGTGACTCGAGTCAGAGCTCTTTGGATTTTCTCGCCAGAAATCGTCACCAGTTAGAAAATGATGTCATCTTTAGCTCCTTTGACTCTACGTGCACTGTTTCCGGACTCGGTGCTTCGGAGCTTGACTCCGAAGCCCCGGAGTTACGTGAACCGGAAGTGACTTTTGGCCGTCCAGTGGAAGGAGTCAGTGACTCCTTGACTCCAGGGCCGCTACTGAACGCGCCCAATGGTGTAAAGCGCCGTTCACATCTTGCGACCGAGTACAACCGAGAGAGACCAGACCGGTTTTTAGGACCGGATGCGCTATACAGCAGAGCTGGTCCTAAGAGATCACAAGAGGCTTAAAAACCGGTCTGGTCTCTCTCGGTCGTACTCGGTCGCAAGAGTGTGAGCGGGCCTTAATGGTATGCCGACAAATCTTCGAGCGGTGGCGTCGCCTGCTGGTTTTAGCACGATTCTGCACGTCAGTGTCCATACGCGGTCAGATGAATTTTGCCAAAAGTTGATGCCGAGTAGCACTATACTAGTTTCAAGGGTTCTCTGCCACGACAGTAATAACGGCCGCAAACTATTCGGTCCGCTTCGAAATAATTCGATTCAACATTATTTCGTAGAAAGAAACTTATTTGCTTCGAACCGAAAAATCACTATTTGCACATCACCATCGGTTTGTGGGCTGGTCACTAACCAGAAACTTGCACGTCATGGTCGGAGGTTGTTGCATTTCGCCATCTGCAAAGCTATTAAAAACATTCCAGGCAGTCTGTGAAGAAATCTCTTAGAGTTGCACTAACCGCTGTCGTATGGCGACCGTGTAGATTGTCACCATTTATTCGTCAGTTTGAAGGAATTCATTCTAACTGCCAATATGTGTGCAGTAGCCAGAGGTTATTATGCGACGAGCTTTTTGCAGTATTGTGCGACTGCTACGGGGCTCTCCAAGCAGCCCTCAGACATGTGAGTTCGTAAGGCCACTTGGGCATACTATCTACGCGGATCCAACGAGGCAGTGCCAAACTCACATGGGCTGAGCTGGGTGAGGCTGGTGCCGCCGACAATCTCCACGGTGCTGTCTGGAAGGTGAGCGGAGCAGGACGACTGTGAGCCCTCCATCTTGATGCATGACGACATATCGTTGGTCCCCGGCTCGATCTTCACCGTCACCTGGTTCAAAAAGAAAAGCAACAAAGGACAAGGCGTTCGAGCTCCACAGTTTTTCTATTCCCGAGCTCCCCGACTAGTGTGACGAAACTGCGTTCATTCAATTAATTTTTTTCCCTCGAGACCTGAAGGCATTACGGAGGAAACAGCAACGCAAAAGTTGGACATAAAAATAAAATTAGCAACACTCAACGAACAAAATGACTGGTAATGGCAGATTTGAAAAGAACAGTCCGTGATGGTGGCAATCGACCAGGGAAGGGTGTTCCAGTCCTGGGAAGTATGGGGAACCAAAGAGGAGTGAACTGTTGTGATAGAGCTTGGAATGTCAACCTTGCGTCGACGATGAAGAAGAGAGGAAGCATAAAAGAGTGGTTAATAATCCGTTGCATCTAAGAGCATTAAGAAGATAAATTTTGTGAAATAGAGAAAGGCAAGAAACACTTGCGGTAGAACTGTAGGTGTTCCGGTGGGTCGTCCAAAATTCAGTGCTCGTCTAACCCGATCCTGCTTGGACAGTTTTAGCTTTAGTTGATGTCGTCCGTTACAATGGTAGTATCCCGCCGTCTTGTTTGACCTAGACTCGCATCGGCGGCTCTTCTGTTGTCTACCAAGGTTGTCCATCAACTTCGTACGAGCACCGACTGCTACTCTGACGGCATTGCCAGGTCTAGCCTGGTCTTACTTAAAGGAAGCGTCGAACAAAACTGGCCTCAGACTTTACGCACTACATGCAAGCCTGCTAATGAGAGTATGGCCCAAGCATACCACCATGTAATGGTACCAAGCCGCAAGCTTCACTTCTGCGGTATAATTTCGAGAATAGGATTGGACATTTTCATCCAGTCTCTTTTGGAAAGCTGGCCGGCATGACAAACGCTTTTCAAAAGTGTGCAACGTCCAGCAGCTGCTGCACCATTTATCTGGGTTTGCCACATGCACTATGAGTACGTATTGGACACAAGGGCTGCGTTGGCGTTTGGCACGAACTTGGCCGAGCTCGTAACGAGAACGAGCCGTGCCGGCGTTCGGCGAAGACTCGGATACAATCACACACTTCATGCATGAAAAATGGCGACCGCCAGTGTTGCTTGATCGGGTTCTGAAAAGGGTTCATTGTGGAGCCCAAGCTGCGTCACAGTGCTGGACATTTTCCTCCAGAGAGAAGCTGCAAAATGTAGCTTGACACGAATATGTGGAGTGTGCTTGCTTGGGCTCAGCTGCAACTAAGGCATCCACAGATGTTCGGATCGGGGATCATTCTCCAATCACGTGGCCTCTCGTCACAAATTAAAAAGGTAAATGGTGCTCGGTTTTTGCCGACGTCCTTTGCACTAACCAGTGCGTGGACAGAAAACCAATAAGCATTGGGATGTCATGAAGGTCGGACGATAGTTCTGTAGAGTATTTGGCGAAAATAAAAAAACAAAACTGTGTCATGGTTTCCTCTTTTCGTCACCAGCTTACGTCATCCACGAAGAATTCCGTCGGCCAAGTTGTTCGTTACTGTACTAGCCTTCCCTGATACTCGCTACGCTGTCATTCGGAGCGACATCTGCAACCCCAGTCAGATTTAGGAGAGTCTAACTTTAGCCGATGGCTTCACTGACTATAAGGAAGGAGAATTCAAGATCGAAGGATTGACCGATTTCGAAAGGAACCTCCTAGAGGTCATCGAGGGGCAGTCAACACTTCTTCAAGAAGGCAAGACTCAAGGCGCCGGTGGTCATTTTGAAACCTTCGGGAAGATCCTTTTCAAGTTCTTTCCACCAGCTCTGACTACGTTCACATCTTGTTTATTATTGCCTGCCACGCACCATCCACCCCTAAGCTGACAGTGCAGTAAAAGCTATATATGATTGTTGGACCAATCTTACCTCTACCTTTTGCCACATGATCACGTCCACATTCACACACAGCAAGTAGGGTCAGGTGATTAATGGAAGGTGGCCGATAAGTCTGGTGAGCATGTAGCTTCTACCGTACAGTTAGCTTAGGGGCGAACGGTGCATAGCGGTGAGCCTTTTGGTTCTGTCCAGAGTTACCCAGGTCACTGCCCCTGTTAGAATTCATTAATTCCATAGTCTATTTTCTATGCTCGTGAACAGCCAATGCCATGGTAATGATGCACAAACAGTAAGATTACAAATTGGCCATAAACAATTTAAATGCTAAAAAATTGGGCTAGAAATGTCCATTGCACCGAGGGTGTTTATAGAAGTGTCCTACGCGGGTCACAGACCCAATTGAGATGACTCGATTAAGTAGGTAAAAGAAAGTCGCAAAACTAGCCTTGGAACAAGAACACGAATAGATGCAGTGAGATCAGTTCAATTAATTAATCCACGAAGGCATTTATACAAAAATATGAAATCTCACTCACGTCTTCTAGAACTTAAAGTAGGACAATTGCATCGTTCCAAAGGTCTTCCGTATTCAAAGAAATTGTACAAACAATATAACAATAAAAATATATGGAAGAAATGATGGAGTGACATACAAGGTAAGATACAAAAGTTCTGGGACTGGGTTTACAAGTTCAGAGATTGTCAGAATGAGGAAGCCAAAACACATACTTCCTAAAAAAACATTAGTATTTGTATTTCAAACTGTAGATCAACTCTCATACACAAAATTGCACGTCATGAGGAATGCAGCTGACTATCTCGTCTCGGCCCTCCTGGCACGCATTGCTGCGTCTTTTCAAAGCGTCGTCTCGTCGTCCTTTCCTACCTCCTCTCTCGTGTGACACTTGCGACTTACTTCAACACATGCTTATGTTGCACATGCTTGGTTAGACGCCATGCACGCGTGCAAACTCCGAGTTGGCTTCCAGTTATTTATTTATTTATTCAAAATACCTTTAAAGGCCCTCTGTATGAGGGTTTTACATAAGGTGGGGAAAAGCAAATATATCATAGTACACAGATAAAACAGAAATTACATAAAGACAATATGAGAACAAGGAATAAAAAAGAATGTTAAGTATTAGTATAACTCTGGACGAGCTCTTGGAAGTTAGACATATCTAGTTCAGTTGCAATGTGAGCCGGTAGGTTGTTCCAGTCGATTATGGTCCGTAGTTCGAATGATCGTCCATAACTAGATGAGCGGCATGTGATGCACGTTACTTTGAATGAATGATTGCGACGTGGAAAGATAAGGGGGTGTTTTAAAAAGATCCTCATGAAGCGATGCATATGGTGATAGAGCTTCTAAAATAACAACAGACCGGCATGTTTACAGCGGCGTGATAGGTCGTGCAACTCAGCTTGATTTTTTAATATGGTGACACTGGAAAATCGGGAGTAGTCAGAACAAATGAAACGCGTAGCACGGTTCTGCAGGGGCTCGATGTTACTTGTAATGTAGGCTTGCTCAGGATCCCATATGGCAGAAGCATAACCAATTTCGGGGCGGATTAGAGTGATATAAGCAAGCTTTTGTAAGTGGAATTAGAGTGCAATTCTGCACCCTTGCAACCACCGGCCTCTGCCGTCCAGTGTAGAGCTTGTCGAAACACTCCTCGAACCCATCCTTCGTGATGTCCTTCGGTTCAAGCGCCATTGTGCTCCTTCCTGCACTCGAAAGCCAACGACGTCGAAGTCGACCCGCTGGCTCAGGAAATGGGTTGGTGTCTCAAGGGCGAGGTGAGGCGAGTTTGGTGGGTGTAAAACAATTGTCGTGCACGTGCGTTCAAACAGCGCAAAGTTTGTCAGCCCCAATGGGTGCCAGCGTCTCTTCCGCTGCAGATGAAAAGTTCGGCCAATACCATTGCTAACCTGAAGTCTTTTAATGTGCATCACACAATAGAGATACTCGACTGCAGCTACTACACTCATCCAGATTCAAACGAACAGGGGTGGGCGGGTGAACCCAGGATATCGGAGCTCTACGGGGCGAGCTTTCGCTCCCCGTGCTCCGAGTTGCGGCGCGTTAATATGCTCGGTTGCCGATCCCCCTTTTGATTGTGGGTCTGCGTAAACAAAAGTTAGTATACGTACGGATGCAGTTCCGGAACTTTCGGATCACGCCCGCAGACAATTCTACGTCTCTTGGTTGGTTATTTGAGTAGAGAGGATCAAAAACGAGCTCCTGTCAGCTTTTTGGAGGCTCGGGAGGAAAGAAACCTAGGACTGTTCTTTCGTACTCGCTAGCAAGGTGATGGGGGCAGGGAAGAGCTCCAGTTGTCCGCGCCTCCGGCGCGAACTTCCTACCTTCGACAACGTTTCGACATCTTGCGCATGGAGCATGTGCTGGCGGCTGGACGTTTCAAAGACGCGCCGTGCCGTTGTCACCTTGTCGGCGACCATAGCAGTCCTCGTTAGAGAACTTTACTGTAATGTGGGTAAACTTGGGGTTTCTTCGGATGACGACGGACGTCGACGCTTGGCCCACAACACCCCTTTACGGTCGTGTGCCATTTCAAACGCCGCCTGCACCAGTGGCCGGTGAGGGGGGCTTATGGAGCTTTAGCACCCCCGAAATATCCGGCCGAGCTATATTACCCTATACACGTGCATTTTTTCCCCTCCGTACTCCGAGTCATGGACATCCCGATCATCTCGGCCTCAGCCCAGCCCCAGCCCCAGCCCAGCCCCAGCCCAGCCCCAGCCCCAGCCCAGCCCCAGCCCCAGCCCCAGCCCCAGCCCCAGCCCAGCCCAGCCCAGCCCAGCCCCAGCCCAGCCCAGCCCAGCCCAGCCCAGCCCCACCCTGTCCCACCCCGTCCCGCCCGCCGAAAAGATTCCTGGCTACGCCACTGGAGTGCACCCCATACAGTATACAGGTTTTTTTTTACAGGGTTTTTCTAAAAACAGGAGGTGAGGGTTAGACAAGTTTTGTCTTTGCCAGGCGTTTATCGGGCTCGGCGGACATTAGACAAGGAGATACTTGTCGTGGTAAGTTCACCAATTAACTAAAATCTCTTAGTGAACTTTTATTATTGGTATTAGGGATGATGTCGTAATTGCAGTATTAATGGCAATTATTATTAAAAGCCAGAACAATTAAAAAAGTTTGCGGAAAGGTAACTGACTCTAAGATATTAATAGATAAATATTAGCTTTTTTTTGCCCCATTTAAATTTTTTATTTTCTAAAAGAGCATTGCAAGCGCTGCCCACAATGATGCTGGGAGGAGCGACGTAGCCACTTTAATAATGTCGTCACTACTCGGCGGCACGTCCTTGGTGGGTGTGACCGAAACAACTACGTCACTCTTCCAAGTAATATTGTGGGCGGGCTTCACTTTTAAATCTGGTGAAAAACCGCGAAAGTCGTTCAAGAAGTATCTAAAAAAGAACAGTACTTTTCCGCAAATGCTTTAAATTGCTGACCTCTAATGATAATTGCCATCAATACCGCAATTTCAGAATATTAAAACCATCAATAAAAAGTTATTGAACAGACCTTAGTTAATTAGTCAACTTGCCGTGACATTTATCCCCTCATCTAATGTCTGCCAAGCCCAATAGATACATGGTGAAGACAAAACTAATCTAACCCTCACCCCCCCTTTAAAAAACAATCTGTTCAAAACTAAAATCAGACACCCTGTATTACACCGCATTACAGGGCAGCCCAAGGATATCAATGGTCAACACCGGATGTTGTCTCTTAGCAACAGCTGGTTCGCACAGTTGCGTTTCAGTGCAACGGAGTGTGCCGTCCTCGCTTGTAAGTGCTTACGAGAGGACACACTAGCGTACTGGCGCCATCTGTGAGGCAGCCCTGGAACTGCATAAAACTGGACAGAAGGTTCTGCAGCATTTGTGAGAATCTACACACTATTTACGAGAAATGATTGCTTGCAACATTGTCATTATTATTTCAAGCACGCTGTGAAAGAACGAAGCATAATACACAAAACGTTCGGAAAATATTTCGAGGGTTACCTGGGGGCGTCAGTGTGATCTCCCATCAATGAAACACCCACGCAACGGTGCGACCAATGCAACGGTGCGACCAACGCAACGGTGCGACCCACGCAACGGTGCGAGCTACGCGACAATGCGAACCAAGATTAGTCGAAAAAACAACAATAGAAATAAACACAGGACAAAAACAGCAGAGCCCAGATTGCGGCTTTCCAACGAGTAATTGTGAAAGAAGGGTGCAAAGCCTCACGCACTCTGGAGCAAAAGACCTCTCTAAATCTGTCACATATAGTATTATCTGCAGTCGAAGAGTCAGTCAGATTCCGAGGAGTCGGCGAGAATCCAAAGAGTCGGTCAGATTCCGGGGTTCCAAAAGGCGACACGACTCCGAAGGAACAAGGAAGTGTATGTTGAGAGGCTCCGCCCCCAAAGTATAGCAAGCATAACAGCTTGAATGAAAGCCCAGCTGTTGCCCGGAATTCGCTGCCTATCTGTTTATCCGTCCGGTAGTCCCATCTGTGTCCGTCCTTCATTTCTTCCCCGAAGTAGCTATCGCAGCCATTGTTCCGGGTTTGTGAGGCACAAAGCCAGATTGCAGTCTAGTAGAAGTATGTTTCAGCATCAAGACCCACAAGACCAATCCTGTTTAAAGCCACTGTGACAGAGGAAAGTTCTTGGCTGTGCCAGGTGGTCTTCTTTCTTCAGAAATGTTTGTCTAGTTTGGTAGAAAACGACTGCTTTCTAGTGAGCAGTTTTGAGACGGCATTAAAGTTTTCAAGGAATAGTAATCCTTGGAAGTGCGTGATGCTTCCGGTGCTGATGTTGTGGATCTCTTTTATTCCTTCCCACTTAGCGTCTGTGAAATCCTGTGTCGAGGAGTACAGAGAAGTCCTTTCCTAAAATTTGAGTGAAGTCGCTCCTGCAAACTTCGTAGAGCTTTCAGATTTTATCTTAATTTTAAGGTTCCAGAATAATGGAATGCTCTTTCTCTGCAAAGGTCAGAGTGTGCACTGGGCCCTGTATAGCAGCTGTGCCATCAATAGCCTCTTTTGTTCCACATCTGCTAAAGAAGTCTTCTGCTATGGTGGTGTTTTCTAATGACGTACAAACAAAATAAGAGGAACGTACAGCGCTAATCATTAACTGAATCAAATGCCAAGCTTCTAACCTTGACATATTTTGGTCCTTTCTTAAACACTCCTAAGTGCTTTTGCACTATAAGATCAAGGTATTTCATACAAATATTCTACAGTGCTGTTTTACTATACAGGGTGTTTTTGTTTTTATTCTAACACATTTGTTTAAAAGCAACCGTGAAAGCTACACTAATGCGGTTTGTGCAGGTGGGTTATACGGCCAGGCGGACATTATGTGGGTGGCTAATCTTTGCGATAAGTCGGCTAATTAATTAAAATTCGCTAATTAACTTTTTAATTACTGAAAATAGACATATGGTTTCAATTAGAAACTTGTAGAGCATCATCGAAAACCACTAAATCAACTATTTTTGGAAGGATATAACGCCGGGGCAGCATTTTACGGCGTTCTGTAAAAACACTCCATTTGGACGCGTTTCTAGATTTCGGTTTCTTATTGGAGCGCATCACCGCGCCCGCGGTCCTGCTCCCCAGTGGCTGAGACGTGCAACACACATGCGCCTTACTTCCCTCCCTTCTACGAGAGAGGCGAGGGGGTGGCTTCGCCGCGACCACCGGGAGCAGGATTGCAGGCGCTAAGATGCGCTCCGATAAGAAACCGAAATCTAGAAACGCGTCGAAATGAAGCGTTTTAACAGAACACCGTAAAATGCTGCCCCGGTGTTATATCCTTCTAAAAAAGTTGATTTAGTGGTTTTAGATGATGCTCAGCAAGTTTCTAATTGGAACTATATGTCTATTTTCACTGATTAAAAAGTTAATTAACGAATTTTAATTAATTAGCCAACTTATTGCAAAGATTAGCCACCTACATAATGTCCACCTGGTCGTATAACCCACCTGCACAAACCGCATTAGTGCAGCTTTCACGGTTGTTTTTAAACAAATGTGCAAGAATAAAAAAAGCCCTGTATATATAAATATACAGGGTGTTTCACGAAGGTGGGCAAATTCGATATTGCGAAAACTACATGTCGCACCAAAAAAGGCTTGTGTCACTTTAATCCTAGGCCAGGGGCCTATTTAGAAAAATTACTAAAGTCTGGAATAATTAAATAGTTAATTATTTTTGCGTAATTAAGTTTTTTAATATTGGGTTTAAGGGCATGGTTTCAATTGGAAAATTGCTCAGCATCATCAAAAAACACTAAATCAACAAATTGCAAAACGATAAAAGGCACGCGAAGCATTTTACGGCTTTCTGAAAAACCGTACAAATTCGACGGGTTTTTAAGTTTCGGTTTGTTATCGGAGCGCATCTCAGCCCCGGCGGCATCGCGCCCCGTGGAGAGATAGTGCAACCAGCCTCTGCTGCGTTGTCATCGCGCGACGCAGCAGAGGCTGGTTTCACTATCTCTCCACGGGCGGTGGTGCCGCCGGGGCAGAGATGCGCTCCGATAACAAACCGAAACTTAAAACCCGTCGAATTTCTACGGTTTTCAGAAAGCCGTAAATGCTTCGCGTGCCTTCTATCGTTCTGCAATTTGTTGATTTAGTGTTTTTTGATGATGATGAGAAATTTTCTAATTGAAACCATGCCCTTAAACCCAATATTAAAAAGTTAATTACGCAAAAATAATTAACAATATAATTATCTCGTACTTTATTAATTTTCCTAAATAGGCCCCTAGCCCAGGACCAAAACAACAAAAGCCTTTTTTTGTTGCGACGCGTAGTTCTCGCAATATCGAATTTGTGCATCTTTTGTGAAACACCCTGTATATATAGACATATTTTTTTTGCATTAAATTTATTTTGTGTTTTAGTTAAGTGAGGTTGGGAGTGTACTTTGGAAAATGTGTTGCTCGTATTTGAAAGGCGTGGCCCCAGTCTTGGCTTTACGCTTGAGGAAGCTTATGAGGGTGTTTTGCTATTCAGTGATTCATCGCTCTACCTAAAGAACAATCACACATGCTGTTCCTTTAGTCCCCCATCCAAGAAGGAGGGTCTCAATGTTTGGGGCTGTCCCATTCTAGGTTGGTTCAGGGGTGTGCAGTTCACACTCTAGTTGGTTCAGCACTGAAAAAGTTGTGTAGTCACTGCATGAGTCATAGCTTCACGACTTAAGCCGCCACAATTGAAATCGGCCGAGTTTCCGTCAACAATTCTAAATAAAGAAGTTGCCGGCACTTTCAAAAAATTAAAAAGTGCTACAAAAAGAATTGTGGTAATTTCATATTTTCATAGGATGTCTCGCTATCTCAAGAATGCTGCAGGACGGCATGGCATCCCCTCGCTAGTTCCTCCACTTTAAAAAAAGGCCAAATGTGCGATAAGGTCATGCGGGTGCAAAGAGGCAAGCGCAGAAGAAGCATGCTGTGTAGTGTGTGCTCCTCCGCTGAATAGCGTTCTATTCTGTGGGAAGTGTTATGCCGCGGCCAGACAGGTACATGCCTAAATGATAGCAGAGATCTTCGATACGCTTCAGGTCACAAAACTTCTCCGTAACAGAGTGGTACCACGTCTCAGTGCTGTATGGTGCTTGGTAGGGCTGGGCGTTGTCAAAACTTTTAGCCCGAACAATCGTCACCTTTTAATTAATTAATTAATCAATTAATTGGTCTCATTCAATCATTTCCATGCATAAAATTGTTAAAACGTCAAATTTAAATTTTTTCCAATTTTTTGTTAAATATGTGAAAGAGGGTGCAGTATACAATTTTGATTATGAATCAACCTCGATGTGTAGCTGAGAACAGTTCAAAAAGAGTCACACTCACAGATTCTCAGCACAGCTGCATGAGGCAAAGGGGTTCGTTGATATTCTTTGGCAAGAGTGACCTCACTCACATTCGTCTCTGTAGTGGTAAACGAACACTTGCACAGCGTTGACGCAGCCAGGACACTTGTAACCTTCTGCACTTGTCTGAAGTTACAAATCTTGCCCCTACAGTGTTTACAATAGGTTCAAATGTCACCTAAAGTTTGCCCTTCGTACAGGTATACCCGTCAACGTCTGCGTGGAGAAGTATTTATTTTTTATAGTCTTTTTTGTTTCCATCAAAATTTTATTGACTGATCGGTTTAGAAAAATGAATTGCGATTAAAGCATTACTTGATGAATCCATAGGTTAATCAATCAATTTCCCAGCACTAGTGTCTGAATCGCGTCTTCGACTAGTACGTTAGGAATCCCGTGTCGCCCGTGCACCTAAAGTTGTCCCGGAGAGGCAACAAACGACGTCGCAAGAGTCGGTGCACCATGCTGTTGGGTCGCACGATCCGGCATTTCACCAGCAGAAGGTTCTGTTTCTTTTCCTATTTATTTTCCCTTTTCTTCGTCAGTGTGACAGAAAGTACGTTATATGTTTTTCAATTACTGAACAGCGTTTTGAAATGTTTTCTATAAGTGTATCACAATCACTTGTGCGAACCGGCTCGGTGATCGGGACATTTAGTTTGCAGCATGTTTTTATATTGTCATGTAATTTTTGTGTGAAGATTGGTGTATTCTGCTGTACCAGTGTCCATCCTACTAAAACCTTAATGAGGTTGCAGTACAGTGCAACCCACTTATAACAATAATGAGAAAACCCGAAAATGCACTCGGTATTACCGATTATCGTTGTATATAGACTAGAAACTGGTCGTTTCTAGTCTATAAACTCTATAAACTGATCGTTATAAGCAATATATCGTTCTATGTGGTATCGTTATAAGTGGATTGCACTGTATTGAATGAATAAATAAATAAATAAAAAGCAGGAGAGAACGCGAGTGTCACTGCCACTGCGGAGTCCCAAACTCCCGGCTGTTGAACCTTCCGTGGACTGTGAAGCTGCGGAGTGACCTGCGGCAGGAAAGGCGTCTGCTTCACCCACCCATGCTGCTGTGCTACTACTGCCCAGGACTGCGGCAGGCGATGACGTGACACTTCTGTGATGTCATCGGGAGGAAATCGAAGGACCACTTTTGAGGACGCGCTACAGGCACCGTGGTGCTGGTGTCAACAGGGGGCAAAGAGCTTGGTGCACTTTTTTGAGCACGCCGACAATCTAGCAACCTTTGCAGCGTGTCTGGCAACTGTGACTTCTCATCAGAGCTTCGGACCCACTCCGATTTAGCCACACCTAGACTCCGGTGTCGCATCATCGCATTGAAACTGTTTCTCAGTAAATGTAACCGTCCTTAGCTCTGTACGTGCAATCAGCTGCTCTAACTTCCTTATCGGCAACTATTTTCTAACGCACTCTTTCGTTCCCTTTTCTTGCCTAAAAAGTGACTTTTCAATACCGCTACCACAAGCAAAATCGAGTGCCGTAAGTGGCGGCATCTCGTGGAGGCACTGAGGGGACTGTGTACACAATTGCCTGGTTCTTTTTTGCTTCTGTGTGAAAACAAATGGAAAAAGCTTATTTGTATGTTCTCTCGTTAGAGGTCAGTAAAGCCTTTTTTCGTTAAGGCAGCACAAGATGGACAGGATCTTTTCGGAGTCTACTTTGATTACCGATCATTCCCCATAGATGGCTGTCTCTGGCAGAGACGCTGATGGGTCCCAAGGTGTAAATGCCCATACCAGTTCATCTGAAACTAGTACTACAATTGTACTACCCACACAACCAGTACCATCAGTAACTACACAGACACCAGGACCGGCCGGCAGAATCATCGTGGAGAGAAGCGTACGGCTCTGCTGAAATCACTGAAAGATGTTGACACCTTTTGGTGAATGAAAGGTAAACTCCAGAAACCGTTCTGAATGCGGGACCTCACGGTTGTGCACACTCAGATCATCGACTGGTGTGGTCTGCAGGCAAACAGGCAGCATCTGGGGCCATAGTTCCAGAAGACTATTGCACATCCAGCTATGCAATCTTCATCCGAGCATAATGTCAAGAGTTGTGTACCAGCATTGCTTACTCCAACAGAGGATTGCCAAACTTGTGCCATGTCTGGGATCACCTGCAGACGTTCAGGACTTGAAGTGAGGCTCCCCAGCCGCTACAACAACTGACTGCAGAATTGGACATCAGTTTTATATTTGTGAGTTCTATAGTCGCACCATCCAACGGCTGTAGTTGGCTCGTCATGCCTTTGGAAATGATAGCCGGGTCCATCTCACCTTCGGGAAGCTTGGTGTTGATACAGCCTGTGAGGTGCTTGTGGTACAAGTCCAAAACAAGGAGCGATCCCTTGCATGGCATAGCACCTGGACGGCACTGCCAAACCAGCTCGACCCGCTCCTCAACCACGGCAGTAGTCATCCAACCTCTCTCATGCACCCGCACTACCATGTTCTTCGACACTTCCTCTCCAGTGGGAAGTGTTTTCCGCTTGAAACGGGGAACACTACCCAAAAAAATCTATTTTTGCAAAAAAAAGTTAATTTTGAAAATTGTCATATTTACATCCACCAACACCTAGAGAGTATTCCCAGGAAGTTTCATTAGTTTACACTGCATAGTCAATTTTTTATAAATTATTTTCGGTCCATCGATGCTAAATACAAGGTAGAGGTTGGAGTACTTTTAACGCATTTTGTCCGTTCCACTTTTTGGCATAAATTTCACTTTAGGAAAACTATCGTTTTGTTATTACGTAACTTGGATTCATTTTTATGACATTTTCTGGGGTGAAATTTTAAGAGGAAGATAACTATGAGCTTGTATTTTTTATTTTAATCAATGTTCATGCTCGAAGACTAAAATTTTGGACAAAGGATGGAAATCTAAAAAAACAGTATTCATGTTTATGTGGCTTTTTCGTCATAAAAGATAGTATAATATAGAAATATAGCTCCATAGCTATCTTCTCTGAACTGTCCTAAAGCAATATATAACACATGACATGCCCACTTTCATCTTTGAACATTTGCAATTTTTTTGTACTTCACCCAGGTTAGCGAAATTTGGCAAAAATGTTCCCAACATCAACAGAAACAAGCCCTGTAAATGTAATTTAAATCAGACGAGTGGTTCAAATATTAACTTTTTGGGGTAGTGTCTCCGCTTAAGTAAGCTCGGCAGCTTGTGGCCATCGGTGGTACAGCTCAACATCACCATTGTCTGCTGTTTTTTCTCGTATACGGCTGACCAAATCTTGACTCCTTCCACGCACTTTACATTCACTGTGTATGCCAAGGACATGTCAAAATACACTGGTGTCTGATCAGTGTTGCCGATTTGTCCCAGTGAGTAATTCTTTTCTTGTCTCTTTTTTATGACATATTACTGGAATTGAATCAGTTTCTCCTCAAAATGGGTTGGGAGTTTCTGGCAAACTGATGCCGTAGAATAAACTCAGACCGTTTCATGAACCTATGGACCCAGCCCCTGCTTGCTTTGAACTCCGTCTGGGTCACACCTCATGCTTTCGCAACTTCACTCGCTTTGGCTTGGATAATTTCTGTGGTCGCACAAAGTGCAGAAGCTCTTTGAGTTATGACGAAACTTGTGACCTCGGCTTCTACTTCAGGATGTCGACCTCATTTGCGGTCCCGAGAATGCCATCCTTGTTGCGGCACAGTCAAGCAGATGAGCATGTTGTTTTCTACAACTGCGCACATTCTTTTCGTCGACGCCAAGGTCTTGAGTGGGCCTGGATGTTTGTTGGTTTATCAGCAGGCAAAACGACTTTTCGCTTAAAAGGCGCAGTGTAGGGGGACCGACTGGTCGGTGCCATCAGGACAATTGAAACAAACCCCAACCTCGTGGAAAAGACATTTTAAACAGTGAACTGTGGTTAAGGTGCACAGCATTCATAGCTGAACAGACGTCCTATGCTTGCCTACTAGTCGTAGGAATAATCAAGATGGCGTCGACGGCGCGTCGGTTTCGGGTGGTCCTGGGCACGGCCGCAAGATGGCGTAACAAAGATGCGGTTCCCAGAGCCATATAGAGGGCTTAGAGTCTGGACGTCTATTGTCCTCGTTGACCTGTCGCCGTCCGTACCTTCGCTCCTCCCAGACTCCTCCCATAGAACTAACATCAGGCCTCAACCGCCTAGCAACGGAAATAACCAAGGGAACGGCGCGGGCTTGCCCACCATTACCGATTCCAGGCCAATGCGTGCGCATGCAGGGTCGCACGATATCCTGCGTACTGACTCTCATTTTACAGCGAAGCTTTTTATAGCTAGGGTTCCGTGGATTTTTCGTGTGCAGTGACTAAAAACTCTACACTCGCACCGCCGCACGCATGCCTTCCCGTATAAAAGATTCAAAGTAAATAACCGAAATAAAGCGTTGACGAATGTGCATGCAAGATGCCATTTGTTTTAGGCTTTTGCTTCAGAACAGTTACTGCTGCAGACGCCAGCACACGCGGCGCGTGGAACACCATTCCCTGCATTCTCCTTGATGCTTGGGTAATTTAGCAATAGGCCTATTCAGTAGACTAGTTATCAATAGGAACCATTTTCAAGACAAGTAGACTCTCAGGTAGACAATAAAGGTTTCTCAAAGATTTGCCGCTGTGCGACCTGCGTCGGCCATGTCTACACTCGCATTGTCCTCTCTCTGTCGTCGTTCCAAGCGTTTGCGTGCCTAGTTTCCTTTCCTTCAGCTCTGCTGGGGTGGCGGTCCCGTCGCGCACGTCTATTTTCCGCTGGGCGACGGTCCCGTCGTGCGTGTCGAGTTTCCTCCAGCACCTCGGGGCAAGTCTGTGTCATGTGCTCAACAGCTTCACTGGTCACCCACCTTCACAGAGTGGAATGGCTCATGATTTTTTAGGTTTTCTGGTAAGAAAATGGTCGGTTGTTCGTGTGGCTGGATGTTCCAATCCCAGTCGTATCAGTTTAAGATTTTTTTTACGATTCTAAAAGAAAAAGAATGTCGCAAAATATGGTTGAATAAAATGAAGGGCGCACAATTGCGGATGCCAGGGATTTCCCTAGACCTCCCTAGGGGTGTATAGACTCCCCTTGAATCTGAAAAAAAAAAAAAAGGAAAAAATAAAATTGGTTTTTTTAGATTCAGTAGAAAACACCACCTCTCAGGTGTATATATAGAGAAAGGGAAACATACATTACGGGTACGAGCATTTGGTTAATAGACGTCTGTAATTTAGCTAGTGGACTAAAAAAGAAACAGTTTTATATTTTATCTAGCCCTCGCCTCGCCTCCGCCTCCTCCCCTTCCCTCCCTCCCTCCCTCCCCCTCCCTCTCCTCCTCCCCCTCCCTCTCTCTCTCCCCTCTCTCCCCCCTCCCTCCCCTCCTCTCCCTCCCCTCCCCCCCCCGAGTTATTGGGACACCCCCTTGATTAGAATCCTCGGGAAACCCCCGGCGGATGCCCCTTGGAAGGCTCCCGTCTTTGTGAGGTAAGAAAAAAGTGCTTGTTTCGTCTTGAAACTCCTTATAAAATGGAGTTTTCGTCGCAGTAGAGAAGAAAACTAGCAAACTAGTTGCTACACAAAGCTTGCATGTAATGTGCAATGTGAATATTGCAGCACGAGACAGTGACGTCCCATATGTAAACCGTTTTCCCCTGCCTTCTTCTCCAAACCACAAAGTGAATGAATTTATCATTTGATGCATTCTAATAAACAAGAAGAGTTGCTGCTTGAGCTAGTTGGTTGGTCATTTCATAAAACTTGTGCGTGTGCAGCAAGACGAGGACGAAAGGAGAGGCAGTACACAAACGAGGTGCATTCTAATAAAGCATTATTTTTTGAATGATGCAGCTAGTTTTGTTTTCTTTTCTATCTTCCAATATTTTCATGCAATGACATGGCGATGGATATTGTGATCTCAGCGCTGTTAGGAATGGCCAATCAATTGAGTTCAATCTATTAAAACGAGCAAGCTTACCATTTGGGAAGAGCCGCCTGACACTGAGTCGCTCAATGTTTATTTCATGACCTTCCATTATGAAATAGACGGCTCTAACGTTACGACAAATGTTAGTGTCGGCGCCGTTTTTAATGCCAGCGAACTCGCACAACCTACATTTATTTTATTTATTTCTTTGTAACCTTCCGGCTTCCTAGATGTTCGGAGAAGAAGATTGCTTTTTCATTGCTGGGAGGTTAGGCGAGGCACGGTAAGCATGCACGGCGTGGCCATCCCATGTCAGGAGTAACGATTGCTTCGATCAAGCCATCTTGTTTGACACACTGACACATAGTCAAGAGGAAATGTAATTGGGAAGAAACGGAACTCTGGTGTAACTCTCGGACGAAGGGCTTTAGCTCACTTTCAGGGGTGGAAGCGGGCTAGAGCCTTTGTAGCAGGGCGGGGAGCAGCAAAAGTCCCACTTTGGAGCAGTTTTGGAGCGGTAAAAGGCTCGCTTTAGAGCACCTCGGGAGCAGCAAAAGTGGTGCCTTGGTAGCCGTAGAAGAAGGTTTTGGAGCAGGTCACGGAGGTCAAACAGGTAGTCTAAAAGTGATTTGTCGTCGCTAAATGTGAAAAATGTAACAAAAATATATGCATGCACATCCCAGAAGTAATCTCAACTATACATACATACCTTTCTATTTCTATTGCATTGAAATATGGAATATTTGCAATTATGCAGAGGAAAGGCTTTGAGAACCATTCCGGCAGCAGGCAGAGTCATGATAGACTTTATATGGGAGGCCCGACAATAACAAAGCACAACTTGAGCTACGCCAGTACAAAACTGTCTATTTAATAGACCAATTGTAAACATGTATCCAGAAAACTAAACCACTGTAGGTGTCAGATAAACTACCTTCGTTGACTACAGTTCGTTTACATAAAGAATACACATGTTCAATCACTGCTTAAAAAGCCCTATATCAAGTTTAGTAACAAAATACACGTGCTACTGACATTTGACAAAATTCAGATGCAAGTTAAGGAAGTTAAAGGGCAACTCCGCTTCATTTTTGATATTTAGAAAACTATGCAGCCCTCTTCAGTATCATATAGGAAGACCCCATGTCAAATATTACGATCTAATTCCGTCTATATATTTAATAAACTGGCCAGCAAACTTTCAAACGAGCCAAGTCGCCGAAATCTGCCAACTCTAGCGTGCGACGTGAGGCGCAATCGTCAGCGCAGTCAATGCGACGGGGTTGGAGCGGCCAACGTTGAACCACTACGCCAAAGGCATGACTACGTCATTCTCATGTTTTGGTTGTTTTTACTTCTCAGAGCGAAATTGAACGATGACGTCATGAGTTTCTCCTCCCGGTGTTGGCTCTACGGCGTCCACGTGATCACCGTAACGCGGATGCGCTAGTTTGCGCTGCCCTGCGCGTTTATCGCATGTCCGGTTTCTCCGCTCCCCCTCTCCTCTTTCGTGTTCTCCCCTTCCCCCTCTCCCCCGGGCCATCACCATCCACGCCATGCGAAGCGACCTGCCCGCGTCGCGTGTCCTGTACCTCGCCCCTACGAACGTCACAAGACCACGTGGTTCGACGTGACGTGGCCATGACTCTGAGGACACGAGACCAATGTTGCCTGACGCAACCGAAGTTTCGGTTTCGGTATCAGCTGATGTTTAAATTAAGATTACACAAATAATATTCAACATTTCGCGAATCCAAAGACGTAGAGCTGTTGAGTAGTACTGTGTGAAATGGAATCACATGTAAACCTAAATTTTTCGGAATTGAGCGGAGTTGCCCTTTAAGGTGATGCGCTCACGACAGAGTCGCAGCGCGAGTGGCAGGGTCGGCATTTCTGATGTAACCCCCACTCTCTCCACGCTTGTAAAGGAAAGAGAAACAAAAAGTGTGTAGCACTGCCAATTAACAGCAACTCGTGCTTAAGATCGCGGGTATTGTTTTCGCCAGTGGTCTGACGGCGGGAGACAGCACATCGGCTAGCGCGCTCCATTCGACGCACACAATAGACGGTTTGGTTTCGCTTTCGGCAAGACAAATTGAGCTCGAGAGCGCATGTGCCCGTGCTCGCGATCTTCACCGGCCTAAGCTGCCCAACATGGTACGCTACCAAATAACAGGTAAAGCCAGTAGAGACCACATACTTCTTCTGCCTCCCTGTTGATGGCCGGGAGTAGCCCACCCGGCGCCGAGCCAGGCAACTCCCACGAATCACGGCAAATCGGGACCATCGGGCAGCGGGCAACTGCACATGCGCGACCATGCCCGGTAAACCAAGCCGATGCAAGTTCGTGCTCTCAAGCTCTTTAGTAAGTCAAATCGACATCTCACTCCTCGATGAACTAGCATCGACGCCTCGCCGTGCGGTTACCGCGTGGTTCGGAGCCCCAGTCGAGTTGGCATGTAGCCACCCGCACTCGACGCCTAAACAAAAGTACAAACCACATGGTGGCCAGTGGCCAACGTTACTAAAGGCCGACCAGCTTTCGCTAAATTTAAAGAAAACACAAAAAAAAAACCGCTTGAAATCGGTGTTTTGGAGCAGACTGGCGCGGGGAAGTGACCCATGGCGCGGGGTGGCGCAATTGGCGCGGCCTCACCACCTGCGCCTGGCAATCTAACAAATAATTTTCTTCAAAAACACGGGCAACGATGGCATTCTCGTATACGCTCGCTGTATCAGAACACTCTGCAAAAGACCCCTCAGCTGCGCATTAGAAGTTGTTATCGTTGCACACTGCTAAAATAACAAGAGGTGTCAACTAGAACTGAAAATTGTGAAACTTACACGAGCATAATTTGCGCAAAAAAACTGGTGACGCGGTGCTTACGGAAGGAGAATAGACACGGTAACCGGGAGCCAACTTAATATGACTCCGCAACAGGGTAAAAATGTTCCTGCAATCTAGGCAAAATGTATTAGCCAAAATAAACAAAAAGGGTGCATATTAATGCATCCCAACCAATACATTCCCGCGACAATTTTACAACATATTATATATGCGTAAAATTTGTTTGCGTAAATATTTTTAAGTTCGCAGTATTGTGACAACTTTTAAGGCTCCCGCAGGTATTGTGACAACTCTCGATTTAATTCCTGCAGCTCGGACGCAAAACTCTCGTTAATGGTGAACACGGCACGATCAGGACGATCAGGTTATCGCTGATGAAGGAACCACTGGTAATTTATTATTGTTTATCAGATTCTCTAACATGGCAACAAAATAAGAACGGAAAATATATTCTCGAATGCTCATCCATATCAGAACATGAGGAAATATGCAAGAAGGCAAGCAAGCTTGTGTACATTTCGAGTCTTCGAATAAAATACAGTTCAAAGATTCTAGCGACGAACTACACTTCCTCCCTAAATTTGAATTTCTCCAATAAACAGTTTGTCTTTTCATAATACTCAAAATATGAAGAGAGAGAAAGCTAGATATCGCCAAAGTGACTGTGCAAGCTTAGAGGATATATCTCCGAGAAAATATAATTTCACTTTCGATAACGCGAAGCCATAAGAGCTCTAGATTTATAAAAGAGAACTAAACTGAGAAATATCAACACCCTAAATACAAAGTCCACAAATGCAGGTTCCCAGTTATATTTTATTTCCGGGTATAAACACTAATCAATGCCTACCTACTGCAACAAGATTGATTAGAGCTAAAATTTAAACCAGGCTTTACCTGGCATCACTAACGTTTTGGGTGAGGTTTTTGAAAATAAATGTTGCTATTTATTTATATATTTTTCTTCAATAGGTTTTTCCTTGGTCACCTGAACTTAAAGCTACAGTAAAGATAATTTAGATAAATGAATGGGGCTCTGTCTGTTTTATAACATAATTTAATAAAATGATGTTAAAGTGCTGCCTGCAATGTCTAAGGGGGTCTTGTATTTATCCGGTCCTTGAAGGAGGGCGTCCGCACGAAACGTTGTGTATTCCCTCCCCTCCGCCTCCTTCTTTTAGTGTAGCACAATCCCATATATTTGGCAATTTCGTGTTCAAACTTTAGTTTTACTTGAAAGTATCTATTCTTAATTAAAAAAGTGATTATAGGTAGACGTACCTGTAACAGATGACTTGAGGATGAACCCTACATCAAGCTGAATCTTTCGACCCCGAGTCGTTTGCGCGTAAGACACCAATGGAGAAATCCAGAGCCGGCAAAAGTTTGATGCTCCCTACAAACTACAGTCGCTAGTGTGGAATGGGTGGTCTCTGACGCGCCTTTCCCCGGTGTCGAACCGCGAGACAGTGAATTATTGACCAAGGGTCAGTACCGTTGACGACTTGCCCCCTCCTTCCAACCTCCACAGATGGTCCATGTTCACTGCCACCCATGGCTTGCTCTTCAGTGAATCATCTCCACAACATGTGGTTTATTACTGAGGCTGGATTCTTCGATGCCAAAACTGCCCATCATTTGGTGCATCAGCTATGTGGTACTTGGAGCGGCTCTTGCAAAAGCAACCTGACCCCCGTGTTCTCAGCACACGGAGCGCGGAGATGGAGAAAACACAGGAGGAATCGCCTATTAAAATGTCAAGTGCAACTAGGCTAGCGAAGTTCTGAAAACGGGGTACATTATGGCCTTCGCCCCGTAAAGATAGTTCTCGTTATTTCCCTTTTCCCTCGGCACAACTTTTCCGAACCTCCCTACTGATGTCCGCACGGCCCCGGGCACACGCTGCACGTGATGATATTGAGGGAATATTTTGACGGACAAGTGGATGCGGATGTAAGAGTACGCAAAAATAAAAGGCCTGAAGGGAAGCTGAGAACTTGGTTTTTTGGCCATTTCACCAACATTCTACTCGGGGCTGGAGTCTGGGCTTCATCACCACTGAGCGTTCATTGCTGTGGGTATTGCGGTGTTTTCAGAAACGGGTGCACCCCTAGCCAGGTTTTGGGGTGGGGGATCGTAGAGGCAAAAAGTAGGGCTTGGTTGCCCCCTTCTTTCCGTTTGTTTCTTCCCCAGAATGCGGGGCAAGGCATCTCTTTTTTTTTTTTACGTTCTGATAGTTGCTCTAGACTTCATTTTTTAAATTGTTTTTGGATGTTTTTCCAGTTGTCAGCGAACCCAACGGTCACTCCGCTTGCTCGAGGGGAGGGGGGGGTTGTTTAACTTGGGGGTGGCAACTGCCCTTTTGCACCCCCTGCCGACGCCCATGGTACGGGCGTCGGCAGAGGGGTGTAAACAGATGCTTCTGAGCGTCTGTTTACTGCGGTGCCGCGGCTCTCCTGAGCAAATAAAGATTATTATTATTAACAGACGTCTCCTGATTACAGATTGCTGCTGCTGTTATAATAACTACCAGTATCAGTTGCCAAAAATAATCCCTGGAGAAACCAAGGACAAACACAAATCTCCAAACACAGCTAGGTGACTGGTACGCAACTGCAAAAATCTGCCTGGTCCTGGTAGCGAACCAGGGACCTCTCTATTTCCAGTGGAGAGCTCTACCAACTGAGCTAACCAGAAACTTTTGCTAACTTTTGTCCTTTCTTCCCCTCCTTACCCTTTCCCAAGAATTATTTTCATCATTCTTGTCCAGCTCGCTTACACGTCCTTCGTGTTAATTGCGTTATCAGTATCGGTTGGTGGTATATCCCACACAATAACTACCAGTATCAGATGGTGGTAAATCCCACACTCTGCATCCAGTAAAGGACTGTTCAAACAGGACACCTCAGAATGCGTGGGCCACACAACTCTGCTATGTGGCTTGTGTCAGTCCACTTTTGTCCATTTATTTATTCTGCTGAGGGAAAGCTTCACTACACTTCTGTCCTTGAAGGAAACCTAGAGCGCGCTCACCACGTGTGTCTGAATAGCCACTCACACACCCTGTTGGCTATAATCAGCCAAGGCCTCCACCACTGTTCATGTCCGAGCTTCCCAAAAGCGAGAAAGAGAAAGATACAAGGGCGAGGAGGCCAAGCCTCTTTGCGCGAGCCGAAACACGAGCGGCAGAACGGATGAGCAGTACACCATTCGCAGGTTGCGTGTGACCTCGAGCCCGACGAGCACCAACGTCACTGAAGAGCAGAGGAGGCGAAGAGGAAAGCCATGTTGTTCACGTGGTTAATGTCCAAACAAAAGACAGACGGCCGTACTTCAACTTTCACCTCATATGCTGATGAAGCATCGCTTCGCACATCCTGAATTGTCCTGTCTGGACAGCCCTTCACATGTCATACAGCCTTTCCGGCCATAATGTTGCTGGTTGGTGACACAGTGCACGTCAACTACTGAAACATGACAAAACGACCAGTAGTCCAATGGAGAAACCGGGATACCCAAGAACAGCAGTGACATTAATAAACAATTTTGGGAGGCAACGAGACAATTGCAAATGAAAGATGGACCTAAATGAGCTGAGGCCGACAAAGTATCAGATGGTGCTAGCAGGTGCAATTAACGAAACTGAGAACCACGCAGCACTGCAGTGATTATAGCTTAAAGGAACTACAAAACATTTTTCTGACTTGCCAAGTGCCACCTAGAACGAATCCTCGGCCTTACACACAATATGCATTAGGCTTTCTTGCCAAGCGTTAACTGATGGGGAAGAAATTGAAAGGAATACAGCATCAACCACCTCCTAAGCTCGTGGTCAGAACAATGTGATTACGTGATCTGGTGCTGGTTGCACATAAACAATGTCAATCATAAGGAACAGGCTGGGGCGGGCAATGCTGGCGCCCAGATTACCTTTAAATTCGGCGACTTCCATCGCCCCGGTAATTCGACGCGAGCCCCAATCCAAACGCTTCTCCAGATACCGACTGCACACAAGCAGAGTGCCGACGAAATGCTCGTGTCCATTACGTGAGATGCATTTGGCTGTTTCCATCCCAGTATGGTGCCTGGAATGCATCTCCAACGGTTGCATTTACCGCGTCCCAAAAAATGGTCCCTCGATTTCCGCTCGACGATGTCCCAAAGGTGTTACATTGTCGCCGGCCGTGATCCTGATGGTGTTGCAGCAGCAGTGGCGGATGTGGCAGGGGCCTGTTTTGCTGCGGGTCACTCTGCAGCTTCACAACCTATGGAAGCTTCTGCAGCCAGGAGTCGGGACATGACGACGAGCAACGCACGCATTCAATCGTGCTTTTGCAAGGACTTGTGGTCCACCAGGATCATGACGTCCGACAGCACGACACTCTGGCTTCCGTGACGTCTTTCGATGCCACTTCGGGGCCACTTCCGATGCACCGGCGGGATAGGATGCTAATCACAAACGTCAAAGGTGCGTCCTAGGCGCCGTAGTCCGAAGCAGCGGCCAATCAGTCGGGATGCTTTCGACTGCTCGCGGGCTTCCTCTGCAAATAGCGGATATTATCGACTCTATGCTTCAGAAATAGCAACGAAATCCACGAGAAACTTTGTGGAGATGCGGGATGACTCGGCGAATCCACCATAAATGTCCGGCGTGCGTACGAAAGCCGTTTTTGTCACAGAAATGGGTGAGCATTTCGGAGAGTATTTCGCGCCTGCAGCAGCATGTCAGATACGCGTAATATATTTTTTAAAAAAAGCAATGTTTTAGGAACACATTATAATAAAGAACTCCAAAATATTTTTAATGCTGTTTGTTACGAACAAAGGCATAATGGCGGGCAGTCGACGACGACGCTAAATGCGACCGATGCAGAGCGGGCGCCCTCTTCCAGGTAACGCGGGAAGGAACCCCTCCAAAGCGCAGTTCCTCAACCCAGTCGGTTGACGACGTTGACTCGGCAAGAGTCAAGACATCTGCAATGCCAAAGCAGGCAGCGATGCTGCATTGTGTTGCAGGCGTCTCCAAGCTATGAATTGAGCATTCCACGCTATCCGTGCGTCGAAAGTGGTCCCGAAGTAAGAACAAATCACGTTGCAGAAATCGGCGGCACATTTAATCGCCCGTCACAATCATGGCGGTTGGTCATAGAAGCGCCGAAGAAGAAGGCGAGCGGACGCAAGGGTTGGCATCGTTGCTGCGTCCCAACCCGTGGCTGTTGTAATTTCCGTCGACCGGTCGGCCGCGGAGCGGCCTATGGCGGAACGGGTGTTTCCCGTATCCACCTCCGCTTCTACGCCCACACCGGGATCGCAGCGAACGACTAAATGCACCTGCCGCAATGTCGCGAGGCAAAAAATCGAGAGATAAAAAATTAAGAGGCAATAAACACACCAGCTGGAGACGTGCCTCAAGCACAGCAGCAATCAATGTTACTAGATCGCTTCAAATAAAAAACTTCCCTACTCTCGACCCTTCTAGCAAATTACGTGAAATTTCGTCGTCCACAGTCCCTCATTAAATTTCCGAATATCCATTTGCCATAAAAGACTGGAACGCACTACCTGACCACATCGTTTTCACAAATAACACTAAAATATTTGTAGCTTCCTCTCTAACACCCCTATATAGATTTTAGCATTTTAGCATTTGTTCAAGTTGTGCTGATTGTTATTTTGTATATAAGTATGTTCACCCCTCCTGTATTACCTCTTTGGGTCTTCGAGAAAAATAAATGATGATGATGATGATGATAATTATGTACAATGAGCAGCGTTCGAAACCCCGTGCAAAGTTTGTAGCGGAGGTGCTGCTGGTACACTTGGTATGTGTCGTCTGCTAGCTGTTAGTTTTGGCCGAAAGCCATTCTGTGCTCTGAAACACGGTGAAACACGCAGAGAAGTTCTTGTCAGCAACTCGCTGGATCTAGGTGAACCTATCGTAAATATGTTGTACGCGCAGAGGTGCTTCTTTTTGTACTTTTAGCCGGCGAGAGCACCGAACACATTTGGAAACCCACAGAACCACGAGGAAACACATCATTAACAGGACGAGTAGTTTCCTAAAATACGACAATGCAAAATAACATCCTCGAACGTCTCGTAAACAGATTGTCACCTCGAGAGCACGAAGGAAAGTGGATGACGACGATGGTATCGCCTGCCAATTGGTGTGTGTGTCCCCTCGCAGGCAGCACACAAAGCAGGCCCCTTGAACTCTCCAAAGCAGAGTTCAACAACAGAGCTCACTGAACGATGTTTGTAAACACACCCCTCAGAGACATGTTTCAGGCACAGTGATGACGGCAGTCCACAGATCCAGGTAATAACGTTGGCACACTCCGTTTCACCTTATGATTAACTGTGTACACACTACGAGCTGTCGAAGTCAATGCAGTGCCATGTGGGTGTTGCAATCTTCGGGACAGTCAGAGCAATGCGCAAAGAGCAGGGTAGAAAAAAAAATCATGATTTATTTTTGAAAAATTGGGTTAATTTGAATCAAATCACTATAGCTAGAAAATAGATATTCTTTACCACTAGATGTATTTTTCAACATAGTAAATTGACTGATCAATTCGTCCGATCACTGGTAGCAGTGTAAGGAAAGAATTATTGTGAATGTAAAGAACAATTTAATTAACCTTACTGCTATAATCCCCACCATATTAGAGCGAAAACAGCTCGATTTATTTACCCAGCTCAAAAGTTTTATTTTCTTTCTTCTTGCATTCTGACTTGTCTGCAATAGGATATTACTTGCCCAACTCTCGTTTCTTTCACATTCCGATTTTGTTGCAATAGGATCTTACGCAGCTGAAGGACGAACTGGAAGGTAGGAACCAAGCTCAACGGTCCGACTTGCTCAGAAGAGAACTTCTTTTTCCACGCGTTCAGCCTCATACAAATTTTTCTTGGTGATTCTTTTATATAAATACAAAACAAATGCACATAGAAAGTATGAAGTAATAGATAAATGGTAATCAAAGATATTTTCGGGATCATTTTTGCCAGAAGGGCTCGACTGAAGTCATCATAGTAAAACTGGTTGGATTAACTCGTGATTTAAATCACAATTTATATTGCACTGATTTTTGTTCTCCACCCTGGCGGGGAGTGTAGTCATGTGATATGTTCACAGCACTGAATTGGTTGGGATGGCTCACAGCACCTGCTGTGGCCCATCGTAAAGTCTGGTCCACATTTGAGTGTGCTCGACATCGTTGCAGCCTCTTGCAAGCGCTTACGAAGGGAACATGCTGGGGCGGTTTATTGGCTAGCCCTGGAACATCTCTAATCTCCATATATCTTTTTACACATTACTCACTCACCATGGGCCTGCAATATTTCTGAGTGTGTTATAAGTAGGATTTAGTGTTTTCTGTGTTTATTTATCGTGAAATTTGGAAGGTGTTTCTCGCAGTTTATTTTTTGCCGAAAAATCTGGGTTTATTGGAGTTTTTGTCATGTTAGGTTTCCAGTTCTTTCAAGATTGGAGTTTAAATTTACTCTGTTCCACAAGTAAAAGATCCAAACATAAACATACCAATTAACTAAAACTAACCTGTATCCAATGATATTTCTGCAGCTGCATTTGGCATTGGCACTTTGCCATTGGCAATTTTAACTACTATACCACGACAAATATTGCGAAGAAGCGTTACCTCAATAACCGTCGATACTTTAAAATAACTAAACCGCTGGTCGTGGTCGCTGGGAAGCATGGAACTTTCAGCTGACTTCCCCTCCATTCAGATATACGAGTTCATAGCTATAACTGTTCTAAAAACACTTCCCCTGCTTTCTCTCAGAAGCACACAAAGAGTATAATCCAGACAAGAAACCTAAACAATGGCTTTGGTCGCGACCCAAAGGTTCCACCCCACGTTGTCCTGAACAAGGCTTGACGAGCTCAAGGGTAAACCCCAACCTGTCGGTAGTCTGAGATTTCAAAGGAAACTAAAGTGGCCTTTCCTCAGGACCACTGATCCTGTGTTTTCATTAAATTCATTGGTGAAATACAGTCTTTTCTGCTTTTTATTTTGCCATCATGACTCGGAATTTGGAGGTTTCCGGATAAATCCGAATTGACAGAAATTTTACCGGCGAGTATTTTAAGGATTTGTTTTCAAATTTATCTGAAAACACGAAGAATTTAGTAAGAACCGATCATTTCTCATGCATTCTCATACATCTGACCTCACAAGTACTGCAAAACCTCGAGTCCAGTGACACAAAGATCACAGCTGAGATCCCAGATACGCTAAGTTCTCCTCTGGCCCTTCAAATGCTCATTTGCCCCGCAAAAGGAGCGTATTAGCGTAGCTTCTCTAGAGTTCCGCAAGGCGGTGTTCCTTCAGAGCCAGCATCAGCCTCTCAAAGGTCAAGTGAGTGCATGTGGCATGGAGCTCGTATTTTTGTTAACACCTCGAAGGCTGAGGTGCCGTAAGCGCATTGAGATACGATTCAAGTGCCGCTCAGCTCGTGCGCTAACACTAGCAGAACTTTTTTTTTTTTTTTTCACCCAGTTTTTGCTAAGACGTGGCTTCTAGCTAGGGTGACCAAACGTCCCGTTCTGGGTGGGACAGTCCCTTTTAGAGGTTCCTTCACATTGTGCCGTCACTTTGACTCGAAAAAGTCTCATGTCCAATTTTTGCAGGATTGTGCAGTTGAGAAATCGGTACTCAGCGAATGGAAGAAAACCAAATGAATGTTTATTCCCTAGAGACACAATTTTATAAAAGATAAACATATTAGCTATGAAAATTTTACTTCCCATACAGCACGATTTTGAGCTCTTCACTTTGTTACATCTGCCAGACTTTTCTTGTAGTTCTACTGAATTTGGCACACTAGTTTGGCGACGATGAAGCAGTGACGGGAGTCACTTGTGCGACTCCGGAACACTGTGCGTTTCTATGCTTAAATGACTACACTCATTTTCACCTCAAGAAAAAAAAAGGAAGTTTTGAGCATTAATCATGCGCCACATGAAGTAGTTCTTAGAATATTTTTGGTTATTGGAGGAAGAAGAGATGCTTTCGGCGTTTGAAACGGATCCGTCTTGGCAACACAACATGTATGTAATCTAAAAATTCACCTTCCCATATCTCAATTCTCTACACAAAAGGAGAAATTAGTAATGTTCCTCAACGGGCCAAGCTTTTGTTACTGCGGTTCTTGAGGTGAAAATGAGTATAGTAGTGGCATACTTTTCGTTTAGACCCCCCCCCCTCTCCAAACCCGAGTGTTCAGTTTTCTACCTCAAGGATAATGGGCCATCCTACATCTAGCAAGCTGACCCTGATCATCAGTACACAGTGGGAGAGCTTGTCACAGAAAACTGCACTGCGGCTAAAGGGCCGAAGCCGTTGAGGTCCCGCCAATAGCAAAGCCGTGGCAGGCGGCATCCGAGAAGCTTTCAAGCAATACATGACAAACAAAAGAACGGAAGTGATGGGTAAAATTAAATTAACAGAGATATCACGACAAAAACGGTGTAACTCGGAGTCCTAAGCGCACGACAAGACTAAACAACCTCTCTCACCCCTACTCAGTAACACACTCTGCAGGGGAAAAGAAGCCTAACATTTTGCTTGCTCAGTTTCACAAAGACAATGGTGTTTGTTTTTAGGTTGGAAACTTTATTAAGACACGCCGCTGAGTCACCTTTATTTTTCAATCAAAACGACTGGATGCACAGTTTGCTTGAAAACAATATCAGGCATGCATTTATTCTACATCCTTCCCGGTTTTAAAAGTGCAATGCTTGGATTCCAGCCTACCGCTTCCTTCAAAAAGTAAAGCGCGTTGTGGCAAGAAGCAACAAGTATAATTTGGGAAAACAAGCGCATTCTTACTATTCCGGAAGCTAGCCAAGCAAGCCCGACGACACGGATGAGGATGATGATTTGTGGATGTTACTCGAAACCTAGTGCCACCAAGTGAAAAAACAGCTGCAAACCGTGTTTTTTTCGATGTCCAATCTCTCCTGGAGAATGGAATGGCTGGAAAAGAACTTGGTGTGCCAGGAATCCTGGAGGCCACACCTAGACTGGAAGTGTTCCAGACTGAAAGTCCCAGACTGAAATCGCCAAGAATCTCAGAGGCAATGCCCATACAAAAACCTCCAGACTGAAATCGCCAAGAATCTCAGAGGCAATGCCCATACAAAAAGCTCCAGACTGGAATCGCCAAAAATCTCATAGGCCATGCCCAGACTGGAAACGTTCCAGACTGCAAGTTTCAGAATGGAATCGCAAAGAATCTCAGAGGCCATGCCCAGACTGGAAGTGCCAACAATCTCGGAGTTTGCGCCCAGACTGGAAGTGCCAACAATCTCAAAGTTCGTGCCCAGACTGGAAGTGTTCCCATGCTACCCGATAGGTAGTGCAGTTTGTTCTCTCATCCTAAGCAGTTACAAAAGGTTGCAATGCAGCTGAGCGCACTCTAATGCAAACGTGTGAACCAGTCTTAAGGTGAAATGGAGTAAAGCGATGGCAGACGATGTTCCAGAATTTGCCTTGGCAGACGACGCACCCACCTGGTGGAATGGCTGGAGCCCGCTGCAGCCGGGCGGCGGCTCCTCGCTGCGGCGGCGACGGCGCTTGCGGCACGCGCTTTGCGCCTGGTCGTCCCCCGGCACCATCCCCACGGCGACCGCCTGGGCCCCGTGGGGCTCGAGCCGGGGGTCGAGGTCCGCAAAGATGGCGTCAATTTCGAAGGCGGGGTCCGCCAGCTGCCGCAGGATCTCTTCCTCCTCGTCGATGCCCAGGCCGTGCAGGTCCGTGTGGGTCAGTTCCGTCAGGACGTCCGGCTGGGGTTCCACCATCACGTTGGGACCGCTGTCCTGGGGGGTCCACAAACAACCGGCAAGGGTTAGAATGGGGCCAGGCGATAACACACTGCATACGTCATGAGAAGGCAGGAGACAACCGGCAATATCCCGGGTAATAATCATTCCATTACCAGCTGGATTATGGAACTGGTCTTAGCTGGATCCAGCTGGATTGTCTCAATTCTAGCTGGATTCTTTCATTTTCAGCTGGATTCAGGTGCATTGTCTCATTTCCAGCTGGATCCAAATGGATTGTCATATTTCCAGCTGGATCCAGCTGGAGCTAGCTCCATAATCCAGCTGCAGGTGGACTGATTTTCACCTGCGATGTTTATGGCAGTTTTCTTGCACACTCCCTTTCATCTTTTAAGGTGCTGTCCAGCGCTCCAAGCGTACTGTAAAAGAGCTCTGCATTGTTTTGGCAGTCTAACACCAGCATCTGTGGAAGAGTGGTCCCACCCAGAAGAATCACCAGCACAACAATAAGCTGTCTGGACTCTCTGACAGACTTTATTAAGTGGGCAGGTATCCAGAACTGTATTTGAACCAACCACATGTCCATAAGTGTGCAAAGCTTGTATATAACGCACTGCAAATATTTTAAAATTGATCTTTATTCTTTCTTGCACCCCAGGTCCTTATCCCTTTGCTGTTCTTCTTTTAACAAATCACCATTTTATTTTTCTTAGTCAACATATTTCCTCTCCCTCTCTCTCTCTCTCTCAAAATTTTAGATCTTAGGGAATGCCCATTTCTCTTCATTGGTACCCGAGCAATGTCTTCTGGTTTTGTCACTGATGCAGTACAGCAGCACGGAAGCCTACAACAGGCCTTGTAAACATACATTTGCGTACAAAAAATGCTTGTCACTAGCTATGTATCATGAATGGCTCAGATCCTCTAAGTACAAAATTGAAGGACACTGATTAGGAGCAGGAATCGCCAAGAAGGTATTCTGGATAGCCTCTTGGGGTACTCAGGGGAACACCTAGGGCTACCCTGGGGAACCCCTGGGGGTACTTTGAAGAACGCCTGGGTTCCGAGAAACCCAGTTTGAGCGCCCATAGTCTACAGATTGAGATCATTAAAAGGACCAAGAGATGATTCTGTACCTTCAGATTTTGTACAGTGGCATCAATAAATCCTGGATGTTCATCAAACCTAAAACAAAAATGTTTTTGTTTCAGTCTGTTTTTTATAAAAAGAAATGCTATGAACCCAGCTTTCCTCCTCGTCTTGCCAGCAAGACAAGTGGGCACATGTGTTGCGACAGATTGTACCACAAAAGCGCTGCCCAATCCTCTGACCCATGGCCAGAACAAGCTGCCAGGCATTCTTTTGCCCACACATGCTGCCAATGTTCATCAAAACCATGCAGCTAGGTTGGAAATGCTTACACCAAAGCATGTGCCAAATGCAGGCCATCGCTATAGTGCTTCAATTCCCGTCACAGTGAAAATCATGTTCCTCGCTCCCCCTACACCCGCATACTAGTTTCCTTTTTCCCCACTATGCAATATTCAGCTAGGAAAATTCAGACCGAATATCACTTCCTTTTTCCTTCTAAAGGTTGACCTGTAGAATATTTAGCAAGGCTGAAAATCCCTCTATAGAGCACATAGAGAGCAAAATGGTAAAGAGTTAAATTTGTTTTTTTAAGGTTTGCAGCAGGAACTTGGTCTGGTCTCTACTGCAGATGGGCAACTTTGCCAGCAGAATACGGCTGCTAACCGTACTTAACCCATTTGCTACCAAAGCCGACGAATTGCCGGGCGTGCCGTCAGAGGCCATATTGCCAAAGCCGGCGATTCGCCGGTCTGCATGAATTTCTGTTTTAAAGAGCCATTCATAGATGGCATGCTATGTAGACTTCAGGCAGTGTAATTAGATACATTGCCAACAGATGGCGAGGGTCGTTCTGTTCGCTGTGTTTCTTTGGGGTTGTTCTTTTGTGTGTCGTCTTTACCGCTCGATCGCTGTCTACTTGGAGAAGACGGCAGCGTCCAGTGTATGGTGTGGCCATAATGACGATGAAATCATAGATATCTTCTTCGACAGCAATGATGACAGGGCGCCTGGTGAGGATAGTGAGTTTTCGGAGCCTTCTGTCGACGACAGGAGCGATTCCGGCAGCAGTTCTGAGCCCGAATCACGACAAGAGTGCACTGGTTGTGCAACGCTTAAACGACCGAGGATGGAGTGCTTCGAGATCTTTCATACGAGGAAGAATCTGTGAGGGCCTATTGATTTAAAGACTTGAGCAAACCACTTAAGCATGTAAATAAACATGTTTCTTTTTTCTGCACTGAGTTTTACTGTAAAAGCTTATTATACAAGCAAAACGGTCAAACCTAGTGCGGACCTGTTTTAGGAAAAAAACATGCGGTACAGACAATCTGGCAGCGCGCGTAGCGATTGGGTTAACGTGCGTCGTGCAGCAGCGGTTATACAGCTCCGTGTCGGTGCCATGCTCATCTACATCATAACACAGAAGGGCACGGTTCAAAACAAGAAATAATCTCTAGATTCTGCTGCTTTGGTGACTCCGAGAAAAAGTGCTGGTCCTCAGTCCTCCAATGGGGCCTGGCAATTTTCTTTGTTGTTTTAGCACAATAAAAAAAAAAACGACTTTGACCTCCATTGCTGGATTCTGCGATACAAGATTTCGCTGGGCGTGGCAGGAGCTGATGCAGTGCACTAACGCACATGGTCAGTCCCGCTAGCAGGAGATATAGGATAATTCCTAATGGGCACAATAGCGACCTTCCGGGGCACTAAATTGCGAGTCCTTCAACTGGACTAATGGCAAAGAGACAAGAGGGAAAAGCTAAGCGCGATTAGCCTTTCAATAAAGACAATAAATTTTGTTTCTCCCTTATTTACAAAACAAGCTGTATATGTTGTAAATCGAAACCTGAATTTTCAAGTGAGATTCAAACGCATAATCAGATGCTAAATTTAATATCCATATTTTCCGGACTACAGTCTGCAGCCGGTGTATAGTCTGCAGGGGCAAAGTTTCGGCTGAAAAAACATGTTTTTCCTTAGATAGTCTGCACCTGCTGCAGAGTCCGCTCTAGTTGTTGGCTTTATCCATGTTTCAGTCCTGTTAGAAATGATTAGTGCTTAAGTTCCCCAAGAAATAGCATTCTATGCTGACCAATAAAACAGTACAAATGTAAATTGTGTAGAACGCTCTTGACGTCCATTTCCTTTCTCTCGCTAAGGTCTTTGGCCACCACCACATCATCAATTCCCTGGGAAGGCCTGATGTCCATACACGGTATGCCCTGCTCCGCTTCCCCCTTCTCGATAACTATCACTGAGCACGCTTGATTCTTAACCTCAGCATCTCTAGCTCTCTCCCTCCTCATGCTATTTTAGCATATTAATATAGAAACACCTTCGTAGTATGCCCTAAATATGATCTTTTAATTGAAATGAAAATGAGCATGAAAGCTCTTAATTTCAGAGGAATAGGGACCACAGTTCCTGAAAGACTTTAAGAGTGACTTATTTATTTGCAGTAGAAGTTTTAGAATCATAGACAGCAGGAGGTCGTGCAGCCAATATAAAGCTTGATCCACGCCGTTCGCCTGGGGACAGCTATCTTGACCGTCACCCGCCGAGGCACGAGGGGCCAAAGCGACACTTTGATAGTTTTTGCTCTTTTTTTTTTTTTTTTTTTGCTGACTAATGCTCAGTGTTAATAAATATGATCCTGACAATTGTACTCCCCATTCAAGGCACTCCCCATTCAACCACACCAAAGTTCTGAAGCGGTTCAGAGATAAAAAGACTAGAGAACTGTACGAGGCGCACGTCATCCTCACCAGTGGTAAAAAATGCATAAGCGCTCCTTCAGTGACTCTACCACAAAAAGAACTTCAGTTCCTACAGCGTTTTCCTTGAAGATTTTTAATCGTTTGCTTTGAGTTTTTTTCCTTTCTCTTTTATCCTTGTTTCCTTTTTTGTTTTTATAGACAATTTTTTATGTGACATGTACTCTGTCTTTAGATGAAGACATGATTCCCGCGTGGCCTGTGTGTGTGAGCCTACCCGTGAACCAACTGTTCATGACGCCTGGCATGGACTGTAGCACCAGTCTTTTTCTTCTTTTCCTCAGGGTGCCGACGTGGGATATGGTGCTCTCAGCATCCATGTCATTACAACTTCATTGTCTTAAAGTATTGTAACAAAACGTTTTACTTGGAATTCTAAAGCTAAATATGTTATCTTAGTGACAGCTGAGAGTTTATTTCTATCCTTCTCTTCTCCTTTTTCACTTCCACCTTGTCTTTTTCTACATGCTGTATTAAATTGACAGTTGTATGTAAGTGCTCTGTCCTGTCCCCTTCTTCTCTTCTTAATCATTTGCGCTTGTTAATTCACAGTCTAGATGTTCAACCAACTAGCCCCCCAATTCACATTGATGCACTCCCCGTGAACGCAGTAGCCTCAGTGTGAACAGGATCTGGGACATTTAGATGGCTGGGTGTGTCCCTTCCCACGAGATGCATTTGGCCCATCTTAGATAGCTATCGCTGTTCAACACCACGAGTCCCAAAACTACTTAAACAACCTTCCCCCCCCCAAAAAAAAAAAAGAAAAGATTCCCTTTTTTATTATTGGGGCAACGGCAGTAGAAACCAGATGTATTGTGTGTTGCCTCATGGTGATGTAGGACAGATGAATCACTCTAGTGGAAGTGGAACACAAGGATCGTGTCTCTCGCAGTAACATGCCCAAGCATTGACCCTGCGATTTCACGTCTCTCCGTCTCCTCTGAAGCACACGCTTGTTCTCTTCCCCGTTGCCTCCCGCACTCTCTCCTACCACATATACAAACGCATTCGCTCAACCACCAGGGGTGTTTTGAGCGCTATTCAGTCGTGCAAGTGTTTGCATAAATAAACCAATGAACGAAGCGCAATTAAACTTTTCATAAAGGTGTCGTTAGGTGGTGCATTTATCATACTCAAATTTCGTAAGTGTAATGGCTGGAATCGGAGCTAGTAGGTTCATTGCTTGTTTATGGTGTATATAGATCCGGTCCCGGGTATCCACAAGACCGGATCTACATTTTTGCCGAGGCAATCCATAAAAGTGTGCGACTGCACAGTGTAGAGTGAATAAGTGAGCGATACTATGAAGTGCATTATCTAATGATTTGCGGGGGCAAACTACTCCCTTAGATAAAAAAAATGCCAATCGGGGAAAAAACTTGCTTTACATTAAAGGGGCTGTGCAACGGTTTTAACGTTGAAAGAATTGCCATACTGCATTTTTTATATTGTTCATGCAAGCCCAAGTGACCAAAAACGCGTCACCTTTCCCCGAAAAACTGCTATTCTGCTGCGTAATTGCAAGGCAAAAAACGAATTATTTGCCGATCTGCAGCCGCCCGTGGCGGCTACGGTAACTAAAATGACGGCGTCTCTGGAGGTACGCGGAAGTCAACAAACCCTGTCCCCCTCCGCTGCAGCACTCGCCGTCAGCCCCGTGACGAACCGTCCTTTGTGTCCATCGCTCACCGCGACCTTCGACGAGGCTAATCCTTTCAAAGTCGTCAATCGCGGAGGAAGCGGCTGGGGTTTCTAAAGAGAGTGCCCAAGGGGAAACCACGTGAACCTCCAGAGTACGTCACTCGAAAGTCGCGTGGGGAGTTGAGAGGCACTGCGACCTTCGATTTGTTTCTTTTTTTTTAAATAAGAACTAGCGCTCGGAAGAAAATGCGGTTTTCTGTTTTTCGTTCTATAGGTGACGCAGATTAATTTCCGCGGTTAATTGGCCAAAGTCTGAAAATTGTTGCACAGCCCCTTTAAGAAAGATTTGATTCTCACCAAAGATTGCTTTAGAACATTCTATCTTGCCCAAAACGCTGTCTCTAGAAGAAGTAAACAAGGCAGGAGTATCAGTCATCCCAATAAAGCATGTTTTCGTTTGGCAAGGAAAGAGCAGAAAACATTCTTTGGGCAAAGAAAACCCAAAATGTACAAGGCACAAGAAAGAAGAAGCCTGCAAGTGGCTTCTTCACCTACAACCCAGGCGAAAATCAGTCCACTTCCAGCTGGATTATGGAACTGGAAATGAGGCAGTCCAGCTGGGTCCAGCTGGGTTCCAGCTGGGTCCAGCTGGACTGCCTCATTTCCAGTTCCATAATCCAGCTGGAAGTGGACCGATTTTCGCCTGGGAAGTAGATCGAGGAGATCGAATTCGATCCTCTGGAGTGCTGGAACTTGTGCCAGCACAGGTTTCTGCACCTCATTTTTGTAGTGCATTTCGTGCATGCCATCCCAGCATCAAGTGCACCAACGGAGAGACTTGTCATTAGCGGGTATTAATTTAAGAGAGGCAGACCAGCTTGAATTTGTCCATGTTGACGGTATTCTGTTTCTTCTACACGGCAGCCTCGACAAGTGAAACGTCGTGTGCGTGCGCGTTTTTATTTTCTTGACAGTTGACACTGAGTTGTTTTTAAGTATAGGATTCCAAGCAGGCAGTTAAGGGTTCGTGTTTAAAACTGAAATTGTTAGGAAGTGCTGCCATTATTGAATATTGTGATATTTTCCCAGTGGTGCACTCGCGCCTTACCACATATACACGAATACTTTGCTGCGGCGAGCGAGTGCCTTTTCTTTCCCACTTTTTTTTATTGTGGGGCCTACATAAATTGACACAATCTTATTAGTCTGCCCTTTGATAATTTTCATGTCTATTAAATATGTGTCTGCTTGAAGTGGGTTTTCCAAAGAAAAAGAACTATAAAAAAAAAGAAATGTTTTCGTTTTGAGCGCATCTTTTGGACAGGGTGTCCGTGTCACGGACTCCCAAGACAATCTCACAAATGCAATCATCTCTCCAGCGATGCAAAGCATCTCTAAAAGGAAGATTGCTTATTTTATAAATAAAATAAAACAGAATACGAAAATGACTTTCATCGTATTGTGACATGAAGAGTTCTTTGTACAAAGATAAGCAGATAGTTTATAGGAGACCATCCAGATGCTTTTTTTTTAATTTTTATTTATTCTTAGTTTTAGGATGCAAAATGAATGCACTGATTCAGGGTCGGATGCAGTTCCGAATTTCGTGGATGCGGTTTGGATGCGGATGCAAAGTCTGGAGATGCGGATCGGATGCGAATACAACTATTTAACAGCATTGTGGATGCGGTTTGGACGCAATATGATGCCTGCGGATGCGGATCGGATGATTAAACTGTTATCAGCGCAGGGCTCCACCGATCCATGCTTTAAATGTATAATTACTAAACTAGTTATATGATTTCAGTTTTTGTATTTGTTTAAGGTTATTTTTGTTTTGCTCCTCGCTCTGAAAACAAAGATTGCGTTTGAGGTTGCTTTCGTTGTCGTTGCTGAGGGAGGTGCGTCAAGCAACAATTTTGATGCTTTTATCTCTGTCTCCCTTTTCCAATTTGGAGACAAGTAAAGAATTTGAGCTGAAGGGAGAGCTGCACTAGCTACTGCTTAATTAAGGTGCAACTAAAATTAAGTAAAATTCGTTTAAAAAATATAAGTAAAATTAAGTAAACTAAATAAGGTAAAGGACAAAGATGTTCTTAATCAACAGTTGCTAGTCCAGCGGTGTGTTGCCTTTTCAGTCTCCTTATGTGTTTTTACAGTATGATTCGGCTCATTCCAAAATTATTAAAAGAGGAATTGCAAAAAAATTGCCTGATTACAGCTTCTAAAAATTCTTGCGTACACTCAGCGGGGGAAAGCTTCGATGCTCAAGTAAAAAGTCTGAAAGCGTCGGGACACCTGAGTTCAATCATATATGATGTCGCCGAATCCTTGATGACCTCAAATAAAAAAATGTGACACTGAAAAATACAAGAAACACCAAGTGACTGTTCTGCCATATATACGTACACCGCTTGTCCCACAACTTGAAGAGGGCAGCCGCAAAGTTTCAAGTCAAAGTCGTGCTTTCAGCTCCGGACAAACTAAAAAGGCTCTACCCTAAGATCAATTGCCAACAGCATCAACAGGCAGAGTGCTGTGTCAAACATCAACTCGGATATGTAGAGTGTCAAAGTGGAGTGGTATACCAAATACGATTTACTTGCCGGAAAGTACATGTAGGTCAGTTGGGGCGATGTATTAATACGAGATTAAGAGAACGTGCCCAAACACTGAAATCAATACCAGCGGAACATCTTGCTGGTATTGTCAGGTAATGTCAGACTTTTTAGTCCTTTGCTCTGTGTCCTTTTCTTTTTTCTTTCTTTTTATTCTTGGTTACTTTTTGTTTTATAGAGAATTTTCAGGTGACAAGTAGTTTGACTTTAGGTGAAGTTAAAATAATTTTTATTTCGAGTTCTAAAACTAAATATGTTGTCTTAGTAGCAGCTGTGAGTTTATTTTCATCTTTCTCTTTTCCTTTTTCGCCACCTTGTCTTTCTCTACATGCTCTGTTAAGTTAGCAGTTGTAAGAAGCGCTCTGTCCTGTCCCCTCCTTCTCTTCTTAGTCATTTGCACTTTTTGAATCAGAGTCTAGAGGTCCTTATGTGTACTTCCTTAGTGTTTAGATGGCACCATAAACAAACATTCATAAGTATAGGCTTTAGGAAAAAAAAATTTCAAGCCTAAAAGATCCAGTATTTTTCTTATGGACGTGGGGGAGGACAACAGCAAAAACCGTCTGGCCGAAGCTGCTACTTACTCGCAGATGGCGGAAAAAAAAGCAACAATGTGAAAGCTTCTTTGAGACGAACACCCAAAAGCAGATGCAGCTGATCCGAGCACAGTACCATCTATGAACAGCAGACTGAACTACCAGATGGTTTTTAACATTTTTCTCCCTGCACGTAAAAAAAAAAAAAATAACGAAACAACACAATTTTTTTAAGGCTCATATTGTTTTTTTTTTTCCAAAACCCACGTTTGTGAACTTTGAGCATGATGAATGCACCACCTAACGACACCTTTGTGAAAAAGTTTCAATGCACTCCAATCATTGTTTTATTTATAGAACATTTTTTATGCCCGTATAATGATTAGAAATATGATACCTTGTAGATACAAGACCGTAGTGCTGAGAGACCCAGCTGATTGCTGATGCGGCAGTCACGTGGTGCTCTTTCCTTACAGGACTGCTTTACGAGAGACTGCTAGGAGCCATCCATATAACACAATCTGCATTACATTTTTGAGTGGGTGTGTTGCTCTGCATTTGTTTAGGCAGTTGGAGGTCGGTCAGCCTCAATGGGCATCTGGTACCTCCGCTGCAGATGAGAAAATTAGCCGGTGCGATCCGATCGCTAGCCTGGGGTCTTTAACGTGCATCACGCAGTAGGGAAATACGACCGCTTGCCAGTACGACGCTTGTCCAGATCGCAGCGGGCAGGGGCGGAGATAGAATCCGGGATTAGCTGGGTTCTGCAGCGGTGCACTAACACGCTCAGCCACTGATCCCCCCACCCCCCTTGTTTTTTTGGGTGTGCAACGTCCCTTTAAGGCAACGCATAATGCGAAACAGTCGTCCCGGGCCAGTTGTCCCGGTGCGCGTACCAGACAGGAGAGATCGACCATCTTGCCGTCCGTGTTGGGACACCACAGGAGGTCATCCTCGATGAACGGCATCGCAGCGCTGCTGTGGCCTGTCCTCCTCGCTCTCTCCTCTCTCCTCCTCGCTCACCTGGGAGGAAACCACGAAATGCAGGACGTCAGCACGAAACAAGACCAATTGCTGTAATACTTAAAAGTATCTCGTGTAAGTACTTGCATACAGGATACCTACAAGTACTTAAGTAGGTACTTACACATTTGAAAGTGTAGGGTGTTATGAGCTAGGGGGCACGCCGTAAAACCAGCTGGAAAAATTTATACTTTCGAGGACGTGGAACGTTTACTTTAGCGGTGCATTCCACCTTGTGAACTTTCAAAACAACTCCTTTCACGTCAGAAATTAAGCCAACAATCTTGACATTTTCGAAGGCGGACGCCGGCGTAGGCGACAGAGTTTAACGAGGTCTGTGCTTCTGGTGCCATCTCCGGCAAGGCACTGTAAGCGGACAACGGTAGTCAGTCAAAAGCAGACGATGCCCTAGTATGCTTGCTGTGTCTGTCGGGAGATGGCACCACAAGCACTACCCTATGTTCACTTGGTCATCTGCGTCGGTGCTTGTCATTGAAAATGCTGGGAGCGTTAGCATATTTCTTTGCAGGAAGGAGCTATGCCCTGAAATTTTTCAAAGTGAAAGGCGCCACTGAAGTACACATTTCATGAAAGCTTGAACTCATTACGTACAGGTGCCAATTTTTCGGCTAATTTAAGGGCAAGCCCCTCTATTCGTAACACCCCATATGGGTATGTGCACAGATCCATCTTTATACTTAAGCAGCTCTTACCTGGAACACAGGACAGAACATTACATGGTACCCTGAATAACAAATGCTGAAATTCACACTTTGGAAAGCCCAGGCACATGCTTAGAGCATGGCGTGCTTCCTTGGTTGTGATGTGTTCAATTTAGAAATGCCTCTCCCATCTTCAATACCTCAAAACAATAATAACAATGCTCAATTTTTTTTTTAAATCATTATCTTGGTTGTATTTTGCATGGTTATTTACAGACAAGTATGGAGGCCATTTAAATATCCAAAATGCCACAACTTAAATACTTTCCCATGCAGCTTATTAACCTGCAAATATTTTTAGGAAAAACATGCTATCACTGCAACTTAATCTTTCCTGACCACGAGAAAAGTAGCAATTTTCGAAGGATCCGTGCAAATGCTTTTATTTTCCTCACTAATTTGCATATGGAGCAATATGATGCATCAAAATGAGACCAAATAGTTGTTCTTTGAAAAGAAACAGTTGTTAATATAATGTAAAAAGAGATTTTAAAATTTCACTTCTTGAAAATTCAGTGTACGTGCAGAAGGCGCATGAATGCCGAAACTACTTCTACAGCTATGTCAAGTTAAACGAAAAATAAACAAAAGATTCAGAATATATAAAATGTGCCCCACACTCCTGGCTATTACTTCTGAAAGTTAGTGTGCTCTAACTTACGCTGTCTATTTTTAGTTCGTTGGAGTGTTAGCCTCTGCAACATGTGTGCTTTTCAATGAAGGAATACTTACCGTAAAATACCGGGCAAGCGCCCACCAAAATTTTGAGATAATCATGAAAAAATGGGGGATGGGCGCTTGTCCGGTCATCAATTCTACATATAAATGTACTGTGCATATTTTCTCAAATCTTACAAATTTGGTTATGGGCGCTTAATGTGGTATGGGCGGATGCACGGTATTCTATGGTATATTGGTGAAACACAGATAGTACACCTCACAACCCCAGCAGAATGCTTTCCTTGTCTTCTACCTTGATTTTGTGTTAGCCTTGATTGCAGTTCCTTCATATTTTATATTTTTTGTCCGCCTTATTGGGAACATAAAACGTGCACGCCGGCTGTGCATGCCGGGTCAGGACAGCATTAGAAATTATAGTGATGCTTGCATACAACCATCTGTTAAGCGACGCCTATAACATCATTTAAAATTTCCCCAGAGCTCCTGAGGTCTAAAAAATATTCCACAATACAGTTGAATTATGTAAATAATGCCATCCTTGTTACGAAGACTGATGCAAGCAGTCAGCCATGTTACACAGGTGCAATCACCATTCCATGGACTATTTTTGACAGCTCACCAGTTTGTGATAATGCTCAAACCTATGTTGAAACCAAAACTACAGTTCTTCGCAATACCTTGTGTTGCGGATTGTATAACGCAGTATGGCCTGCCGGTACCCTCCTCTTTGTTGTGTGGCTGCCTTCTAACGAGAAGAAAGTCATCAAGCTTTAGGTTTGGGATGCTGGTGTTGTGGCATTTGTCAGTTACGTTTCATGGAGCTTCGATAACGTCCTTGGTCAGCTTTGGTCTTCAACCTTTCTTTAACTTCTCTTCTAGTCCAAAAGCGTGGTCTGCAGAAGACTTTCCAGTCGCTGCAAAGTCCGGGCTGCAACCTAAGCCTGTTGTGAGGGATCTCCAGGTCGTGCAACCACTGTCCTTTCCTTTAAAGCGAAAGCTTTATAGGCGACACTTTGCAGAGATTTCACCCGTGTCCCTTGTCATTGCGGCATGTGCGGAGAGGATGAAAAAAACCTCTTCTCCCCTCTTTCTGCGAGGAAAGCGAAGTCGGGAAGTTGAAAATTCCCGTCCACCGGACCACGCACATGGAGCAAAGGGGCAGCCCTGGCGTTCCGCCAAGAATTGCGCAACGAAGGAAGATTGATTGTGTTGTCTGCTTGAAAGACTTGTTTTCAAACGTTACTTGCATTATGCGAAATCCCACTTTGGCAGTATCCAGCTGCTATGCGTAATGTTGGATGGTTTTAGAAACTTCAACTGCGCTTACCTACTAACTTCACATATCACTGGTGGCAGGTGTCAGGGGCATCCATGATGCCTACCATGACGACTATGAGAACTAAACACGTCGCACCTCCGTTCTCAGGTGCATCACGGCACCATTCCATCTCGATGTGCGACCGTGCTACAGCTATCGCTTTCGTTTCTTTGCACATTGTGGGTGAAAAATACAACTTTTCTCAGCTCTAGATGGACAACTTCGAATAGTCCCTGAATGTTCAGGCTGAGTCATCTCCTCCATGGTTTGCTTAAACTTGACCTTTTGAATCTGACAGCGATGACATGATTTTACTCCGTCATGACTGCCAGATTCTGGGCCGTCATGGTACGGCATCAGTATTTTGGGGACAAGAGTGCTGGCAACTTGGTACCTTCCATCTTTGAATGTTAGAGTTCTGGTTCTTTCCAAGGGTTTCGTTTGGTTTGTGTCTTGTGAACTGTCCACTGGTTGTCAACTAACAACCTAGATAAGGCACCCACATCTGTTAAAAAAAAACATGAAAAGAAAAATAATTTTTATAAAAAACAATCTGGTTGGGGCAAGTGTTAAAAATAAAATTTATGCACAAAACAAAAGCAATATTGACGGCGAAAGATTTATTTGAAATTCTGCGCACGAAGTCCATGACGTCACGGAATGGTCATTTGCGAATGACCATCTCATTGGGGTCGAAAGAGTGAATGACCATTCCGTGACGTCATGGGCTTTCCGTGCAAAATTTCAAATAAATCTCTCGCCGTCAATACTGCTCTAAAATTATTGTTTTTTGTGTAAACTTTATTTTTTGACAGGCTGTCCCTACCAGACTGTTTAAAAAAGCATTTTTTTAGGTCTGTCTGTGGTTGAGGGCGCAACAGTCCGTACACAGCCTAAAGGACCAGTCTGCTTTGGGAGTGATGATCACTCATGGGGAAAACGATGAAACAGAATGACAAATGATGTATGCATCCAACATCTTTTGCAGTTCCTGGTTTAGTTACAATATTTCTTCTCATGTTTCTTACAAACAACGGTTTTGTCGCTGATTAGAAACGGTACCTGGAATTCAGTGGTGGCTGGAGGATAGGTGGTGAAGCACGACAGTTCCGGGTACCACTGGTTAATCTCTTCTTTCGTTGTAATTAACAGGTTTAGTTTCTGTACTTGAAGTTCTGGGCCAGGGGAACAACTCTTACTAGGTTACCCGTCAAACGACACCTCGTAATTCCAGTAGGTATTGATCCTCAGCTGACTCGTATCAGGTTTTGACAACAGGAGGTCATATTCAATTTTTTCCATAGCCAATGCATCAGTTTCAGCATATTGCTCTTGGAACATACGTACAGCATTGATCCAGTAGTGACCCTGGTAAAATCAGTCCACTTCCAGCTGGATTATAGAACTGGAATCCAGCTGGGTCCAGCTGGAATCCAGCTGGACCACCTCATTTCCAGTTCCATAATCCAGCTGGAAGTGGACTGATTTTTGCCTGGGGATCAAGCTGTTGTTTTTTGTCGCAACTTTGCACGCAGACAGTCTTTCTGCTGTAAACATTGTGAAGGTCTGCCTTGGTTTTGTTGACGCAAAAACGGATGCTTCACTGTCCACCAGTGCCTGCCTTTTCCCCATCCACAGTAATTTCGATCTGTAGTAAACTTGAAGAACCTAAATAAACGGCCTCCATGGTTGTCCTCAAGTGGGACTCCTCACCCTCATTTAATCTTTTTTTTCTTTCTTCTTCCCCTATACAACTGTCACTTTCCATAGGGCAGTCCCTCGTTGCAACCAAGTTCCATCACTACTGCCGATTGTAAGCTCTTCCAAGCGAGTTTTGAGATGTTGGGCTATTCAGAAGTTGATTTTGTGCCCTGCTCCCAATGTTTAGAAGCTAGTTTCTGTCACTCACCGGGTTGGTGATGTCATGAAGACACTGGAGTAGAGCTTTAACTGACTTCAGTGACCTTATTTGAACTTGTTTTTGCATATCTTGTAGAAGCCCATGGGTGATTAGGGCAATTGTTGCCGGTCATGGTAGCCCTGGTGCTGCAAGGTGAAGAAGCCTTTGTTTCTCGCAGAAGTGCTCCAGTGGAGAGCCTGTTCAATACTTGAAGAAAACCACACGGTATCACACCTCCATGGCATTTTCCCGGAAGCTGGTTAAAAAACTGTTCTTCCAGTCACTCCAACTTGCCTCCAGGTGGCCCCCAGATGCAGGTCATACCACTTTTTGGAAATCCCACTCAGGTAGAGACACAGGTTTTTGATCTGCCCTACTTCAGTGACCAAGAAATTCTTTTCAGCTGCATTTTCAAAAGAAATCAATCCAGCCCTCCGGACTTGAAGAGCGGTCATCAAATATGTCTGGCTTGATGATTTCAAAACATGGTTTTTGTGGGGTGTTCAATGCACAGACGACTGCTCCCATCAGCTTGGTTTGCTGCACCATTTTTTGTTGCTGCAACTGTAATGATTGCACCATGAGTGCGACGGTCAACAATGATGTGTCTGGGTTGTCTCGTTGATGACGGCCGTGTTTCAGTACTAACTCCTCAAATGCCGAAAGTTGAAGATTCACCTTGGCCAATTCCTTTGTTGATGAGTTCCTGGGGCAAGAGCTTTGCTTTTTGAAGCACCAACTCAGCGTGCTCAGGCAAGCTGACCTGCCTAGGAAGATGACGCTCATCTTCATCTTGTCGGTAACTGGAAAAGACTACTTTGTTACCTGTTGTCTTTTCCACAAAGAAGCTCACACGTCTTCCTATTTAGTCGATCCTGTTGGCTGTAGCTATTTCTGACATTCTCTATTACTCCACTCAGGCTCACTAGTTACTTTAGAAGAGTGGTCGTCAGCCGTAGATATTTCGGAGACTTCCTCTGGGTCAGCAGAAGTGAGGGGGCACCAAAATACAAAATGTGAAACTAAAATAATAATCACATTTGATAGCCATAATTTGTTCGCTGCGTGGCCGTCCTCCATTTCTCTGTGTTACGGGTAGGGTACGATGGGGAAATTTCACTTAGCAACGCAATTCTTTTAAGAAAATCCGAGCCCCTTATTTTTTTGCTTTTAAAAGTGGTACAGAGTCTCTACTCATATAATTTGTAATATTAATTATCTTACAGCTCCTAAATAAATCGGCAGAATGGCAGTCATTTGGCACACTGCATATTCCTCTCAATATTTTCTTCCGCAGCAAACACAGTTTTTCAATATTAGTCGTCGTTGATGTGCCCGAAACCAGATGACAATACGTTTAGCCGACATAGAGGGGCGTAAGGGGCCTGACAGCAGGTCAATAACACATCATGCATGCAACGCCAAAGCATGATAGAAGGCAACAAGCGGGTGCCGAGCGTGTAAAAGGTATGTTCTGCCATTCTAATCCTATCAGTCAGTGTTGTATGACATTCATAAAGGCAAAGATATGTGCAAGCCAGTGATGAATCTGCATGGTTTAGTCACAGTCCAGTGATTGCAAAGCAAAACAAAAGAAAGCACAAAGAGTCTTTCGGTTCTGTCAGATCTCAGGAACACAAGAATAGCCAAAGTAGTGATGCAAACTTCATCCTAAACATGGGACCCTCCGGCGTCAAATGAGGGTAGTGATTTCCGGCAGGCATCGCACATTCGTGCTTGATCCAGGATTTCTAAAAACTGGGCTGGCCTTTAACGTTGGTTGCCTCCATTTCTTTAATGTAAATATGTGCCCTAAAACGTCCAATTAAAAAGTAATTAATTAATTAACATTAATTAGTCATCTTTTAGTTCCATTGTCTAACATATTGTCCGCCTGGCCGTATAACTCACTTGCACAGACCGCATTTGTGTAGCTTTCATGGCTTTTTTTTTAGAAAAAGCTGTATTATATAAAAAAAGACACCCTGTATATCTTTTTGCAGCTAGCTGATGTCAAGCTTGAAGATGTCCAGTGTTGCCCACGAAAATCGATCCGCATTGTACGCTTTCCCATTTCTGCATGTACAAGGGTTGTTCAAGGTTGACTGGGTCTTCTGTCTGTAAGAAATTTCTGAACAAGTATAGCACGACGAAACTTGCGGAGGATGCTAACGTAATTCTCCTCAAATATCTCTCACCCGGAACAATGTATCTGACGCATGCGCAGCAGTTTACGCTGTCATGGCGGTGAACAATGTGTCTGCAGCTGCGGAGCAGCGGTACATAACCATATTTCTGGTGAAGGAGAAAGTAAACTTTCTCAATAAGAAAAAATAAAACAGAGGACAAAACGAGCACAAAGAATGTGCCCATCTGTGTCTCGTCCTCTTACTGTTTTATTCTTTCTGCGAGAGAAATATGCTTATACTAACATGCTCATTACAAACATTAAAAAGCAAAACCAGTTAAAAATTTGAGAAGATTGCAAAGACAGAAAGGGGCCCAAACAATGCCTTGAACAAGAGTGCACAAATGGTGTCAACAGTTTGGTGAAGGAAGACAGCTGGGGGCAAATGCACCGCACGGACATGTTCCGACTGGAGTCATGCAGCCCAGTTCTTTCAACGCTGAAGAAATCAAGGAGCTGCCAAAACTATTGAAGCAGTGCCTGGGCATGAATGAGGAACACTTAAAAAAACTGCCATAGTTTTGTGCCTGTCGGATTATTTATTTCCTCGGCAGCAATAAAAGTCCCGGTCAACCTTCAACGACTAGTGTACGTTTTTTTGTTCAGGGAGGGGAGAGTGGGTGACCTTAAACATTTCAACAATAACACCTGATCCAACAGGCTTTTGCAATGTTTACTGCATTCAACGAAAGCAGGTGAAATGCACCCCATGGAACTAACCCCAAAATGTTTTCTTTGTAAAAGAACTTGTTCTGCCAGTGTGTACTTCTAAAAATTAGCACTTGTTCAGTCAGTATCTACTTGAACTTTGCGTTATTTATAGCACTTGTTCTGTCAGCGTGTACTTGACCTTTGCACTATTTATTTATAATATGCATATCCAACTAGCCCACCTTATTATTTTAGTATGTTTTCTTCTAACTTTGGTGACAGCACCTTCAGGTGCTTTATTGTTAAAAGCATTGTGAAAAAATAAATAAATAAAAGGAACAAGAGTTTGTGAATGGTACAAAGCATATTGGGAATGCCCCACAAACAATACTGCCATCATGCAGAAAGATTACCGTCAGTTTTATCAGAATGACATTTGTGTGATCGGGAAATCAGCTCGCGATCCGTCGCACGTAGAACCTAAAGTGGCTCTATAGCAACAAGATGTTTTGGTGGCACCACCTCGCGGGCACTCTCCTGTGACGGAGTGGGTAAGATGCGAGCAGACAACACGCTACGTAATAGCACGGGGTGGCAATGTTAGTTCACATCTATGCCGATTAAAATCGGTTAATTTATAAAGGAATGTGCACTATGACGTTTTTGTGAGTGATCTTTCTAATGAAAAGCAGTGCCTCAAAGTTGCTTTGTATATAAAACAACAACAACAAAAACTTTCAAATGTTCAAACAAGCTGTAATGTTAAGCTCCAAACAAGCTTGAGCTTCACATTACAGCTTGCTGAATGTGCGTCAGGGCTATTCACAGCCTCTGATTCCTGTTTTCTTTTTATCTCTAGAGGCTTCTGTAGAAAAAGGCTTTGCGTTCACCAGAGTAAATGACATGCCGTCATCTTAGCTGCACACGTGCGCACAGTTGTGTTGCAAAGCGCCGCACACATGTTTTAGCTACATTGAGCTTGCCGATACCGACGCTTGTATCCAAGTGTGACTCGACAGTTTCTGGCAAGCAAATGCTTGTCAGCAACTGACGTTTAGCTTGTTTTGCATTAAATATGTGGAAAAGGAGTTTGTCACATCACAACTTCTCTTAAAAGAAAAGCAGAAATTTTCACAACGTCTTAAATTGTCGGCCTTGACCCGGCAAATTCAGACGGCCGATTAATTTGCTTTATCCAATTTCTATTTATCCAATTTCTACTAAAATTATTTACAAATTTGAAATTGCTAGCTGAAAAGCGCATCACATATTGTGCGCAATTCTTTGGGTCTGCAAAATCAAACATACAAATGGTAGTAATTCATAGCAGGTGGATACCTAATTTTGGGGGAAGCTGAAGACATTTCTTTCTCAGTTTTATTTTGTTTGAATCATAATAAAAAATACACACAATTCACAGTGGTAGATGTTGTAGTGGAATAAAGTGGTGGATATCCTATTTTCATTATCCAGCTTTTTGTACTGGGGTAGAGAACAGCACACCACCATCCCAGAACTTCGACACTTCAGTGCCAAAAGTGTTTGAGTGCATGACTATGTGTGCAACCTTTGCAAGTTTCGGTAAAATGTCCTACAACAAATATCACTTCACCAAATAAACACAACGCGTGAAGCAGGCTTTGCTGCGCGTTGCCCAAACAGCGCGTGAAGCGAGCCAACGAGCCGAGCGATCCAAGATCTGCGCGGTCTGTCCTAGTGCAGCTAAATAAGCTACGCTTCAGAGTAACGACACTTCCCCATCTTGTGGCTTAAAATCATGGTTGCCAGTTATCTGAAATCACAGGGTACGCTTTTCCGTCCACCACGAATGTTTAAACAGTTCGCGACAGAGCAAAGCTATATTGCATGAGCTTCCTAACACCGAATCTAACGCTGAGGAAGTCACACTTTTGGATACTGATGATCGGCAGTTGCGTCTGCTCTGCACGAGCACCAAGATGGCAGTACCCACAACAATATCGGGAACAGAGTGCCGATACTTGAAGCGTAGCTCATTTAGTGGCTCTAGTCTGTCCTACTTGCGACGTCACTATGAAATGATGAGGATGATAGCTAGAGAAGCGGCCCGTGTAGTTTGCGCACGCTGCCAATACCGCATTCTGCATTAAAACAAAGTGCCACAAACTGGCCAAGAGTCCGAATTTCCAGCGAAAACGCCAGTGCTGAAATACAACGCAGAATCGGAGGTCTCTGTATTTTTGTCCAGACTGCAGCTGCGGTGGCGATACCGCCGACGTCTGCCTCGCCCCGAGCGCACGCTCTTAGAGCGCAAAATCTGTTGGTGCTGCATTCCAACACCCGCTGTAAAGGTCACTCCCAAGCAAACAGACGGTCTGCAAACCGCTGACCATGCATCAAGGGTTAACGGACACACAAGTGTTCTTCTGTTCTCCGCTCCTAAAGCAACGCAATGTTTTTTGTATTTTCTCATAACTTTTTCTTCTTCTTTTTTTTTTGTTGTGACGTCTATAATGGGATTTTTGAAGGAAACAGTGGGCATGGTTATTCCCTTTGCATTATCTTCTTTATCCAAAACTGCTCGGATCGCTTTATTGTTACGTTCAGGCATCGAAACGCAAACTATGAGCATGGCCCTCAAAAAATCAACAAGCAGACGTGGACACTTTAAAAGTAATGAAAATATAGCTTAGCTACTTTTTTTAATGTAAGTGTACCTCAAACTAGACACATTTGCCACAATCTAACTTTATTCTTAACTTAGAGAGGGACTGAAGTGAACCTTCGAGTTGGTCTTCTTAAGGCGATAACTCAATTTATGCATCAGAAGCCCTTTGAAAACGCAACATTACTATCACGCATGGCAGTTATCGCTATCAAAAACATGACCAAACATCAGAGATAAGAGGCATGTCTATGTTGCATTGCATTTTTAACAGGGGAAAAGACCAGGCATGATTGTACTTATAAGGTTTCTAGCTCACTTAGAGTCCATAGGGTGAGTTACTGCCAGTCAAATACAAACTAAAAACCCCTTCAGTGCCTCTTCAATTACATTTTACTTCAAGTAGCCATCATCCTAACTTAGTTATCTTTTCAGAGTAACTTTTGCATCTCTGCTCGTAACGTTGGCAACAAAGCGTTCTCCAAAATAGAATTCCGACTGCACCGTGAGCCCCTGGTTCAAACATTTCTGGGATATGGAGCCATCAGAAGCAAGCTCTCATTCTCACTAGATCACACAACTAAGCTGCTGCTTCATTGTCATCAGCCCTGCAAGGACTTTTTTACTGGTATTTAATTTGCACCGAACCTGAGCGCACTGAACGTAGTAACTTAATGAAACATTTCTTTTCTCGAATTGAGTTTTATTTTAAAAGTTATAGGCAAATTAAAATTACAAAAACAAACAAAAAATAACCTCCTTCATGACGTCCTTGGTTGCTTGAGTGACCGTGAACTAGAGGAGGGGTAGTGAGCTAGGCGAGCGCTCACGGCTGCCGCACTCTGTGTCGACAGCTCGAGAGGGCACCACTAAAGCATGTTCTGAATAGGCTGTATGAAGCGGGCAGCCAGGGTGGCTCGCATTGCATTTTCTGCACAATTAAACACTAATTCGGCATGACACTTCACTGGCCACAAACGATAGCAAACACAGGGTAAAGGTCAGTTCAGAACGGGAGCCACTTTGCGCTGCCATACCGCCAAAAGGCCAAACCGCAAGCCCAAGCTGCTCGCCGAAGGCCTTTGGAATGCCTCAGAACTGGTCGGATCCTCGACTGCAGCGCCGCCGCGTACATCCGGGACCTTTCTACGCTCGCCGCTCGTTGGTGCCTGATCCCACTACACCTTTCTAGTATGCGCCGCCTTTTCCACCGCTTGGTGGCGGGTATGTCGACGGGTCATCTTGTTTCCGTACTTTATAAACTGCATTTGTTTCTTTGCTGATCTAAAATACTGAACAAAAGCTACTTTTACAAATAATTGAAACAGTTCGCGCTAATTATATTTTGTATTTCGACTAAAAAGAAGCTTTGAGCGGCTCTGACCAGTAGTAAGCCCAGGACCAAAGACGTCACATATTGCGCGCTTTCGGCACCGCGGGTCGCCCCCGTAGGTGGAGGAGGTTTCCGCATCGTCCGGTTAAAATATGACGCACTGATATTTAATTACTCTCTCCGTGCCCGCTGGCTTGCCCGAACCCCAAGAGATGCGGAAACCGCAAAAAAGGTAGACACTTAAATATGATTGCAGGGCCCCTTTAGGGAGTGCATAACCACAATTGCTCACACAGAAAAAAAGAGGCAAACTATCCCAGTGTGAAACTGAGTACCCAACATTGGTTTTGACCCATATCTCAGCAAAGTGAGAAGCTCTGAACCGCAACGGCGCCATCTATAATAAATAATGCTAAACTCAATAAAAAAAAAAAAGTTTAGCAAGCACTGTTGATGGATGCAGTTTGAAACACTAAAACTTTTTGAAAAACATGTCTCTTACAAGACGTCCCTAAATATCACAATCACGCGGCTCTACCTGTTGTGTTATTTTCCGTGTACCCTATGCTACAAAAAAAAAAAGAAAAAAAGAAGTCTTGGATCTACCATTTCTGACAGAACTCATGCCCTCCGTCGTAGATTTTTGTTTTTCAGGGAATCTTTGCTAGGAATTTTGAAAAAACAAAGGTTGACACTCGAAAGGACAGTGAAGAAGGTCTTTTCACAAACTCGGGAGCAAGAGATATGTCAGAATGGCCACAATAGAGGCAGTTCAGGAGCTGAATCTATGTCACCGTAGCTCAGTGGAGTCGACCGGATCTAGCTTTGCTGCTTGAGGAAACGTTTGCACGTTTGCACTCTCTCGCACCATGCCCGCGCAAGTTCCTATCAGGAAACTCTCAAACCAGGGACTCACAAACGGTGGATTAACACTCGAACCATCATACGCAGCCTAGCTTGCCTACTTCCCTTTGCACTTCTCCCTTCCTCTCCTATACACTCTTGCCTCCTCGCCCCTCCCCAAGAGTTTGACCTTTTTCCCTTTGAGCAGAGAGTGCAAAGGGCTCAACCTCCTTTCTCAGTCCCTTTTTTTTTTCTTTCATGGCCACCGTCCTATCTTAGGAAAGTAGGACACCAGGGTTGAATTCCTTGCAGAAAACACAGGGTTTGACATCACTCATTGCAGTATGATAGTAGGACCAAGGCTCAAGGCATGCACACATGCCGGTTCTCTCCCCACAGGAGCGGGTCTCTGACCTACTATCCGCAAGAAAGGAGGAGGACCTCCCTCTTTCTCACATGGAAAAGAGGAATTGAGGGAGGGTATCCTTTTTTGTGGTCGTTCATCAGCTTTTAATGTAGGATGCCTGTGCCACAGCTTTAACCCTGCTTCCACCGAAAGGTAAGAAGCTAAAATTTTATGCCTCTCAGAGGAAAATCGGTCTGTCTGGAGCTGGATTATGGAACTGGTCCTGGCTGGATCCAGATGAAAATAAAAATTAATCCAGCTGGGACAAGTTCTATATTTAAGCTAAAAAAACTCCTGCCAAAGTGATTTTCGTCTGGGTTGTAATGTAACCTTGCCAGATCAAAAAGTCCAGACCATTGTTAACAAACAATTAATTTCTTTAGCAAAAATAACAAAGATGAGCGTGCAAGCACGCACTGGCGCTGAGATCAGCTGTGCGAAAGTGCCTACCTTTACACTGTGACTTACATGTATAAGCCAAATTTTGACTGTATCACAATTTTGGGCAAAGCGGTTGATAAAACTGCACGAGAACTGCTGGAAGCTTTTGAGATAGGAGAGGAAGACGCAACATGCGTCAGTCAAACTTCGGTTTCTTTACATAGGAATGAGGTGGCTTTTCTTAAGCATGTGTCGACACGATAGTGATGTGGATTGTTAGTTGGATGTTTTTCCTTTTATTAAATATTCAGTTGAAGTTCAGCACTTGTCAAGTCTACACCTTCCTCGTCTTTGTTATTTGTGTGCTGTTTCCAGTTGTTTTCTAAGCTGTTTAAACTTCTTTGTACAAAAACTATCATGTTCAGGTGCCAATCAAGAAGTTAATTAATGACATATTGATTAACTTCTTGAATAATTCATTCATAATTTAATTCTATAGTTGTTTGAGTAATCAATTATTTAATTATATGGTTACTTGATTGATCAATTATTCGATTATGTGGCTGCTTTCATGAAAGCAACAAACAAACCATCTACAGCTGTACTAATCCTAAACGAAGCTGAAAGTCACATGCATGAAACCATGCTTTCCTAAGTGTCCTGGTGAATTTACATTAATAAATATATGCTAGGGGCAGCACTTTACAGCAGTCTGACTCGAATGCTCTCCCAGAGCCTTCGTTAGCGGAAATCGTGTCTCTGCTGTAAAGCTTAAATACCCATTCGCAAAACTTTGAAAAAGGTCAGGCTGGTACGATTAAATCTGTGGACGAGATTAAATGGAAGCAAAAGTCAATCGAAAGTCAAGCAGCCGACATAGGGGCACAAATGTCAACACTCGGATCATGAAGAAGCGTGCTCGACGATCTTTCACAAGAATTTCAAATCATGTAACAAACCGTCCAAGTTCTACAGAGAGAAAACACTGCCCTGTGCGCACGACTCAATGACTTTGAAGGTAGGATGCGCAGTGACGATCTTATTTTTTATGTCATTTCTGATTTGCTGCCTGAGTCGTGGTCCCAAATAGAGAAAAAAGTAATAAATTCCTCATCTGCAAGTGCAAACTTTCAGCTCATGCCCGATGGTATTGAACGTGGGCACCGCTTGGGCGTCTTTTAGGTTAACAAATGCCGACCGATTATGGTTAAGTTTGCAACTTTTAAGGTAAGAAAGAAAATGTTCGCATTACACCCTAGCCTAAAATTATTGAGTGTTTGAGCATGAAGCACCTCAATCAGTCATTAGAATCGATTCCAAACAAATCTGCATGTTTTACTCTTTCTATCATCACACTTCTAGTGAAACCTCTATGAAGCTATCGTTATCTTTGCCTGATCTTGCTTTACACAAACAGCATTCTCACTTTTCTCTTTTTCATAAAATTTGCTATCATTCTGCCCTGCGTGAAAACCTACTAGCAGCCCCGTCATGAATTTTCCGACGACTAGATCATCAACAGAAGGTTGGCGTCCTGCCTAGCAACACGAATGCATTTTTCTATTCGTTCATCCCTCACACTTCTGTTCAATAGAACCACCTTCCTCACCATATGCCAACCTTACCAGACCCAATTGCTTTCAAAAATGCCCCGTCTTTCTTTTGTTTTTATACGTACCATAAGTGTATATTTTTGCCATTTTGTTTGCTTATGTGTTTACCACTCACCTCCGTAATGTTTTTTGACCCTGAGGTTAAGCAAATAAATAAATATCTAAATATTTCAATGTGACAAACTGTAATCAATTTCGAAATCCTCTATAGTTGCCAAAAGTAAACTTTCACTACGCTCAAATTGCTTCCGGCTCCTTTACCACATGCCACTGCAGAGCAGATTTCCACAACTATGTTAGCAAAAGCTCCCCAAGCAACCAGTCTGATAAACCTAAAAGCCATGAAAGCCATAATTATGGCAGTAACAGCATACCAGGTTTTCGTATCGTGGCCTTTCTTTCTAGTCAAAATTGAACTTGCGTTCAGGTTTATGGCACATTCAATGTCATTCATACTAATTCTAACTCATCGATAGAAAGGCAAGCACTTTCTTGCAATAGTGGGTTGAAGAAAGGCAATGGGGAGTTAAGGCATTCTCGTAAGCTTTCCCGGCTTCAACTACTTTATGACTAATATATTTCCTGAGACTTCCCTAAATTTTTTTTGACAAATATCTCGTTTTCACTGAGAGGTCACCAACTTTTTTAGACTTGAACTAAACAAATAAATGCCACTCCTGGCTTTTTCTTTTTTTTTTTTGCCAATGCCACACTTAATATAAAGCATGAATCTGCTGATGTGGTTGCTATGAAACTAGACACCAACAGTCTGTCCCCCATATACATCCCTGCAAGCATACTGCAAACGAACCGACGAGCATACAATTGTGGCAACTCAGTATTGTCACCTGCTGAAACAACGATTCCAAAAGGAGAGACCAAGAAATAAATGTAACAAAGCGATAGTAATGAGTGAAATGCCATCTTCACAACTCGGGCGTCTGGCTCAAATGAATGAAAAAGCAGACTGCCCCAGCCGTAACCGCCGTGCATCCCACAGGGTAACCTTCACCGAAAGGCCGGCGTAAATGCATCGGTTGGCCTTCCCACGATCGCAAAGGTCCCGTAACCGCTTTCACACTGCTAACCTTCGGGTTGTTGGTAAACAAACGAAAGCCACACGGAGATGCTGACATTTCTTCGTTCCTCTGAATAGGATTCCCGCTGTCGTGGCCCGCTGACATTCCTTTCTTAAGCGCAGCGGGAAATTCACTCTTGCTTTGTTAGTATGTCAGAGCCGTCAGTTCCAACTGACGCATATTTTGGCTCTTTCAATCATGACACGCTTTGCTGACAGCAGTTCAAATAAACCGTTTTCAGAGATCACCAATCCAGGAGGTCCTGGCACGAAAATATGTGAGCATGCGCTCGAGCGAGAGCAGGCATGTTCTCAACCGGGAAGCTAGATCCTGCTGCCTCCACTAAGCTGCAATGACCTAGATTGGGCTCCCAAAAAGTCCTTATTGTGCCCATTGTTGCTCGTCTTTTTTTCCTTCTAAGCTCGACCTAGGACGCCTCTTCACCCTCCTTCCTAATATGCACACCGTTTCATCCTGAAAATCCTCAACCCCGTTTTCAGACCGGGCAGTGCCAAATTTTTTAAACAAGTGGATTAATAAGCCGATGGCTTTACGCCCGCGCCATCAGCAAGGGTCATTCTCTTTAAATCCTGTCTCTTCGTCGTATGTCATGTTGACATTTCAAATGGGCAACCGTTAGGATGGCGTTCATATCTATCCTCAGGTTCAAGTTTGCCTAAAACTTAAACTCTGGGCCAAGATCCGCTGATCGCCCGATGCAGTGTGCAGTTTAAGATTTAGAAAAGCTGCCCCAAACCATTCACAGACTTGTCGAATTACACGGTTCAAAAACGAAAGTCGCCACAGCGCGTTTTGCGGAATTTGTCTAGCGCCGGCTTATCGCCGATTGTGGTCGGTGGCTAAGGCCGCGTAACTGCCACCATATCAAGCAGACAATGGTCTTTATCTCGAGCTGACAACACGTTACGCGATGTCCGTTGGCTGTTGACACCTGCAGTTTTTCGGAAGCCACAATGAAAATTTGCTCAACAAAGACAGCCCAGGTCGTCAAAGGTCAGCTTCCAGGATTTCTCTCGATTTCCAAGCTCGGGCCAGAAGGCTATGTTGCAAGCTACGTGCCTCGGGGCTGACCCCAGCATTACGTCGTAAGTTTTCGCCTTCGTAACGCGCCTTGCAAGTGTTAGCCAGGCTCAATTTCAGGCTCGGCATCGAAGTTGTATCCTGGAGATTTCGTCGCTCTTCGTTAGGCTTAGTGAATCAAATATAAAGACGTTTATTCAATCGTCGTTCGTTTTCCGAGGAAGGGGAGGGAGAGAGGTACCGGCTTTCAACAGCAACTCGTCGCAATGTCCGACCTAGACCACGCATGCTGTTCGGAGCGACCGTAAGTCCGCCACCCTTCACTCGTCACTGGCCGATGTTGCATCCCAGCTGGGAGTTACTAGAGAAGGAAGCGGTGTGGACGAGTGTATTAGAGCAGACGGAGAGTCAAGTCCGGCCAGTCGAGCATGGTGTGGTCCTGTCGCCAACACTGTGCTCTTCTAGTTCGGGGGAAGGAACAGAGAGGGGAGAGGGAAAATGAAGCCAGGACCCACCACGGAAAAGCAGGCCGAGCGATCCCTCCTCTTCAGACACAGTCAGTCGTCAGTAGAATGTCCCACCACCTCGGAATAGCGACATCACAGAGCTGTGCGGCGTCTCCTGCAGAAAAGAGCACAGGGCACAACTCAGATCGTTGAGCGACTATTCTGCAATCCTGCTTCCAACCAAATTAAAAACTGGAAAAAAAAAAAAAAAATTTAAAAAAAGAAATTTAAAAAAAGAAGAAACACTTGAAATAGAAACGAAAGGAGAGTGAGGGGGGTAAGGAAGGGTTGAGATCCCCACGCGAACAAAACCAAGCGGTATCACACGGCACAGCTATAACAATAACAATAATAACGTAAGAGAGCGCTACATGGGAGAGGGGTTGGCTCGAAGGGCCGAGGGTGAAAGAGATGATTTCTGTGCGTCTCTTTACCGCTGTCACGTGACGTCACGAGCGGCGCCCGGGCCGCTGCTGAGGCACGACTTGCAAAGGCACCGCTGCCGTTCGCGGGCATAGTCAGCTCAATGGCGGGTTATTGCACCCCGTCGAAAGGTTGGCGCTCGCCACTGAGCTTCGTTACACACTGATAAGGAGCCCCGGTCGCACTCCAAGCGAAGGGTTCCAATGACACTCCGCGCGTAACCGCTGCTACGGCCCTTCCAGTTCGCACCGACGGAAACGCGCACACACACCGGTCCTACAGTCCACCGCTTTGCTGTTTGTCGATTGCGATCTGTGTGTTGTCAGGGCAGCGACAACCGACAGATTTCCGCCATCTTTGGTTCCTGTTGGTCCCCGTCTTTTAGGCTGCGGCGTGGGCGGCGTGTCTGTCGGCGCTGTCAGCGAAATTAAATGAACGTACTGAAATATTCGCGATTTGCAGATGAATGAACCACAATGAGCAGATTGGAATGAAGGTTAAGAAACAGCCGAAAATCAATGTTTGTCGGAACTGATACAAAACAGAAATGAATGATGGTCTGTCGAGTGCTACAGTTATGATGAACGGGGACTGTATCTTCTGCGTTTCTTGCGTGCTAAACTTGTGTTAACCGCGTACAACTATTGGGACAGATTGGGATGAGCGTGGGTACGAAATACCGAGAAGAAACCCTTGGTGCGCTTGGCCAAAGGCTCGGAGGAGCGTAATAATTAAGATGGCGGACGCTCGGGAGTTGTCAGATGTCTGCCTCCAGGTTTGAAAGGAGGTGTTCGCCCATGTTTTTATTTTGGTTTGGAGGGCGCGGTTGCCGCGTGGTGGTCGAACCCGGAACTAACAAACGCCGCTCGCCAGCTGAGCAGCTTCCGCCCTTGGCCTCTTCCGCCTCTTCCCGTCAGTGGGTCAATGAAACCACGTGGTTCGCCGAGCGCCGCCGCTGCCGCCACGCTACCGGCAAAGACCGCTGCGTCGATTCTCCGGAAGCAAGCTTCTCCTCACGGCAGCGATACGGTGGGGAGCAGCTTCGCGTCTTGGGTTTTCTACATGGTTTGCACCTACCAGTGGCGGATCCAAAGGGGGGGGGGGGGGGGGGCGGGGGCGGCCGTTTCCCCTCAAACAAAGTCGACCCCCTCCCTCCCCCTTCTCGGACGGCAATTTGATATGGGTGGACCCCCCTTGCACGAGAAAGAATAAGAGAATAGTATCCTTAAAAATCCCCCCCCCCCCAAAAAAAAAACAAAAAAAAACGGAGTTCTGGATCCGCCCCTGGCACCTACGTCACATGATGAGATCGAACATCGGCAACCACTTTGCTGGTGGTTTATTCGACTGCCAAGGTAAACTGCGCCGCGTTCGCTCGTAGAAAATGTTAGAGCGGTGGTTCTCTGATGGGGGTCCGCGAAGGCATTCTAGGGTCCGCGAAGCCCTGCCTCATCAGTCAAACCCGGTAATTGTTTTTCTTCTTTTGATTGATAAGAATTGTTATAATTTTCGAGTGAGTTTTCTCGTGTGTATGTCAATGAGAGAAGTCTACTTTATACTAGCCCTTAGTTATACCCTTCCTTAAATCCTTATGATAACTTCCCCTCACCACGAACGGGATCCTCCATCATCTCCGTCGATCCACAAGGGGTCCGCGAAACATCAATGGTTGAGAACCACTGTGTTAGAGAAACAAAACAAAATGGAAATCGTTTCATCGGCGGACGGCGTGTTCCGCGACAGAGCAGCTGTCAAAGGAGAGAAGACACAAGTGGCAGAGAAGGCTAAAAAAAGAGCTGACATCGATGATGCGGACGCACATCCATGCATTTTCTTAGTGCCGAGTGACGGCACTTTCCCAACGAGTTTTATGTTCGTTGAAGTCTTTGCATCGGTTTGGCCCATTCGTGATCATGCCGTTCATTGAACAACCCCAAAAGCAACAGTAAATGATTGCGTTAATTTTTTACCAGCACTTTGTAAGGCTAAAACAACAACAGCTATAAAAAATATATTCTTTTTCCCCCCAAAAAAAACTTTCTTTAGAGTTTAGAGATTTTTTTATCCAAATTAATTTTTTCGTACATGTTCCAGACATGAAAAAAAAATTGCCGCGTCTCCTGTAGCAAACCGCAGCGCGGTACGCTGAAAAACCGATCTTTGGGGGTGATCTGGTTCGGTGGATGCTTTGGGGAAAAGAGAGTTGTAGAATTCTGACGTCACGGGGCTGCGGTGGCGCTGCTGTCGGCACCGTGCATACTCAGGCCTGAGGCCAATGTGGTTTCCGCGCGCTTGCGCAGTGAGGGCATGTTGCCCACGCCAAACTTGGCGGGAAAAGTGATGTCACGTGACCCGACGTCATGTGACCTATACGCCAATTCGATTTCTCCGCTAAATTTGGCGGGGAAATTGATGTCAGGTGACCCGACGTTATCTGACCTTTTTCATATACATACTGATGCCATGTGACTTATAGTATACAAGAGTCATATAAACAAATGGAAATGATCACTTCTTCAAATACTGCATGTCATGCATTGTAGTTCCATAAACGTTAAGGTCGCTGCCAAGTTTTTTGTTTTTGTTTTTCTAATGCTTTTTTTATTGTTTTCGCAAGGAGCGCTCTACGTTACTAATTTTCCCCCCTCATGCATTGAGTTTACATATATGGTTTATCTGAGATTAGCTTTATTTTATTTTATCGAGTCGTACACGATTCAAACGCCGAAAGCATCGTTTTCTTCTTCGACAACCAAATCTTGAAAGGACCCCTTCGCGCAGCGAGCGAATGAAGCGCAAAACTTCCTTTTCTGTCGATGTGACTACGGCAGTTTGGCTTTTCTCGTCAGCCGCTCGGCGCAGAGTTGAGAAGCCCGGCGGCATCCCGCCGGTAACGCGACGCGACAAAAGGAGAGTCTTTCGTGTCGTCTGCTTGAAAGACTTGTTTTCAAACATCACTCGCGTTATGCGAAATCCCAATTTGGCAGTGCCCAGTTGCTTTTAACCATGGTACAGCTATCGCTTTTTTTTTTTCTACGCACTTTGTTGTACAGCTATCGCTTTTTTTTTCTACACACTTTGTAAACGAAAAATACGACATTTTTTTTTTTTTTACAGAGATTATGACGACCTTGCGCACTTTAAAACCAAAAGAAAAGTCACTCTCACTGAACAACTCGCAAACTAAGCTCGAGTTCAAAGGCCCTAATTCTACGCTGTTGAATACTTTTCTTTTATTTTGTTTTCATCTTTGGTGCAGCTCAGAGACCGTTAATATCTTGTTTGGAATCAGCCCCAGAAGCATAGCAAGAGCGGTACCGTGTGCACAAAGTTGATAGAAAACAATTTGGCGGGAAGGAGCTGTTTTTACGGGATTTCCATGAAACCGTAGCATTTCCAATTGTGCTTTGTTGAAGTATAGTACAGCAAATAGAGCTTTCCCAATACCCAAACAAATGAAGTTCCTTTTTTGTTTCTAGTATGACGCGGTTTAAACCATGGAAATAAAGTTTTAGTGCACTTCACGATATAATTAAATTTACAGCGAATCTCTCTTTTACATTGTTATTGCAGTGATTGGAGCTGAATTAAATGAATCCATTTGTTCTCGCATAAAAAAAGGAAAGCTTCAGTAGAAAAACAAATAGTTAGTTGCTTTGGGCTAAAGTGATTAAAATGGTATTATATATATTTGATTTACGAGTATATTTGATCTAAATTTAAGTAAAAAGTTAACTTACTTAACTTTTTTCATCATATTTTTTTCCGTCTTTCCATGAGCTGTACCAGTTATCTTGCATTAAATTGATAAAAGACAATTCCGGAGTTTTGTTTTGCCGTCACCTACTGCCTACTGGTAATTTCAAATATGAAGAAAAGTTGATGTTCACATCCGAAACGAACGTGGTAAAAAAGAGAGCACACCTAAACTGCCAAATTCAAACGTCGATTGTCCAGTGATTGCAGGTTTCATCGCACTTTTCTTGCATTCACATTTCTCACGTTTTGCACCGTCCGAAGTTTTATGCAGCAAGTACAGACCGCATGCGGTACACGTCCGGAACTAATATCCACGCGTGCGATGGGGACGAAACGTCTTCTGGAGGGCATCCCTCCAACCAGGCACGTAGCCAGAAGGGGACGGGGGGGGGGGCGGCCCCTCCCCCCGAAATTTTTCATTTTGCTGGGACCTCCTCTCCTCCCTCCCCCTTATACAGCATCGTGTCATGGGCGCCCCCCCCCCGCCCCCCCCCCCCGAAACAAAATCCTGGCTGCGTGCCTGCCTCCAAAGAAATGGTCACTGCACACCCGCGAGTGTGCAGCCCGCCCAATCGGCGCTAAAATATGTAAGCGTTACTGGCACAAAAAAAAACACACCTAAGACATTTAAGGTTTATTACGCGCGGGAATGCCAAAGCATTGCTACAAGCAGAGCGCCACATCTTCCTTTTGCACACGGCGCTCCAGCGGTGACATTACGCTCCCCACTGCGCAGGTGCGGCGCCCCCGCCGGCTTCACGGCTTCCGTGACGAAGCATCTGCGTTGCTGTGCTTTTCTTTGTGTTTTATTTCTGAGGCGCGTCCGCTTTGAACTTGAGCGGCTTCATGGCTTCCATAAGGAAACATCTGCGTTGCTGTGCTTTTCTTTGTGTTTTATTTCTGAGGCGCGTCCGATTTGACCTTGAGCGCACTCGCCGGCTCGAGGCTTCCGTAACGAAGCATCTGGGTTGCTGTGATTTCTTTGTGTTTTATTTCGAGGCGCGTCCGCTTTGACATTGAGCGCCCCCGCCGGCTTCATGGCTTCCGTGACGAAGCATCTGCGTTGCTGTGCTTTTCTTTGTGTTTTATTTCTGAGGCGCGTCCGCTTTAAACTTGAGCGCCCCCGCCGGCTTCATGGCTTCCGTAACGAAGCATCTGCATTGCTGTGCTTTTCTTTGTGTTTTCTTTCTGAGGCGCGTCCGCTTTGACATTGAGCGCCCCCGCCGGCTTCATGGCTTCCGTAACGAAGCATTTGCATTGCTGTGCTTTTCTTTGTGCTTTATTTATGAGGCGCGTCCGTTTTGACTTTGAGCACCCCCGCCGGCTTCATGGCTTCCACAACGAAGCATCTGCGTTGCTGTGCTTTTCTTTGTGCTTTATTTCTGAGGCCCGTCCGCTTTGACCTTAAGCGCCCCCTCCGGCTTCATGGCTTCCATAAGGAAACATCTGCGTTGCTGTGCTTTTCTTTGTGTTTTATTTCTGAGGCGCGTCCGCTTTGACATTGAGCGGCCCGTGCTTGATGACGTATTTTTATGGCCATCTTTCAGGCACAACGCCGACGCCGCCTTTTCGCGTAATAAAACATATAAAACTGTCGCCTTAAAAAAATACAGCGCGCAAGGCGGCAGTGTAGATTATGTCAGCCGTGCCGATACAGTGGCAGACATGATCGGAAGACCAAACTTCTAGCGCCGTATACGGCACGGGTTCATCGTTGTCGCTGCCCCAAAAAAACTAACGACGTCGAGTTGAAAAACTATGAAACTTTGTCCCCACGAGATAGGACGCGTTACTATTGGAGTACATAACGACGCAGCAGTTCACACTGTCAACCCAGCGTGACCGCACAGCTCCGACTTCAATGCGTACCATTGTACGCGGCGTGGTTTCGTCTCGCTAAGGTACTCGCAATCTACCTTCGGTAACGGCTGCGTCACACGCGTCGCACGGAGTACTGTATGGTTTCTGTAATATACGAATAAATAAATTTGTATTATTTTTTGTTATAAAAGGTTAAAACGACGCTTTATTTGTCCGCACCTGTTGCACTTCGTCGGTGCTGCAAGTTTGTGCGAACATGTGCGTAGTACAAGTTTACGAAAACACGGTCATTTATCACGAACGCGTATGTTCCGTGAGGACGAGGGTGTCTTTTGCACGAATGTGTTTAGAGCCACGGTTTCATTACATAAAGTAAAAATGAAATGGAATGGAAAAGTGTACTACATAACTTCCCCGCCAAAGTCAGAGCGAAAGCCCAAACTGACGTACAAATAATTATCTTCGAACTCAATTTTCCCGCAAAATTTAGCGGGGAAGTAAAGAGTAAATAAATTCCACACCGCATTATTCGGTGCACCTCACCTTTATCGTAGAGACCGACCCACCTCGAATTTTTTCAGGCGCCATGTCTTTCGCGATACCGCCCCTCCCTCCCCTTTTTCTCCCTCTCTCTCTTTCCATTTTTCAGACACGCCGCAAACAGATGATTTCATCAAAAGGGCCCGAATTGCCACACGCAAAGGAAGGGTACGAGATTGCATACGAAATTACATTCACAGCTCGGCGTTTTGGACACGAGGTGTCGCGACTGTTCTACGCGGTCCAGACGAAGCAGCTGTTGTAACAACCATGGTGACTCGGTGCCCGTGGAGCCATATAGCTTTGCCAGAGCTGCGTGCCGAAGCGCAAAGAATATGAGAGCAGATAGAGCTACAAAACAGCAGTATTGTACACGTTACTCGAAAGAAAAAAGTAATCAATTACAATTACTCTTGGTGAAAAAGTGTTCAGTTAGAAAGGCGGTGAGCTGTGCTAGTTGGTAAGACGACACGTTGAACAAAACAGCGCACAAAGCACGAGGACAAAGGAAATGAACACACAAGCGCCGTTCCTTTCCTTTGTCCTCGTGCTTTGTGCGCCGTTATCTTCAACATGTATTCAGTTAGATCAGTGGCGTCACAAGGGGTTGGGGGGGGCGGACCGCCCCGGGTGCAGCGCTCAGGGGGGTGTCGCGGCGGGCCACGCCAGAGCGGGGGGGGGGGGGGGAGGAGTGAAGGGGTCGCGGCGGGTCATGAGAGCAGAGGGGGGGGGAAGTCGCGGCGGGCTACCGCCACGGGTGCAGCTGACCCTAGTGACGCCACTGAGTTAGATTAATCCATTACTTAAGAAAAAAAGTAATTGGCCGTCACTTTAGAAATGTCGTTACTTTTTCGATGACTACTTTTAAGATTTTCAAATCGACAGATTTTTTTGTCTGGTTGAAAACTGGTCATTCCTACCATCTCATATTGAATTAGAATCATCGAAGTATAAACTATACTTATCTTCTTAATTTACGAATTACGGTAACCCATCGCCCTGTAGGAGACTCGGTCTCGAGGTTTCCTCGGTAGGAAGCAATTGTACAAAACAAATGGCGCCATTAGGAAGCGAAGGGCAAGCGGTGACGGTTACGAGTAATTTCAGTGCTTCCAAAAGTGGTCAGATTACTCTCGCGATTACTTCAATAAATGCATTCAAATGATTATAAATTACTTCAGAAAGTAATTGACCATAAGTAATTTGAATACTCGTAACGAGTACCGTACGAGGCTGCAGAACAGTTAGTAGGCAGTTTTAGGGAATTGTTCTTGAACGTCCGATACGGTACGATAGGCCCTCCGGTACGAATTGCGCATGCGCAGTTCCTACCGGAGGGCCCATGGTGCCGTATCGGATGTGCAAAGACAGTTCCCTAAAACTCCCTAGTATTGACCAGCTGGGTCACCGCTGGAACGAATTGTGCACGTTCTGTAGTTTCTGCATAGATACATAGAGCCGTTTCGCCGTGACCAATATCCAGGAATCAAAACGCAAAGCTGTGAAAGTGGAAGTTACCCGAATAAACACGCGCACTCGCACACACACAGACACACGGAGGTAAATAAATTGGTCCAATTTGTAGGCCACGAAAAAAACTAAATATACGAGAAAACATAAAAAGGTCTCGAACTTCGCCGCAAAGTGTGTCTATGCTTTATTACCGCGCCAAGTTTTACGGCGCGACCCTCGGTCGACCTCGACTCCTCGAGGGTTGTTCTTTTTTTCCCGAGTCACGAGCAAACGGGTCCAACAAAGTTCCAAGTTCCACAGTACGTTATGACGCGCTCGACACTAACGGCGTCATAAATTTTTGTTTCCCCGGACGGACGGATGGGTGGAGGTGGATATACGGCCGAACCCTTTTAATCGGAAGGCGGTTTGCGCCACCTAGCCAAAGCAGTGAGAGGAGTTCCCTCCTTCGACCGGACCTGCGAGGCATTGCATTTTAAAGAAACTACCATTACTGATTCCGTGTTTACGAGTTAACAATAATCTAGAAAAAAAGATCATACTTGCTGGTATTTTTTTATTATTATTTACTTCATAGGAGCAATTGACTGCTGTATCCTTTCCGCGATTAGTCCAAATAATAATAATAATGATAAGAAGAAGAAGAAGAATCACTAAATGCACCTTCGAGGTATAAATCTTTCGATTAATCGAGTAATGTTTTAATCGCGATCAATGTATTTATCCGGTTCGTTCTGAGTTTGTCTAAGTTAGGTGAACAGAGAAAACCAAATAAAATGTTTGCTTTAAAACGAGAAAGTAGCCGAAAAATATATTTCGCTTTTAACGATGCTTTTTTTCCTTTTTTTTTATATATATATTGGAAACGGTACTACGCCAAATTTAAAAGGAGGTAATACGAGGTGCATCCAGGTAGTAAGTGTACCGTTCGTTCGTGCATGAGTATCGCAAGACCACATGCTCCCGCGCCGCGCAAGCGCAGTTATGTTCCCTCATCTATTAGTCCCACGCTGACGTCACTTGGTGAGATATTCCGTAATGCGTTTTAGGCTATACACTACTCCTGTTCAGGTCAACGGATCGGCCCGCCAACTCAGAGAACTGGCCATGATTAGACCATGATGCGTACCACGACAGATCCATAAAACAAATCTGCCAAATTCGAAGACTATAAGACCAACACGCCGTAAACTAGTCCACGCTTGCCCACACAAAGTTTGGGCAAAGCAGACCGAGGAGGCGTCTGCGCATGCGCAGCACCGAGAGCAGCACCACCGCAGCTGCGTGACGTCAGAGAGTGGAGTCCGTGTGCAGTCACCGACAGAATGAGAACGACGGGGCGTGTCTTTCGAACGCCCGGCCCCCAGCGCACGCCCCCATGGTTTCCGCCGTGCTACGGCTGCGGGGCGCTGGGGAAGGTAGGGAGTTCGCGCTGGAAGCGGGACAGCCCCTGCCGTTCTTGCCCTAAGTTCGTCTGCTCTTTGAACAGAAGTTGCGTTGATGTCAAAACGCCAAGCTCTTATTAACTGATAAAAAAAATAAAAAATAGCGGGTAAGTCTTTAGGCATCTAGCATTAAAAGGTCTAGCCGCTTTTCTTTCAAGCAAAGCCAATCAGAGCTCGGCGTCCTTCTGACGTCACCGCATAAACACAGTGTGTGAAGGAGTGGTGCGGAACGAGGTTCAGATGTTGAGTGAAGGGCGGCAGGAAGGTTCATGATGCATTGCGGAGCAGTGGGCTGTGTTCGGTCACAGATCTCCTTATGTATTTATTTATTATAGCTCCAAGCGCACGCGAGGGCAACGGGATTTATATATCGTTTTTAATGTGTTTTTGATGTCGTCTCACGTCTGTCCCTTCCCTACTGTAATGTTTGCAGTAGGGAAAAGGCAGACGTGAGACGACACAAAACACTTATAAAAGAAATATAAATCGCGCGCTGCCTGAAGCGAAACAGAAAGAAAAACACAACCAACCTAGGAAAGGTTGCAAACATGACTCAACACGGTTGAACACCACTCAGTAGATGCGAGCGAATATGAATTTGTTAAAGGGACACTCAAGTGGATTCTGAGATTGTCTATTTATGGTGATACTCATTATAAGGGCTCTAAGCATTCAAAAAGACTTGAAATTACACTCATGAGCGGCCGATTTCCCTATTACAAATCTAAACAAAGATCGTGACACGTACCCCTCTTTCTGCGCCTTGCAGTAGACGGGGCCGTCGTCAGAGGGCGTTTTCAAACAATAATGGCGGTATTACGTCTCTTGCACTCAAAGATGTGATTTTCTTTTTAAAAAATTCAAAATATAATGCACAATGCGTTAAAAAAGAGCAATAATAGTAACATTCGGCATCTCCATGCAATTCACTATTTTCATCGGTCAAATATCACGGAGGTGGTGGAAAGCCGAGGTAGCCAGCCAGACAGCCAGCCAGCCCCAGGAAAATAGTGCTCGTGTATTTATATTGCTCTGAGCTTGCTAGGATGCCTTGCCATCTAGGACTGGTCATTTGTATTGACCAAAACCGACCAAACAATATACCACCAAAAACGAGCTTCCACAAAAATACTTGAGTGCCCCTTTAATACGTCACACGCGGTCTTTCCTTCTCTCTCTTTACTGCGCGCAGCGCCGCTGGTGCGATCGGTAAATAAAGTTATGAGACAAGAAAGTACCCCATTTACCGGTTGAAAAGTCGCACCTTTGAATAAGTTGCACTTATATGTTTGTACGGTCGACGCAGCGAAACTGAATTCGTGTCCGCCTGCATATGTGTGCACTGTAATCGCGATATGTGCCCAAGCGGGATGCAGTTTCAACATTCTCGTCAACGAATGGAACAATATATATATATATATATATATATATATATATATATATATATATATATATATATATATATATATATATATATATACCCTGCGGCAAATTTGCACGGTTAAGGTCTATACTGGAAGAAGATAAACAGAAAAAAAGAACACATATGACTGGCAGGATTGTATAAAATGCGCCGAAAACAAAAACAAGAAAAAAGATGGACTTGCACTTGGAAAGTACGTTAAATATTGGGGTTAAAATCTGGTCGACGTAGTCTTCGAGGTCACTGCTAGCATTACAACAAACTACTTTATAGCGAATTTCCGGGATCGGTGCTGGATACGGACAGTTTTCCTTTTACCTCGCTATTTCTTAATTTAAGCTCCCTTCACCTCAGGCGAATCTTTATTGTGCACGTGTGCAGAAAAGAGATTCGCGTGAGTTGAACTGCCTGCATGCAGACGCGCCATGCTGACGGCAGCCCCACCTGGTGACACGACACAAACTCTGGACTCCCTCCTTCGGTCGAAACAGAATCTGTGCGCGCACACTTAAAGTGTGAAACCAACTGTGCAGGCGCAGCAGATATCAGCGAACTGATGCAGCTGGAAAATCGTAACGGAAACAGCGTGAGCGGAAAAGCAGCGCTGCATTCGAGTAGTATATGCCGATTTTTGTTTTCCTTACAAAGGAGGGAAGTTCCGACCCGGAGCGCAAGTTTGTCTGCATGATGCACAGGAATTGCGATGATGTCAGAACGCCAAGTTCTTATTGGCTGATTAGAAAAAAAAAAAAGTGGGTAGACTTCAAGGCATCTAGCATTGCCATGTACCCACTATCCTTCCAATCAGAGCCAATCAGAACTCGGCGTCGTTCTGACGTCAACGCAAGCCCCGCGCAAAAAGCAGACGACTTGCTCTGCCGCACAGTCGGCGACAGGTTAAAGGGACACTGACACTCACCAAAATATTTTTTACATTTTTTTTTTGTTAGATGATGTAATAGGGGTTCAGAAGACTTCCCAATCAATATTTTCCTACAGCGTCACGTATATTCCCAATAAAGTAAAAAAAAACAACCCCACAACTGCTCAAAACCAAAACCGAAACTGAACCGGGGAGGAAGAAGAAATGTAGAAGAGGAGAGAGTTTACTGAACTCACGTAACTACACCCAACCGCGTTTTTCTTTTTTTCTTTTTCGTTTTTTTCGGTTGTGCGAGTTAGACGAAAAACTCGCACGTCGCACAAAAAAATGCAAAAGATGTTTGCGGGTTATTGAAGCTGTTACCAATTCGTTTTCGTAAGACGAGCGATGTCTTCAGCTGAGAGAAAGGACGACGACTTGGCGACGTCTTCGTCCGAATCCGCTTGGTGGTCGGTCGTGTCGTGGGGAGTAAATTCAGATTGTTTTGATCGGTAAATGATTTCTCTTTCGAAGCTTGACAGATTCGCCGGTACCGCGAACGACAGTTCTGACGTAGAGAGAGAGAGAGAGAGAGAGAGAGAGAAATATATTTATTTTTCCACGCCCGTCGTCCGCCGCCATCGCTTAGTCCGCCTCGCTTACCCGTCCAGCCCGCTACTGCCGCGATGCGACGCCATTTTGAGAATTACGCAGGAAATTCAGAATGCTTCCGGTTAAGGGTTGAGCGTGTTGGTACACACTTGTAAATATAGCAGCTTAAACTTTAGAAAAATAATTAAACACAAAGAAACAAAGGAGAGCTAGGAGAGGACAAACATCTTGTTTGTCCTCCCCTGTCTTTTCTTTCAAGTTCAAGCTGATATATTTACAAGTGTGCTTCCGGCTGTTGTGTAACTTTTTTTAATCACCGTATTTGCAGCTTTTTAGACGTTACAAAAAAATCGTGACCACGGAGAAGAGAGTGAGCGCGACTCAAACCGGCCAGCTCTCGATCGTCAATTTGCGGGCGAAAAAAAAAAAACTAATTTCGAGCCGCAAATGTTGTTCTGGGTAGTTGGGCTCTCATATGTCACGTATAAATAAAAGCCTTGGCCAGTATAAATACCTTTCAGTGTCCCTTTAAGAGTTTAGAGGAACCTCCACTTTTTTCTTTTTTCTTTCAGTTTAGCAGAGCGAACGTTGGGTTAAGAGGCGAGGAAAAACTCGCTTCCTCCACATGTTTAACAAAGATTTCCCTATTTTAATTTTTTACGATGTTTAGCTTACTGTTCACCGCGTTTAATTCCCATTCACCATGTTGGACTTGCTTTTCAGTATGTATAACTTCCTTTTCAACGCGTAACTCATTTTTAAGTATGTTTGATTTACCTTTCATCATGTCTGACCCACTTTTTACCATACATGACCTGTTTTTCACCATGTTTAACGTTTCGCCATGTTTCACACCCTTGTTAGTATGTTTAACCTAGTTCTTAAAGCGTTTAACTTGTTTTGTTTTTTTCTAGCTTACTTGTCACCATGTTTAACTTCCTGGCCTGTAGATAAAGATGTAAATCCGTGAAAATATGGATTTCAATATTCAAAAAGAGCTCCAATTCGATTACTTTTTTCCTTGCTCTCCCTCTCTTTATCTCCCTCTCTCTCTCTCTCTCTCTCTCTTCTCTCTCTCTCTCTCTCTCTCTCTCTCTCTCTCTCTCTCCCCCATTTTTATAAAACCAGCTTGGGGTTACTTTTCCGAGTTTATCGGTAGATAACGAAAACACGGAGCCCATATCATACATTTATTCATTTATTTATTTATTTCTGTCATTACCGTAGGGGATACACATAACCAAAAATACATCAATAAGATTACATGGTGTGATCTAAACAGCGCTAAAACACAGACGGAGAGGAAGAAACGAGCAACACCAAACAAGCGCCGACTCGCAACTGACGTAGAGGAACAGATACAGAGAAGACAAGAGTTTTAGAGACACAATGTAAGACGCACATGCGCCACTCCATCACCCAATCGCATCAGTGTATGTCCCCCATGGCGACGGAGTGGCGCATCTGTGTGTTAAAGCTCTTGTCTTCTTTTTATCTGTTTCAAGTAATAAACCTTCAGTTGCGAGTCAGTGCTTGTCCCCCTGTTGCGCTTATTTCTTCCCCCCGATTCGTGTTTGTTTCATTTGTTAGCGTTGTTTATATTATATAATTTATTCGCGTCTCCAGCTCGACGCTCGCCCTCCCGCGGCGGAAACGGGAAGCGCTCTAGTGAGGGTATACCCCGATTCTCCTTCTCAGCGGGCACGGCGGAACTGCTCGCGATCATGGCTCGCGAAATGTCATTTCCGAATGCAAACAACACTCTTCACTGTCCCAACGTAGTGCTGCTGCCGATATGGGATTGTACCTTACTGGAGAGTTTTAGTATTGCTCATAGAAGCAAATGCAAGCGGTGTGCGTTTGCGTTAGAGTTGCAAGTCCCACGTTGTGCGTGCGCCTCATCGCCGTGCACAATCCCAGACCGCAATTTTGGGCTCCACGCACGCGCAGTGTGGAACACGCAAAGTTAACGCAAACACACAGCACTTGCGTTCGCTCGTATACGCAATAATAAAACTCACTACTGTTTCACCGGCTTCCAACGCCAACGAAACGTGCTGCAGTGAGCAGACGTGCAAGCAAGTATAGCGTTCCTTCGAACTGGAAAGGCTGAGATTGGCAAAACGACGGAGCGTAAAAATGAAAGTAACTAAATGTTATAAAAAATTGGTAATTAAAAAAAACATAAAAAAATCTTTTGGGCATTTCGTTTGGAAGGATATTGGCGGCGGCTTACGTATTGCCGATTGTCAAAAGTCGCGACTTTGATAGAAAAATATACTTTAACCACAATTAATTGTAATTTTACATGGATTTCTCACAATAGCTAGAATTTTTTATTGACTTTAGACTATTTTTATTTTATTACTTGGTAATTAAAAATGATGCAATAGGCACCATGATGATAATTAGCACACTTTTGGTTGTCATATTCGTTCGCGCGTTTGAAATTAGATCATAAGCAACAAATTATATTAGAGCTTGAAAAATTACTAGGGGTGTGCGAATATTGAAATTTTCGAATACGAATCGAATACGAATAAGGCAAAAATGGGGTTCGAATATCGAATCGAATATCGAATATGTGTCTAGTAATAAAAATTTTCAAAACAAGAGGTAACAGCAGGTTTTATTGCCTTTCTAAAATGAATCAATTGAACTGCATTTTACTGGGCTGCAACAGGCTAAAGATACTTCTGGTATGGTACTCATTACAAATTATCGTGTAGGGAGATTAACTGCTCAACGTGTTCAGAAAGTAAGCGCTCCCTACGTGCTGTGACAACATTTCCGCCAGTAAAAAGACCCTTTCACTCGCGAAACCTGCGAAATTTCACTAAAGTTCGAAGAAGTTCCACATATAGACAGTGTTGCCCGTCTGCTACACGAATGTTTCGAATTTCGGGAAACAAGTAATTTAGAAAGTACTTTATTTTATATTTCATTAAATGGTTACAAAATTGACACTATATAAAAGCGAAAATATGTGCTTTTAACGCTTCCATTAGTTATTAATGTGATTCAGTGATGCCAATAAACCCAACAAATATTGCTCTTTTCCTCCGCCAAATAAAGTCAACTAGTTTTTCTTTTTTTAATTTTTGCGCATGCGCACGAAAGTCTAACTTCACTCGACCCTTTGTCGAACATCACGATGAAAGTTGGAAAAATTCGAACTTGATCGAACTCTAACCTGGACAGGTTCGCGACATTATAGTTTTGACTGCGCGGGTGTGGCAGGAGTTGTTGTCAATGGCGATGCAATGTTCTGCTCGTCCCTAACTTTTTCTTTTTTTAATTTTTAAACATTTATATTAGACAACACTCTCGAGATTTATTTTATATTTATATTTCACTCTCGAGGTTTATTTTTTTTGTATATATTTATGGAACGCGCAGTTACATACAACAAAGGGATTGGTGAAAAAGAAGTCAAAACTGTTCTTGTCTTGCTGCCATCGGACAGATAGAAACGGAGCAGACCGATAACGCACGCATCATACGCCTTTCTCAGTGAATAAACATATTTATGGGGTAATGTGTGGCAGGCAGATTATTCGTTGCTTGCTGGAATATTCGCAGTTTGTACGAATAGTCGCCGTTTTTCCCGAATATTCGGCTTTGGCCGAATATTCGAAAACTTCCGAATATGCAATTTGCGATTCGAATACGTTTCGAATAAGAAAAATATTCGATTCGTATTCGAAATTTCGAATATTCGCACACCCCTAAAAATTACGTATTACAATATCCTCATTTCATTATTATTATTATTAATACCAATCCCCGCAATCTATGCCCCCAATTAACGCCAAGATCACCTAAATACCCCCTTTAACCGTAATAGTTTTTCCAGAAAGGTATAATTTTGTTTTCTTTTTAGCATATTGCAGCGCGCGCAGCTTGCCAAGTAGGCAGCGCGCGCGTGGCCTAACGGTTATAGCGCCTGCCTCCCACGCGAAAAGCCAGGGTTCGATTCCTGGCCGCGGGGACGCCTTTTGTTGACATCCAATGTAATGTTCTCGTAAATTCGAGAATAGACCCTTTCCGAAATTCAGTCTGGCCACTTTGATCACTATCATCATCTGTGCAATGTCACCTGTGCCATACCAATGGCGGCCTTCTAGTGACTGATAAAGGAAGACGTTGAAGATGCTCCTAAGCGGATGATGCGAGGCCTGTACATTCGGGGGTCAGTACGACGCGACGTAGGAATGGAACACAAGAGCTACGTAAGCGTCTATTTCTAATAATTCAGATTGAGTCAATCTGTGGGCGGCACACAATCGGCTTTAAAGCACTTTGGCATATAGAATTTTCTTGAGGCATCTGAGTGGGTTGAAGCTTTGTTCTGAATGCAGGTTCTTGGTCACCATCAAATTGAAAGTGATCGAGAAAGAACTCACACTGAACAATTCCTCGCGTGCCGTTGACTTGCGAAAGTGACGGTGCCGATACAAGTTCATTTCCGCCATTGATATGGCAAAACCTAAACTGCTTTGCGAACCACCAGATGGCACTGAATTTCGGAAAGGGTCTATTGTGTTGCTTGTTCGAGGTTAGAAAGTTCTACACGCCGAACCTTCTGGGCCGATTATTCCAGAAGTCTACGCGTGTACATAAGGGGCTTCGCGTGGCGAACCAAGTCAGTTTTCGCCTCAGCGTTCGATCCTGCTGCTCCGCCGCTTTCGACGCCCGCGACGCTCTGTTATTATCTTCTGTTTCCTTTTTTCACTTTTGGGCACAAGTTCGCCCCATTAAACGTTTAGTTTCTTTTGTTATCACCGCCTCATCAGTTGTCATTCGTGACAATATGAAAAACTCTGACATCGTTATCAAGAGAGACAAACAGTCAAACATTAGATGTAATATAAAGTCCTATGCGTCACGCGTTGCTATAAGAGACACACACACTTCAGCTGTCTGACTCGGATTCCGTCTTTGGGTTGTTGCAGTGAGAACAGCGTTTATTGATTTATACGTTTTTGTGGACATATTGGAATTATTCTCTTATTCTTGTGCTGGGAATAATGCTAAACCAATTAATCATCTGAATACCCAAAAACACATTAAAATGGCCGCAGTTCATTATTTTCCATGATAATTAGCGAGAAAAGGCGGCGAGAACGCACAAATATCAGCACAGATTTTTTTAAGAACTCCAAATATTAGCCTGGACCGAACATGTACGTCACAAAATAAAGTTTCCGCCAACAACTTCCCTAAATAAATAATTACGATGTGAGACACATCTTGAAATATGAAAGGATCCGAAATTAAGACCTATACCGAGAAATTAAATGTGAAGGTTAGTTTCGGTTTCGCTCCAGGATTAAAACGCGCATCCTTGCGTAAATATTACGCTAAACACCGTTCTTGTTTTCAGGGTAAAGAGGTGACCTGTGCTCATAACACCCAAACAAGCTTCCTCGTATTACCAGGAATAACTTGTGTCGCTTAGTAAAGCCAGCACACGAGACAGGCTCAACAGCGGCACGCATCTCCGACCCTCACTAGAGCATAGTCTCCTTCGGAGTTAGAGCTTACTGCCTATAACAGGAGTTCGCCTATGCATTGTCGATGGCCTTCAGACCAGCGGACATTCAAGGTCATATTATGTCACTGTCTTGTTCATTCCCTGAGAAATCAGTAGAGTGCTGAGAGTCAGAGTCATATATAAGGACGAGACACACTCGCCAGATCATTGCTGTGGATTGCCAGGGCTGCCGAAACTTCCTGCCAGCCAAACTCTCAGCATAAACGGCTCTCAGTGCGCATCGGGAACGCCATCTCTCGGCGACTAGCGGCGAACACCCGGAGGTTCCAACTCCGGTCAGAAATGCATGGGGAACGTGAGAAAATCGTTGTTTCTTCAATATCGTGGAGATATACGGAGCGACAATGGTTTTTGACATAATAAAGGAACATTTTAGAATAATTTGCGCCAAGTTGTGTGCCAAGTAAGGACGTAATTAAAAAAAAAAATTGCATGAGCGGCATCATGCAGCAGGCGACGTCACAGCATTCACGTGACCCGCTCCGGCCAACCCAAAAAGCCCATCTCCACTGCGTGCAAAAATCGTCTGCTTCAAACGCCATTGCCTTGGAAATTGCCTTCTCAAAATTCGCACACGCAACCGATATTAAAACTTTGATAAAATGTTTAGTGCTTTACTAACTTCACGACAGACTAGTTTTGAAAAGTGTGAACTCGCCATTTATTTTTTTAATCAGCCGTGTTGCGTCGATCCCCATGTATTCTCCCATAGGGCAGGCCGCCTCCTGGAACCCTGAGTACCACGTGACTCGCGCCGAGCTGCTCTGTCGGCCATGTTGTCGGCAAAACACGCGGATCAAAGGATTGCGCTACTCTGCTCCGTAGGAGCTAAATAGTGCTCTAACCCTCACTAACCACCATTTCAAAGAATGAGTGGCGCCACCTATAGTTAGTTGGAGTCGCGAATAACGAATAACAACTGACTAATTATCGACCTTACTATAAATACGAATGCATATGGAACGCAAGAAACAACGGGTGATAGAGTTGAATTCATAATAAAACAAAATAACGCGAAGGTGAAACTGGCAATACTGGATTGCCAGTTTCAACTTCGTTGAATAACAACTATCGGATGACTAAGTTCCGTACATATTTGAAAAGTAAATTACAAAAGAAAGTAAATACGTTCTAAAAATAAAAGAAAGGTGAAAGGTACAGAGACAGCTTCAGCTGACAAGTTTCGCGGAAAAAATAAAATAAAAATCACAGAAACTCGATCATGCTGTGAAAGACTGGGGAGCACAACACGCGTTGAACGCAAACTATACCTACTCGCAGAAATGGACGCCACGTGATTTGAGGTAGCATGACGTGGTCACGTCAAGCCAATTTCCTCGCTAAACTTAGCGAGAAAATTGATGGTTCTTTGTGACAGCTTTCTCGTGGAATTCGCCCGATAAAACACACCGTGTTCAAACACACTTAAATGTGTTTAATCCGCATTTGTATCCACGGACTTTCAGAGGCTGGTCAGGGGGCACGTACGTTGGATCTTTTATGTATAGTTGTTGGTTTATTCCAGCTGCACTTTTAGCTATTGTCCCCGCGAAGCGTTCAACGGATCCGTCAAGCGCTTTCGTGTTGAGCACTCGCTTAAAGGTCTTCAGAGTACGTTGACATACAAGGCTCTTGGCGCAGAGAGAAATTCCTGAGGGGCAAAGAAGGCAGAACAAAGCAATGATTTTCTTCAACCAACGAGCGGGTGTCCAAATACAATGAGTAATTACACGAGCCGAAATTTCTTTCCTCCTCATTGTGTTCGTTAGGCGGAAACATTACCGCCGTCAGTATCCCCGGAAAAGAGCGAGAGGCTAAAAGAATACATATTTCACGATACACGCGATATTGGAAGCGCGCTTTTTAATCGACTTTTGGCGGACTTTAGATTTGACCCGTGGATTTGACAGCGTTTTTGAAGGACTCAGTCGGGGTCACGTGGTTTACAAGCTGCGATGGATGGATGGGATGGATGTTGATGGCTATACCCTCTGTAACAGGCGGTAGCGTGCGCCACCTAGCCTACGTCTAAAAAGGCGAAAGCGTCGACTGTCTGCAAGCGCCCGTAAGCTTCTTCACCTCCTCTCCTCCTCGTCGCGTGACGACACACGCATGCGCATCTCTGGTAAGCGTTACTCGAGAAAAGTAATAGATTACAATTACAATTACCCTTGCTTAAAAATTATTAAATTAGGTTACTCGATTACTCGAAAGGAAGAAAAGTCATTGGACGTTACTTGAAAAAAGTAACCGTTACTTTTCCGATCACTCCAGATTTTCAAATCGACCCATTATTAGATTGGAATCGCCCAGCTATGAACTAGTTACCTTCTTGATACACTAATTTTGGCAGACTATTCTCCTGGTGTAGACTCGATTCGAGGATTCCTTGGTTGGCAACTTGTAGGAACAAACGGGAGGAACAAAGGGGAGGGGAAAATAGCAACTATTACGAGTCATTTTGTACTTCTAAACATTATCAGATTACTCTCGGGATTACTTCCTAGGAAATGTATTCAAATGATTACAAAATCACTGCAAAAAGTAATCGATGACAGCTAGTTTGATTACTCGTGGGACCTGCAGAGGGCCTAGGTACTTGAGCAGCCCACCTCGGCTTCCCTCGCGGAACCCACGGGAGGCTTATAGCCGTGCCACACGAGCAACTCGAATGCCATTTACAACGAATGACATTTGAGCGGACGGCCAATCAGCGCGCGACACTCCGGGCGTAGCGCATTCCACGCGCGATAGATTGCGAGCTGATTCGCCGATCACACAAATGTCATTTATTGTAAATGGCATTCGAGTTGCCCGTGTGGCACGGGTATTACTTGGCCAGCCCACATGTGGTCCTTCCGGGTAAATTTTGTTCGGGGTAATTTCATTATTTCCCCACGGTGTGGGGTATTGCCGTGCATCCCATATTCGACATGCCCCACTTTCCCCATGTGCCTACTGGAAATATTATCACCATTTTGACCGATCAATAAAACGTCTTGAGCAAGACGTTGAAAAACTGGGCATTTCAACCGTACAAACTGTAACAAGAACTGTGGACGTTTCGATATAAAATCCTGTTGGATAGGGAATCGAGATACATAGCCAGCTTGAGGCACGAGAGGCATTGCAGGCGTCAAGCAGTTCACGCCTAGCCGAAGCCTAGCCTGGCCGACACAGTACCAACGGGAATACTGTGTCGGCAGCCGATTTTTGATTGGATTGGATCGGATTCTTCGGCTTCCCCTTTGTATCGGGTGATCACGGAACTTTGAATTTCGGATCTAGCCAGTGGTCACCTCTGCCACTTCTCCTGCCGCGGTCTCTTCCGTCTGAGTCAGCTGTTGTGTGACTCGAGCACGCTCCACCGTGCCCTCGCTCCCCGTTGCGTGTCCTGCTACACACCTCCAATCTCCTCCTCGTCACTTCCACCGCCAAGCGAGTGTTCTCCCGTTGCCGCTCCAATCATTCCCCTTGTTCATCCAGTCCTTCGGGCGTTTCCTGTTCGCCGCCGCCGCTCCGGAAGCCCAGGGCGACCGACAACGTCGCCGTCAGAGGCTCCGGTGCGATACGTTGGCATCGCCAAGTGTTCCGTCGTCTCATCCATCAGTCCACAAATCGAGCAGGCCCTGTCCTGTCCCTCCGTGAATTCGGCTCCCCAGACCCGAGTTCGCAGGGTTCCCATAGGAGCCTTCGCGAGAAGCCCACTACCCCTCGTGTTGTCATAACAGGTCTCCTTCCCAATGGCCTTTTGCTCCGTCAGGTTGTGGGGACGGTTGGTCGCCCTTCTCCGATGGCCGGTATAACGGCCGTGGTTCGAAACGCTCGGCCTGGCTGCCGTGAGTTCCAACCTGTTCGTGAAGCGTAGGAGAGCCGCCTGGCTTGAGGGGCTCTCCTCCTCACTCTCTCCCGGGGGGACCTTTTTCCGTCCCCCGCTCATCCGGGAACCTAGTTGTTTTGGGTGAGGACGACGCCCGCGGGGGAGGAGGTCGACGCGCGTGCCCGACTTCGGGAACGTGGGGGACTCCTCCTGCGGATGCGATAGAGATCGGACGTGTTGCGAAGGGCTTCCTTTGCCCGCTCTGGACTGCGCTCTCGGGACAGTGTCGACAGGGTGAGCCTTTCATCTGACCTTGTCGGCGCGGGGGTTTTGGGACAGTGTGTCTTTTGGTGTTCCAATAAACACCGTTGGACCCAGTCCTATTGTGGTACGTGCTCCTCCTTTTAGAGAAGCGATCAGTTGTGCGGCTGACGTTCGGACCCGCCCGTAGCGGTGTTCTCGAGAGAAAGCTGCGGGATGTGGGAGTAGGCTTGGCGTCTCCCGATTAGAGACCGCCGTTGAACCCTTCGGTTACCACCACCCGCAACCATCCCACAAGGTACAGTTCAAGGGAAAGTTTGGTCTCCATTCTGGCTGTCCACCTTCTCGTCTCTGCCGTCTGTATGGTCTCCCGGAGCTCCGGGTGTTTGACTCTGCACCTGCCTACACCCTCAAGCCACTTCGCCGGAAATTCGTAGAGCTGCCGTAGTCTTTGTACGCGACGGATCCACCTGGTGCCTCTCTCTCTCTCTATATACAATATAGCGGAGCGTGCGGTGAGCTCAGTTGTTCTCCGAAAATCCTTAGAGACGGCTTTCGTAGTTCGCCTTGACTCTCCTTTCTCGCCTCAAATGTAGACCAGGCCAGATCCCCCTGGACTCCCTCGTTGAGCACTACTTTTGTTACCGCCAGAGCCATCCTTCCCACATATCTCTGCCGCCTCTCCAGGGACTCCCTTGGTGATGACGAGATTACCAGCGCACGATTTGCAAAAGTGACACGTAGGACGATGACCACCTTGCCTCTGGGGTAGTTTCCACGATAGACCCCGGCGAAGGCTTTGGGCCAGAAATTCTGAACCATAGCCTCCTATATACTGACAAAGCCTGGCAGATGGCCCCGAGGAGCGGCCGCCGAAAGGGAAAAGGTGAAGCGGCAGACAACGGATGAGAGGAGAGCCACGTGACTGGCGCCCCGCTGCGGCGAGATGCCGAAACACTTCTCCAGGGCGAACAAGTGTGTTTCGAGTCCTCGCCGCTCCAAAACGTGTGCGCTAACGTCCAGGTTTCCCGAGAAATGGCTCTTTCATGCTCTGTGCTACCAGATCCTCGCGCTCCAAATCTGCGACCGGGCACTGTCTGGCTCCGTCGTCGAACTGCCAGGCTTTGTGAGTATGGAGGAGGCTATGCCTGAACCACCGTGGCCTGAACGTACCACGGGACTACGGTGTGCCTCTCCCGAAGGTAACATGACACTCATCATCTCTGGCGTGTATGAAAGAGAGAAAGTATTATTCTGCTGACGCCGCCAACCCATCCCAGTCACTCTCTCAAAGCCCGCTTCTAACATGCAACTCCTATTACTTTTTTGTTGTTGAGTAAAGCAATGCGGCGCTCCTTCTAGTCACTGACAAGGTGAGAACGGTAAGGAGGAGGTTCAGTTGACCCGCCTCCAGCGCTGGTTTATAGACGTTAAACGTCTATAAACCAACGCACTGCCTGCAGACTGTGCTTGGCCACACCAGGCGTGCGGCACATATGCGCTTGCGCGTGAAACCAGACTCGCTCGAAGTACAGTGTTTGCGAGTGCTCCGTACCGACAGCAGCGCCACCCTAGCGGCGTGGACGTCAAAGCCGCGTGTGGTGTCATGGCCTTCGGGATCTCGGGGGCCATGGTGGTGTATAGCCGTTGCCAGAATGGCAGCGGCAAATAGGGGGGGGGGGAGCTTCGACGGCGATTCGGCGTCTCGGGCAGCAGCTCGAGAGTATGCACGAGATGGTATAGGGCGCGTGCCGGAGGTTCTGGAAGAGACGCCCTGCCGTTCTTCTTCTCCCAGCGACTATAAATGTTCACTGAAAGAGCTAGAAGAGTTTGACGTGCGCCAAGCCGCCGAAATCGGCCAACTTTAGCCGGCGACGGAACGGAGTGTTGTGCCTCGAAATTTCACGGGGCAAAACCGAGGACTAAAAAACAGCTTTAATGAAGTGTTTATCTTTTTTTTCTCGGTATGTACAAGGGCAGATTTTGGGGCTACTTTTCTTGGGAGCCCGAACATATCGACTACAGCTGATTTAGAATGTACCCCGATTAACAATGTTAGAAAGCCCAAATTAAAAGAAAGAGAGAGAGAGAGAGAAAGTGAGAGCAAGTGCTCAAGCGGGGTCAGGCGGCTAATCTGCCCAGGAGGGGCCCGCCATTAATCCATAATAAGTGACGCACGTTCTGTCCACGATCCAGCAGCCGCCGGTGTGAGCGAGGACACGCAACGAAATCGACGTCATCGTCCTCCATTCACGCTCAAGAGGACAGTGAAATGTATGTTGCTCCGGGCAAAAGGAGAAAAATTACAGGAGGACACTTAAAGGGTGACTTTTTTTACTGGTTTTAATTTCCATCGAACTTGAGTGCACTGAACGTAGTAACGTAATACAACTTTTCTTTTCTCGAATTTCGCTTTATTTTAAAAGTTATAGGCAAATTAAAATTGCAAAAAGAAGCAAAAAACAACCTCCTTCACGACGTCCTTGGTCGCTTGAGTGGCCGTGAACTAGAGGAGGGGTAGTAAGCTACAGCGAGCGGTCACGGCTGCCGCACTCCGTGTCGACGGCGCGAGAGGGCGCCACTAAAGCATGTTCTGGCTAGGCTGTTTGAAGCGGGCAGCCAGGGCGGCTCGCGTTGCATTTGCTGCGCGATTAAACACTAATTCGGCGATGACACGTCATTGGCCACAAACGACAGCAAACACGGGGTAAAGATCAGTTCAGAATGGGAGCCACTTCGCGCTGCCATACCGCCAAACGTCGAAACCGCAAGCCAAACCTGCTCGCCGAAGGCTTCCGGAAAGGCTCGAAACCGGTCGGATCCTCGAGCCCCTATACGATCGCAGCGCCGCCGCATACATCCGGGATCTTTCTACGCTCGCCGCTCGTCGGCGCCTGATCCCACTACCCCTTTCTAGTATGCGCCGCCTTTTCCACCGCTTGGTGGCGGGTAAGTCGACGAGTCATTTCTTGTTATTTTACTTTATAAACTGCATTTTTTTTCTGACCTAATATACTGAACAAAAACTACTTTCATAGATAATTGAAACGGTTCGCGCCACTTATATTTTGTATTTAGACAAAAAAGAAGCTTTTAGCGGCTCTGACCGGTAGTAAGCCCACGACCAGAAACTTCACATTTCGCGCGCTTACAGCACCGCGGGTCGCCGCCGTAGGTGGAGGAGGTTTCCGCGTCGTCCGGTCAAAAATATGACGCACTGATATTTAGTTACTCTCCCCGTGCCCGCTGGCTTGCCCGAACCCCAAAAGACGTGAAAACCGCAAAAGAGCTAGACGCTTAAATAGGATCGCAGGGCCCTTTAAGATTGCTTATGTGTAGGAATGCGAAAGCATTATAGACCCGCGCGGTTGCCTCACAGTCCATCGCACGACGCGCACAACGAGCACAGATGAAATCCGAAGCGCGCCTTTTGCACATATGGCGCTCTGGCGGTGACATCACGCTCCTCCACTGCGCAGGCGCGGCACCTCCGTTGGCATCACGGCTTCCGTGACGAAGCATCAGCGTTGCTGTGCTCTTCTTTGTGTTTTATTTCTGAGCCGTGTCTGCTTTGACCTTGAGCGGCGCGTTCTTGACGACGTATTTGTATGGCCCTCTTTCGGGCACAACGCCGACGCCGCCTTTTCGCGTAATGGGACATATAAGGCTTTCGCCTCAATAAAGAGAGGCTTCTTATCTTCTCAAGTATAAGAGCTACGTGCTTGTTAGATCAATTAATCGCCTACCTTTTCATTAAGCCTCTTTATACGGAAAAGTAGCGACATCGTTTGAAGAATGCCGCCTACTATCTTGGGCCGATCCAGGCGGCGCTATACCGTCGACGCGCGGGTGTAAAGAAGCAAAACATAAACATAAAAGGTGTGCACATCAGAAAAGGACGGAGAAGGAATGCCTACGCTGCCGGAGTGCAGTACATGCTATTTATTCCACGAGGTCCGAGGCTATGCCGGGAGCACGCTTGCTAACGGCTTCTCTGAATTTTCGTGTATCGTCCAGTGAGCCCGTAAGTGACTATGTCACAACATGGCGTCTGGGCCCAAACAAACCGTTGCTAAGGACGTTGTTATGGACTAATGCATGGAGACTCCATATGAGGCTAGATTTTTGCTTACAAGTAAACAATTTTTTGTAAGCAACCTGACTTCTTGATATCTAATTATAAAGATGTTATTGTCGTCTCAGTGTCGTATTGCAGCAATGAAAGTCATTTCTGAAGTATTACATTCCATTTTGCTTTGGTAGCAGACGACACGATAGCTTTGCTGGCCTCTGTTGCAACGGGCGTCTTCATTGAATTGCGTCGGTAAACGAGCGAGAAAAACAAGTGCATCGCCATGCCCGTAAAGGCCTCCGCAATGTGCATTTTTTTTTATGTGAAGAACCCAGCTTAGTTTAGAGGGGTGAAAATGTTGTAAGATCAAACCACATCCTGCAGATCAGTTACGACGACGACCTGAAGTGCATTACCGGTGTAGTGCAGGCCAGCATGAAAAACAAATCGTACGCCGTCGAGGTCAGTCGTTTATTATTATTCTTATTATTGAGGTTGCCAGGTTATTAAAGAATTGCATGTCTATCGCGATTTCGCAGTAACCATCGCAGCGATGGTTACAACCATGGTACGAAGCACCCTCGCATAGCGGGAGTCCACAAACGAAATCTGGCATCTCAATCGATCGCCTTAAGTGCTTTTCTCACGGGTGCAATGCGACCTTTTAGCAGACGATCATCTCGATCGACGCCAGGACTTTCGATAAACCATATTTTGCATAGCACCCCAGTATGAATTCTTATAGGTGTCTGAAACTCATTATATTTCAAACAAATGCAATATCAAAATATCGTCTTGATTCGCAAGATTGAAACGATGGCGCCGGCCAAGGCAGACGGCATAGTTCTTGCATTCGTCGTCTGCTGCAGGCATCTTGAGGACCGGAAGCTGCAGTCGTAAGTATTTCAGAAACAAGCGATTACCGGCAAACTTCTGTCGAAACATATATGACATTCAAGCTTTCTATATCTGTGATTTTTAGAAGTTTAAATCCTACTGCTCATTTTTGAACGGTCGTGTTTTCGTAGCGAAACCTAGCCACATGTATTTGTCCATAACAACGACCCTAGCAACGGTTTGTTTGGACCCATGACGTCACACTTACGGAGTCAATTGCGCCTACGCAGGCTGCCCGAGCCCACTAAGAAGAAACCCCACAGCCGAGTGCAGTCGGGCAACACTGACGTACACTCTCCAAAACTATGGACACGGACTGCAAATCTCATGATTCGAGGCTGCCGGTGAGAAGGTGCGTACAGGGGGTTTATGCAGGGCAACATGAGAACTATTGATACAGATATACATTTTTCAATCTACGTGATCTTACCAAACAAAATAACTTGTGTGAGACTCGAACAAGAAAGGGAGTGAGACCTCCGTCTGATCGAATAGTTTTCTTTATTTCACAACGTCTACACTGGGTCCGCAAGTACAATGCGTGTGCTTCAAAAACAAACCACGACTTTGTTGCAACGACGCTCTAGAACATGGTCGTTTTCACTGTGCACCAACGTGCATTTGTAACGAACATGCATTCGCACATGGAGCTATCATTCTAGTGGGAAATTAAATAGGCATGTGAACAAAGGCTCGCATCTAAGGTTTATATTATTCATGAAACTAATATTCTGTCGGCTTTTCAGATTTTGTACATTGCGTTAGAATGAAGGGTGAAAATGCAGTAGACGTAAATGTTTGCAAATGTGAATCGCCAAGCACGCTTGGTGGGAGCCATATGACAACGTCTCACGACACTGCTCAGCCACTGTGGGAGTGTCAAGGGGTCTGAAGGGTTTAAGAGCACATCTAAGCAAAGTATTTACACGCCCCTATTTCGTAGGTTTTCAGACTCAAGAGCCTGCATGGTGAACTAGTTCAACGAAATACACAGCACACTCGATGGACGTCGCCTCTATTGACATTGAAAATAGAGTCCGTGGTTATTTTCTCCTCACGTATACATATGAATGCCAAAATATATTTCATGAATATTTCCAGCATAGAATCAGATACCTGATACATTGCGATGTTGTTCGAACATGAATGGTCCCTGCATAAAGCGCGTTAGCATTAAGTAGCAAATATTCGACCTTGTCCATCGGATTTAACATCCTTCCTTTGAGATGCACGATAAAGTAAAGGAATCTTCAGAATATAGCGAAGACATGATCTTTCTACAACACCTCCACACTGAACGATAAAAGTTAAGCTCACTAAAAAGCACAAGCACCGACAAGATCATTCCGAAGCACCAGATCAGAAATACAGGTCTAAGGTCGCTAAGGCTGAGCACTGCCTCCGGAACGGGCATGGCATTGTTCGCTCGACGGTATGCGGTCTTGAATTTGCGCAGTGAGTCAGACCTCGCGTAGAGTCCGGTCTCAGCTCCACGACTCAGGGTGTCCTTGACGTCGTCCAGGTACACAGAGGATCGCCTTATTTCGGGTCCTGTGAGGTGCGTCAGCACAGGATCAGGAGCTTCGACGTAACCTCTTCCAAGAAGCTCTCGTCTTAGAGCTTCGAAGTCCTCCGGGCGTGCCAGTGGAAATTAAGAAGGTGTCCTATTTTGTCGTTGTTAATCTTTATAGCCTTTGAATCGTCGCCACCGTCACCAGTTGCGAGGCACTCTGAACCTATCCTGATGAAATAGTCGAAATCGTAGTTGTCGGGGAGGCCCTCGTAATCATATAAGACAAACGCATGGGCATTGATGAAACAAATACGATAATTCTTTCCGCATAATATCCGGCTAATGAGACGAACTGTAGAGGCTCGCTCTGTGAACGGCAAAGAAGTAAGAAGTGACGTGACTCGACCTTTGAAAATTGTGGACATAATGAAAAGCGATCAACATGATGAGGCCAACAACGAGTCGGGACGACTGAGTCCGAAGAAGAACGCTGTGGAAACGAACACCTTGTTGCAGAAGCGATGCCAAAATAGGGGATAAGAAAGTGAACATGTCCTGCGTGTTCTTGTATAAAACCTTGTTGATCAAGACAATGGTCAGGAGGAAAAACACTAAGGATATCAGCAGCCCAATCCATACTTTCCATGAAAACGGCAAGACGAGAACAGCTTCTTTCAAAACGCGTTCCGGTCTTGGAACAAAAAAGGAAAAACCAACCGGGGTGATGTAGTGTACAACTTCAGTGTCCCCACGAAGTTTTGTGGGTATCTCGGAAAGTGCTGTTAGGGAACTCGATAATCTCTGGGGCAATGTGAAATCAAATTTCCCGAGTTGGAGATGAGATAAGCGATGTTTCAGTAGTTCAAATGTAACTTCGATGGCTGGGTGCTCAACATAATATTCTCTGTCGCAAAATATAGATATTTTACTTCCATTAAGAGGCAGCTGTTTTGGGAGAGATGCGCGTTCATATTCGCCACATGTAGTGCAAGTTATTTCAGAGGGAGTACGACACAATCTTTCTTTGCCGCGAAGATTTCGATTTTTTAGATCGTTGAGCATGGTTTTCAAGGGCTGAACTCGGAACTCGTCTTGAATGTGTGCACTGCCATTAGACAGCGTTATTTTGAAATTTCCACTGGCTTTATGAAATTCTGGCATACGCGAATCATTCTGATATGAACCAGGCTTTCCGGGTTTCAACGCCACTCCTTCAGCAAATATTAGCGCTGTCATGAAATAATTGTTGACCATGATTTCAAATAAATCTTTCGAAAGAAAATCATAACATACAAAACATAACATCTTTACGTAATTTTGTCTAAAGGCGTTGCAAAGTTTATGTGCGCATGAGTCAAACTGAACACTTCCGTCAGTCCAGAGTGTCACTGTATATAACAAAGGTTTCAAAAACGTCGTGAACATCGTCGCGTTTTGTTCGAGGCATTGCGGCTGCACAAATATGTCCAGGTGCCGGTTTTCTGGGTTGAAGGATGACAAGAACTGGTCGAATAAGTCCGATGAAATGAAAGATTTCAAAGTCAACACATCATCCGGCTTGCCTGCGATTACTCCTCTTGACAGTAAAGTTGCTGTGATGAAGGTCACCAGAAAAACCGCCTCTGGCTTCAAAACACTCCGGGTGAATTGGATTGAACATTCCTGAGGTGACATGACTCTCCAGAGAAGAACTATTGCGTCTTTAGACTGCCACCTAAATTTATAACGTGTGATGATATTTAAAATAAGACTTTAGTGTTCGTGCCTAAGAACACCTTTCTCACTGCGATGCGAGTCGGCGCAGAATTTTGCGGATGACACTTTGCATGAAGCACACTCATTGGAACTAAATATTTCCCTTAAACATAATAGCGCTCCGTGTACCCTCGTCCCATGAACTTGAATTATTGAGTTGAATGGTTCAATCTATCCTTTCCGACGGTAGACCCAGTAGGCTGTTCTCGCTGTTGAAGTTGGGCGTTTCTTTTTCGTTTTTAAGCACTATCCACTTAAGTGCCAATTAGAAAATAAATGGTGTTTATAGAACTGCGCGAGCGTTGCCATGGTTATTTCTAGATGTCCGCTTTAATGGGAGTACATTCAGGGGCACAAACATGATAGGATCGTACCTGACGCCGTCATCCCGACCGGAAAAGCGGAAAGTGATTATAAGCTATAACTTAGAAGCTACATGAAATCGTTAAAAAAACATTTTTCTTTTTCTTTTAGATGTTCTGGCTTTGAATTGCTCCCGTTCTGACAATATGCACCAGCTCACGTGCTCTCCGAGCATTTTTGTTTTCTAGAACAAGTACTGATTGTTATGTATTTCTTTTGTCTTTTTGATCGGCGGCAGCGCCGTGTTGTTGCCATATTTGATGGCGTAGCGCCACATGGCGTGCTTCCGGGTCTGAACCCGTGCAGGGTTGGGAAGTTTTATGTTTAGGGTCGGAGTTTGTGCTCCTTACGTCTCTGTTTCCCAAACAATGAGTCGCGATCCAAAGGCAGGTCGTGGTAAATTGAATGGGGAGATGCGAAGCTGCCCGGCAACAGTAAAACATTAGAGCATGGCTTCCCTGCGGCAACGTCTATGAAAACAAAGAACAGGTCGCAGCCCAACGTCGATCCGGAACTGAGAGTTGCGGTGTATTCAAACTCCGAACTCTTTTTGAGGAACTGCGCTAATAAAGCAAGTTCACAATTTAATCATTAAGAACAGTCATGTAATGGTTTATAGCCAAGTTGTGTGATGTGGAGACCAGTACGGTACTGGTTTCAAGATTCAAATTCCTTGTAATCGACTACATTTCGGAGTCATTTTGTAATATTTTAACAAATTATTTACTAAGTAATCGCACGAGTGATCTAATTATTTTTGAAAGTACTAAAATAACTTGTAACGGTTACTAACTTTCTCTCCGCTTCCTAATAACGTCCTTTGTTTCCACAAGTCTCCGACCCATGGGATACTCGAACCGAGTCTGAGGAGGGAGGATAGTTTACCAGAATCGGTTGATTAAGAAGATGAGTAGATAAGAGTTCGCTCATTCTAATCCAATAAGGGCCAGCACGAAATACCCATTTTAAACAGGCACTAATATCTGTCGTTTTGAAAATCTGAACTAATCGGAAAAGCAACGGTTACTTTTTAAGCAACGGCCAACTATTTTTTTTCTATCAAGTAATTAAGCTAATTTAATATTTTTAACAAAGAACAATTGTAAGTGCGATCAATTCCTTTTTTAGAGCAACGTGCGCAAAACTGGTGATGTGTGATGGTTTCTAGCCAAGATGATAGGCCCGAAAAGAAGGAGCGGCGACACTTGACGGCTCCTCTTTGGGATGTATAGAATCAAGGGTCGTGGGATTGTTTCTGCGCTTTGTTGGCCGCGTGAAGATTGAGTTATTTCGTTCAGAATCCATCTTTACTTCCCTTTTTTGAACGTGAGTTTAGAGTTTACTATAACGCATTTTTTTTCCGTCGTATTGCTCGTAAAATTCAAACTCAAGCAGCGCGACAACAGTGGCGTCGTGGCCTACGAGGTAATCCAGTGAACCAGCGACTCAGAATCGTGGTATGGTATCGATCTCACCACGACCAAGCCGGTCGTGGTCGTAACATCGGTGTCAAGTGACCGGGCAGGTGTATTCCGGCACGGTGCGGTTCCCGGAGCAAGTTTCACTTTTTTCCAGCTTGTCAAAAACAAACTGGGCAAACAGAAATTCATCTTGAGGAGAGTCGAGCACGCATAGAGATTGTCATTCCGATCGCCAGTTTTTCGCAATTTCCTCGCGCTGCTTACCTGACCGGCAGATAGGGGGCGCCAATGCACTCGCAGTCATAAGGTGGCTTCCATTTAATTGGTCTCGGTTTCGACGTGCTCGTGGCTACGTTGGTGTCTTATATAGTTTTTGCTTAATTTTGTGGTCTTAAAAGGTATATCGTGGTATACAACCAACGATACAGTGGTACTGGACAACTTCAAAATTACGAAGTAATTGCAAGCCTACATGGCGGATGTTTTCACGAACAGCTTTATATGATCATGTTCGTCGTCCGACCAGGTTCAGCGAAGAAACGACTCAAGTGATGCTAAATAAGGATTACCACTGCCAATAGTTTCCCTAAAACTAATGCATGAAGAGGCTATACTTCGTTTCAGCTTGGGTCCAGACGCAGCCGATGCTACAAGCGCGAGCTCCGGGCTTCCAGCGTCCCTGCCAAGCACGCGCGCTCGTGCAGTACAGGCACTGTTCAGGGCTACACGCTCGTGCTTGTAGCATCGGCTGCGTCTGACCCAAGCTGAAACGAAGTATAATCCGTAATTGCCTTGTCGCAAATTTAACCGTCACGATTTAATTTTCGGGGAGACTAACGTTTTCTGAACATCGCCGACTGGTAAACCCCCTGTAATGACGCAGAGAATGTAAAAAAGGGAAGGCAAAAAGTTCCTATTTGTTTGATTTTCTTTTAAAGAAATTGAAAACTTTAAATATGTTTCGATGGGTTCATCCAAGGCCGAGTTGGCAATGTTTTCAATTATCAGCCCTGCTAAAGTCATCATTACCAGAATTTGAAATGTTTATAACCTTGGGAAATAAACTTTCTCGCTATTCGGACATCCTTCCAATGTATTCAGGATGTTCGATAAGTGACAGACCCGTCAAGTGATGTCTGACACCTGTCTTGCTCAAAACTTTTCCTAAATTAAATGGAACGATGCAAGAGAAGTGACATCCAACGAGCTTAGCTCAAGTCGAATGCCAGACACCACTTCATGGACATATTTTTATTCGCCTGAACAGATGCGTTTGTAAAAGTGTATCCGACGTCGACAACCCTGCACTCGGGTAATTTATATGACACGTTTTTCAACCCGTTGGTACCAACCTTTTTGTTTAAATAAATTATCTTAATGAAATATCTTAAAGGGGCCACGAAAAAAAAAACGTATCTGCCGGATTTTAATTTTCCTCTAATCATTAAACCACAAGGATGCTTATTCCTATGTACTACGGTGAAGCGTCTGCATTTTGTAAACCGTGTTTAAAAATCGCATTTTTGGACTGTCTGTAACAACCACGCGACACATTTCGGCAGCAGGAGCAACAAAATGTCATGGTAGCTAGCCATGTAAGAAGGTAGAACAGAGATTTAACTTTATTTAAGTTTCAAATAATAACTGGGGAGTGATAAAACCCTAGTAAAAAATCTCATATGTATAAGAAATGTAGTTGTCAAATAAACGCATATAAATAAGATCATATAAAAGCATACAAGCACCTTAAAAGAACGTATGAGAACGATATAAGATTCTAGAAGAAGTTATAAGAAACTTCTTATCAGTTTCTTATATAATCTTACAGTAATCTTATATGTTCTTATAAGGTTCCTCTATCCTATTATATAATCTTATTTGGTCATATACGTTCGTTGGACAAAGAAATTTCTTATACATGTAAGTTTACCAGGGAAACATTGAGTTGGGTGGTTTCATTTGAAATCGAACACGCTTGTCGGGGTGGGTCTTTCGATTTAAAAAAAAAATATATGTAATTTCCCCATTTCTGGAAAAAAGCAAAACCGCTATTCAAAAATTTAAAAAAAAATATTTCGCTTCACAAAAAATTATTGAGTGGAGTATGGTGAAAATCTGTTTTTTACTCCGTGATTTTTCTACCCAGTTCTGTACGCTGGTATGAATACGGGAAGCATACAAAACTCACAGTAATTTTTTGTGCTCTTGTATGTTATTTCAACTATATTTGAGTTCAAAGGAAAAATACTTTTGTATTTTTGTTTATTGAGGTAAAAAATGCCAAACATCGTCTCTTTGACAATCCGGTGACATCTTCAGAGCCTTGTAACGCATGAGTTATTATATTTGTCACTTACCAAATACTATGCGGGTGTAGCCCTATACATGGGCTATCGACGGGCATAAGTTAAGTTAATTTTATTTTCACTGAATTTTTTATATAAAATTTGAAATATCGTCGAAAATAAAATTAACCAAAATTTTGAACACACTTTGTCAAAAAAGGCCATTTTTTATTTCATATAATTTTTTATTATTGCTGCCGATCATATGATCTTTCAATTGGCTTGATGCGATTTCCGCATTTTTTTGTTGTATCTTCTCTAGAAGTGATCAAAATCGCTCCCACGTGACAATGCGGTGACAACTTCAGAGCCTTGTAACTCATGAGTTATTTTATTTGTCGCTTACCAAATACTATGCGGGTGTAGCCCTATACATGGAATATCGACGGGCATAAGTTTAGTTTAGTTTATTTTCCCGGAATTTTTTATATGAAATTTGAAATATCGTCGAAAATGAAATTAACCGATATTTTGAACCCACTTTATCGAAAATGACCATTTTTTATTCCGTTCAATTTTTTTATTATTGCTGCCGATCATATGAACTTTCAAATGTCTTGATGGGACTTCCCCCTTTTTTGTTGTATCTTCTCTAGAAATGATAGAAATCGCTCCCACTTTCTCAAAACGGCCAAACTCAGTTTCCGCAGGTCGGCTTCGCTGCAAAGACTATACTGCTTATTTGTGTGTTCAAATGCAGCGGGTAAATTCATTTTGATTGAGAACACTCGCGCTTGGCTACATATTGTATTTTCTAAATTTTTAATGATGGCAACTGACATTCCTTAGTCCGATCGTTAGCGGTGCAGCGGATGTTCCATTACCTGTATTTATTCCCAAACCAAAGCAATGTGTGCATAGCCAAAGCAAATCTACCGTAGCCACCTAAAATAAAATCGTCAAATCGCTTTTCCTAATTCCCGAAGGCTGTACAATCTTTGCATTAAGCTCGGTGCGACGAAGTGGAGAAACTAAAAGTCTACGGAGACATTAAGTGACTGCTTTCGCTGCCTTCTGTGCATGTGGGAATCGTTGCTTCTTGGCATCAGAGATATCGATCAGTCTTGAACAAAACCCGACACTTTTATTTTTAACTGCACACACTCGTTCAAACAGAAGGGCCACCGTCTCGGATTCACCGCTCGCTCGCTTTGGATTCAGTTTTCGTTCTGTCCGTCTCGACTGACCACGCTGTTGAACTTCTCGGCTGCATCCGACCGCTGCGGACCGAAGTTCAGCTCGCCCCCGCGCTCGATCGTCTCCGCAGAGGCAAGCCGATGCCGTTGTCAAAAAGTTCCAATTTGCGTTGCTCGTGAACTGGACTATTTAAAGAACACATGAAAAGAAAAAAACTTTTTTTTAAACAGCCGGGTTGGGAAAAGGAAGTCATAAAACGAATTTACAACGAAAAATAAATTTTTTTACAGCTATTTTTACGGCGCTATACGAATTTGTAGTTGGCGGCCACGGGCGCCGCGGAAAAGTGGACCATATTTATCACGTGACTGGCCCCTATTTGTCACGTGGTACTTGCGCTCTTCCGGAAGCTTCCTATGGTCTCGAAAAGTTACTTATTCATCTTCGTTTGAAGTGCAACAAAAAACAAAGATTAATAAGTAACTTTTAGAGCCCAAATGAAGCTTTTGAAAAAGCGCAAGCAGACGTGATAGACCTGTGCGCCGGTCAGATGACGGCGGCGGCGCCCCGAAGCAGACGAACTTGTGCGGCGGCGGCAACGGCGGCGTGGAGAAACGCGTTGAAGCGGCGGCGCAAAACGCTCAGCGTGCGGCGGCGGCGACGCACAGGTCTACCACGTGACCAGCGGCGGCTCCCGCGGGCGCCAACTACAAATTCGTTTTGCGCCGTAAATATAGCTCTAAAAATTTTCTTTCTTCTTTGTAAATTCGTTTTATAACATACTTTTTCCATCTAGGCTATTTAAAAAAAATGATTTTTTTCTTTGCATGTGTCCTTTAAAGCACAACAACATATTGTTTTACAAGTGCATCCTAAATATATCAGCGTTAATTAATAAAAGTGACTATCGCCAATTGGTGTTTGTGTTCTGTAAAAAATTGTCTTCGGTTTATGTAAACTCAGTCCGTTTTCCTCACTTTTTTTTCTGCAAACTGCTTTTCCTTCTAAAAGAGGGGCATGTGATATTACATATTTTTGATATACACGCTGACAATAAAGAACAGGCAATTAATTGTTATTTGATCGCACGAGACAAGACACATCATGGATTGGCGCCCATGCCGGATGCTTCATGGGTGTAACGGAGATGGGCCTATAGCGCGAAGGGCCGTTTGTGCTGTACAAGCTGTGTATAGCACAGATATATGACCCCGGTCTGGCTACACGAAGAGCTCGTTCCGCTTTCTCCGCCCTTTGTGCCCTGGCTTTAGACATCGGATAATGGAACATCCGCTGCACCGCTAACTATCAGACTAAGGAATATCAGTTGTCATCATTAAAAATTAAGAAAATACAATATGTAGCCAAGCACGAGTGTTCTCAACCAAAATGACTTTACCCGCTGCATTTGAACACACAATTAAGCAGGATAGTCTTTGCAGCGAAGCCGACCTGCGGAAACTGAGTTTGGCCGTTCTGAGAAAGTGGGAGCGATTTCGATCATTTCTAGAGAAGATACAACAAAAAAGGGGAAATCCCATCAAGCCAATTAAAAGTTCATATGATCGGCAGCAATAATAAAAAAAATTGAACGAAATAAAAAATGGTATTTTTCGATGAAGTGGGCTCAAAATATCGGTTAATTTCATTTTCGACGATATTTCAAATTTTATGTAAAAAAAATTTCGTGAAAATAAAATAAACGAAACTTATGCCCGTCGATATTCCATGTATACACCAACTCATGTTTACAAACAAACCGGAGCGCCCCTAGCGGACGCCACCGGCGACGCGCATGCGCGATGGGGGTGTGGGCAGAAGCACGCCGTCGCCCATAAACACACCATTGAAATGAGATGTTGTCGGCGTCAGTGTGAGGCCTGGTTCACACTTAGAGCTAATCCGCTGCCGCCGAAGCGGAATCGGCCGCGGCAATGCACAGTGGACGCTACGCCCGGCGGCTGAATTCTTGCAGATTCGCCCGCCGATTCGCAAGTGTGAACCAGGCTTGAGTCCCCCTGCCCTTTTTCGCGTTCGAATTGTTAGTTCTACGTTTTCCTGGCGATGTCTGACTATCTTGAGCGGCGTCAGCGAAATTACCGAGGCTCGTTACAGCGCAGAACTTAATGTGACATGTGGCGATTCATTCCGCGTGGACGCCGCAGAATGTACGCTAAAGCCTGATTCGCATGATGAGATTTCGCTCGCAATTTTCAGTCGCGATGTCGCTCGGGCTGCAAAAGCGTGAACCGTAGCTGAGATGGTCGACGTCGATACTGAAAATCGCAAGCAGAATCGGACCAACTGAATTAGGCATAACAAGTCGGTGATGGTCACTGGTAACAATGGTCAACATGTCCTTGTATCTACTGTTTACATCGAGCCTGCTTACCAACCTTCAAATTTAAGTCTTTTGAGGCCTGCACTTACTTCTTATCGCAAGTACCGGTCCAACATTTGGTCTATACGGACCGGCGTCGTCTAAGAGAGCAGACGACAAGCAGAAACGTTTGAGAGCAGACGACAGCTCGAATAATCAGGCGGCCGTTTGAACTTGAAGACGCACTGAACGTAGTCCGCAGGTGGTCCGCACAACTTGACGGTTTTCTGGCGTTCATGTTGGAACAAAACAAATAAATCTGATGACCACAAGTATCCGCGAATTCAACCCAAAGTGCTTCCCGCCCAAGCAATCGTTGTCTGACGGCGTCTGCTTTTCCCTTTTCACGGCACATATCCAGATTCTCGGACGAACCGAGCACGTGAAAACTGACCTTCAAACCTTTCTCGACACTTTTGGTACGGCCCCAGTCGCGGCGTTTTGACGAGAAGGCAGGTTTTTGTCTGGTTCCTTTCAAAACAACGCAGGAATACACGTCTGGCATGGGGACTTCTGCCCACAGCCCCAGACCGGAAGTGCGACCGACGCGTCACCACCGCGCCGTGACGTCACAGAGATGAGTTCGTGTATAGGGCTACATCCGCATAGCATTTGGTAAGTGACAAATAAAATAACTCATGAGTTATAAGGCTCTGAAGTTGTCACCGCATTGTCACGTGGGAGCGATTTTGATCACTTCTAGAGAAGATACAACAAAAAAAGGGGAAAATCGCATCAAGCCAATTGAAAGTTCATATGATCGGCAGCAATAATAAAAAAATTGAACAAAATAAAAATTGGCCTTTTTTGACAAAGTGTGTTCAAAATATCGGTTAATTTCATTTTCGACGATATTTCAAATTTTATATAAAAAATTCAGTGTAAATAAAATAAACTAAACTTATACCCGTCGATAGCCCATGTATAGGGCTACACCCGCATAGTAATTGGTAAGCGACAAATATAATAACTAATGAGTTACAAGGCTCTGAAGATGTCACCGGATTGTCAAAGAGACGATGTTTGGCATTTTTACATCAATAAACAAAAATACAAAATTATTTTCCTTTGAACTAAAAAATAGTCGAAATAACATACAAGAACACAAAAAATTACTGTGAGTTTTGTATGCTTCCCGTATTCATACCAGCGTACAGAACTCGGTAGAAAAATCACGGAGTAAAAAACAGATTTTCACCATACTCCACTCAATAATTTTTTGTGAAGCGAAATATATTTTTAAAAAATTTTGAAAAGCGGTTTTGTTCTTTCCAGAAATAGGGCGATTACATATATTTTTTCGAAAAAAATCGAAAGACCCACCCCGACAAGCGTGTTCGATTTCAAATAAAACCACCCAGTTATAATTTATTCTCTGAAACTTTTAATGGGAAAGTGACGACCGACAGAGTTCTCGAATACAGGAAGTTGAATGGCACCATGTAGTTACAGAAAACGGGCAGAAACGAACCCCATTTTTTCAATAACTTTTTTCATAAAATCACCTATTAGTTTTGGATGACATAACGAAAACGTTCTGAAACATTTACACCTGGTTCGGACCACTAGTGCGGCATTTTGGGAGGAGAATGAGCGTTCAGCGTGCATAGTTTGTATTTGCAGTAAAATAAAACAAAACAACACTAAGTTTTTTTGTTTTTTTTTTAAGCGGACTTATATTTCACATCGTGGTTCGTACTCGGTGTATAGTCCGCAAAGACAAATTTCAGCCGAAGGAAAAAAAATGTTCACACAGTTCTAACCCAGGGCGCATATATAGTCTCTGCACCCAGAGCATCGTCCGCGAGGAGAAACTTCTTATATGCAGCCCGCCTTAAGAAATGTTGGATATACATACTATTCATCATATAATATTAGCCGAAGATGCGTGTACCATAAAAAAAATCGCCATTAGCATAATCTGACATTTACAAAATCAATCATGTTTCCCCGTAGCGCAAAGGGGATGCCGAGGAAGGGTGTCTACCCTGCATCCTTCGATCTTCGAAACAGATATCAAATCAAATTAAATCCAATCAATGTTTATTTTTTCCTTGTGCTAACCAATGGCCGGAAAGCCTACTGGGTTAAGCACACACACTTGAAATACACACAAAATAGAGAGTCGTGTAAAAATATGCAAGCAAACAAGCATGTCTATATGCCAATTAGAAACACATTCATCAAAATTATCGTTCTCCAAAAGACAGGTTTGTACTAAAAATATCGACGTCAGTAAATTGCGTGTTTAAAACATGTTGGATACGGAAACCGGTGATGCGTTCCGAATGAGGTCTGGGTAAAATACTCTTGGATTTCTAGAGTTTGTTCTAAGTGGAATGCGGGAGTGAACAGAGGTGAGGAGACTAGGGCTGTCATTGCATTTTGAATTATCCTACGTAAAACTGAACATCCCGAACAGACCTTCTTTTACATCAGGTTCACAATGTTAATTTTGCTAAAATCGAAATATAATCATAAAAACACTTTCTTCCAAAATATTTGTCGTAAATGGTGCGCACAAATCGCTTTTTGTACATGTTCTATACTTTCACTTGCTGTTATAGAGATGGAGTTCCACACGACAGATGCAAATTCTAGTTTCGAACGCACATGTGTAGTGTATAATCCCAAAAGACAGTGATGAGTGACAATTGATCTAGTTAAGCGATACATTATTCCCAGCGTACGTAATGACTGGCTAATAATGGAGTTTACATGAGAAAGGAAAAAGAGGTGGTCGTCCACAAGAACACCTCGGTCTCGCATCTGCGTGGTCCGAACAGGTAGTTTCATTTTCCAGAACATATACATAGGATAAATTGTTACGCTTTCTCGACAGCGACATGACTTTTGTTTTGCAAAGGTTTACGAAAAGATTGCTAGAACTGCACCATTCTACCACTGAACGAAGATTGTCCTGTAGCAAAGTACAGTCATTGATTGAGGTGACCTGCCGAAACAACTTCACGTCATCTGCGAACATAAGTACTAGCGAGTGTTTTACAGACGACATCAAATCATTTATAAAAACAAGAAACAACAAAGGTCCAAGGTTCGATCCCTGAAACACTCCTGACATAGAAATGAATGGACGAGACAAAGAAGCCAGACACCCTTACACAGTTCTGCCTTTTATGAAGATAACTTCTAAACCAGGCATTGTACTCAGGACTGAGGGCATAGTCCCTGAGTTTCAGCAATAACAATTTATGATTGACCTTATCAAAGGCTTTGGACATATCCAGATATATTCTGGCTATATATTGGCAAAACAAAATTTAAAATTGTGCACATATTTGTCTTGGCGGATCTGCCTGTGACGAAACCGTGCTGTACAGGAACAAACTTTCTTTTAAAATAATTACGAAGTGTCTTGCGTTACGTCCGACGTAACCCAAGTTACGTCCAAATCTCCGCCTTCCCTAGGTTCACGGGGAGAGAGAGGAGGGCCGGGGGGGAGGGTTAGGTATACGCGTTTCAGTGCTCCGTCCGGACGTAACGCTAGCCACAGCGAAATAATTATACAAAAGATTGTACACCATCTTCTTAAACACCTTTGAAAATTAATTGAGAAGGGAAACGGGACAAATTACTAACATCACAAGAATTACCTCACTTAAAAATCGAGACGACTATCGGATACAGTTTTTCCATTTATCTGGAAAGACACCACTCTGTATAGATAAGTTGAACACTTTTTCCAAGACCATGCAGGAGCAAAACATTCGCCACGTCCCTTTACAATAAAGTTGGGAATACCACCTGAACCTGTGGACAGTTCTAGAATTCAGCTTTCCAATAGCTAGAAGCACTTCATGAACTGTAAATTTAGTAAACGTGTATCTTGAATGCTATGTATGGGAACCTACACATAATTGTAAATGCATGAATGTTAGCGGCGACGACTACAACCTCCTCATGGCAGATGGAGTGAGCACTTTCAAATACAACCCACTTTCGAATGCAAATGGACAATGTGTGCGAAATCAAATTCATTCATGCGTCATCTTTTTTCTCAAATTCAACACTACCGCTTGCAATTGCGGAATTGAATCTTTTGTCAAATAGGACCGCTACGAAAACTAACACCGGTAACGTTCAAGAAATGCTCACTGTATTTATTAATCATTGTACTGAGAGTTCGAATTGCAATAAAAATCTTTAATTTTGTTATTTTCTCAACTCGCATGCCTGACGCCTGCTTTGCTCTTACTGTTTTCTGATACGTTTTTTACCTAATCTTGGAATTATAATTAGGTCCTCTCTGCTGTAATACTCGGAAAAAGACCCCCAAGGTATACAAATAAATAAAATGAAATTAAATCTGTATTGGTTACAACCATAAAAATTGATTACAATTTTGACTGCCAGCCAAATTCAAGGATCCTTGTTACGTTCACGGTGGGAAGACCGCATGTGGATATCTGCCTCCTCTGTACTTGTCTGTGCTTGGTTCGCAATTTTTTAATGCTCTACACGCTACTGTGACAAAAATGCTATATTACAAATTCGTTTTTTTTATGTAGGACAGAATTAAGTCGATTTCGGATAGGCAACTCCCATATGCCAGCTCCATAATCCGTGAGAACACTTGACTTTGCACAAGCATAAATAAATATTCTCCCAGTGCTCAAAAAAAGCAAACGAAGACCACATATAGTTTTGAAATCAGCGAGGAAAAAAAAACACGAAACCTTTTAAACGCAAAAATATTCTCGTTAGAAAAGAAAATTTACTTCATAGACAAAACAAATAAAAAAAGTACGCCGAAATAAAAAAATATATATATAAAAAAGAATAACGCAGCACTTTAGTCGTGTATGTGTTTACAAGTAAGCTCTCTTGTTGAGGCTTGATGAAACACACTGAGATATTTGTTTCGCAGATGCTGTAAAACCCTTAATGTTCGCGAGCCCTTAATTTTCGCGAATTTCGCGAATTGAAAAATTCGCGAAATTTAAGGGCACACGCGAAAATTTTGATCTTTAAGAGTTTCAATGCAGGCAACTGGAATTCGCGAAATTTAGTGGCCGGGATTCTGTCCTTTGTGACCGATTCGCGAAAAATAGGGGCCGCGAAATTAAAGGGTTTTACAGTATGTAAAGGACCGACGGTAAGCAGCTCAAGTTGGTGGCTCACGATTAAGTGCTAACATAAAACAGTTGTGCTTGTCGAAATTTTCAATATTTGGCCTGTGGTGGTTACTTTATATGAATCATTTACTTGTAAATTCCTTTATGATGGATCTTTTTGTAGATGACACTAACTAATTCGCGAAAAAGCCCGTGTTAAATATAGCAGAGTTTACACAATTTGTACAGCTGGTATGCAGCAAACGCAAACTTTAGGTGACGCGTTATATTGTCATGGTTGTATTTTTTATAACGATAGTAAATCTTTAACAAGATTTGGAACTAACCCGCCAGTCGCAACAATCATCCTAAATGTCTCGCTTGCATATTGAATAACCATGTTAAAGTCGCCCTTCATATGCGCTCGGTTATACGAAGACTCTTCTATGGCCGCTATGAGCAGTCAAGCTATTGATTTTTTTCAGGCGCACACCTCCTAATGATGTATTATGCTTTCGGATCACTCCACATAAATGATTTGATTGTCATTTTGAACATGTTTTACATATAAACTTACATGACACCAATACACTCTTCAAGAAAAGCTTTCCTCACAAGCTTGCACAACATGCCAAACACACGCGTACAGCCAACTTAAATATGTAAAACATTCTAAATTAGAGAATGCGAATAGGGAAATGTCGACTGAAATCAGATTAGAATTGAATAGGGCCTCAGTGTAACCAAAAAGTCAAATGTCGAATTGATTATCCAATATTAAAAATTGTGTTCGGAATGTTCGCAAGACTATAGAGAAAAGATGCACAGACAGAGAAAAGGATACGTGTTAACTATCCTGCCAGACACTCGGAACATTGAGAGGCTAGCATGAATAAAAACGGTGTTAAAGGGACACTGACAGGGTATTTATGCTCGCCGAGGTTTTTAGTTGTACGTGACATATGAGAGCCCAACTACCCAGAACAGAATTTGCTGCTCGAAATTCGGTTTCTTTCCGCCCGAAAACCGCCGATCAAGGTCTGGCCGGTTTGAGTCGCGCTCACTCTCTTTTCCGTGGTCACGGGCCGTTTTCTAAGGTTTCAACGCGACTACCAAATTTAATCAAAGTCGTGGGCCATTGAAGGCACACAGTCAATACTAAAATAGAAAAAAATATGAAACCCATTTTTCGTGGCTTCCAAAAAGCTGCAAATACCTTGATTGAAACAAAAAGGTTGCACAGACAACCGGAAGCATTCTGTGCGTTCACTGCATAATTCTCAACATGGCGTCGTTTCGCGTTTCGTGGGACTCGCGGGTGGCAGCGGACGACGGGCGTGGGACCTCTACTTCAAAACTGTCGTTCACGGTACCGGAGAATTCTGTCTTCCTTCGAAAGAGAAATTTTGGACCGATCAAAAGAACTGATATTCATCCCGTATGACACGCCGGACCAGCAAGCCGATTGCACGAAGACGTCGCCGAGCCGTCGTCCCTTCTCATGGCTGAAGACATCGCTCGCGCAAACGTCAAGCACGAAGTGCGTACATCGAGTTGAATACGCACGCGTACGGTTTCTTTACGTGGTGCGAATTTGGCCAATGCATGGTGCTGCCCGACTTCAAACCGGGAGTGCATGTAGTGGAGGGAAATCGGCAGCAAACTTTCCGACATACAGTCGACCGGATACATTGCCACGAACGAAAGGGTTCCTTCAGTGGCTCAGTGTAAAGACATCCGCTTTACACGCAGCGGGCACGAGTTCGATCCCTAGAGTGGGCGTACCATTTTTTTCCAAACATTTTGCGATGTTCACATTTTTTTTTACAATTATCACTGAAAAAAAATCAGCAGAACCCATCCTTTGGGAATGATTATCTACGTTAATGCGAATAGCATCAAACGGTGCGGAGTTATGCGCGTTCGTCAGGTGGCCGGCACACTCTGGATACGCCAGCCCACTCTTGAGGCGATTCTAAATTTGTTGACACTTTCACAGCCCTGCGCACGATCTCCGCAGCCCAGCACGTGCGTTTGTGTCACTTAGGAAAGCGAGCAAAGCACGCGCCATACGCACAAACACTCAAAATGGTACCGACCAGACTTTCTGGCGTCTCAGCTAGTCTCAACCAACGGTACTCTAAACGGTTGTTTATATCTTTACCATAGGACGCGCTTTACAGCGCTGTCACAGCTACCGGTGCCGCGCGTTCCATGCACGAGGGCTCATTCCGCTCTCGTGAGGCTGAGCACGGCCGCTACATCACCCTCTCCCGAGCGCGGGAGAGGGTGAGCCAGCGGCCGTGCTCAGCCTCACGAGAGCGGAATGAGCCCTCGTGCATGGAACGCGCGCGCTCCGGTAGCTGTAGACAGCGCTGTAAAGCGCGTCCTATGGTAAAGATATAAACAACCGTTTAGAATGCGTTGAATGACCATGTAATAAAGAAAAAAAAATTTCATAGCTCTGTGGTTAGCGCGTCTGCCTGCTGATCAAAGGGTCAACGGTTCGAATCCCAGCCGGCGCCGGTCTTTTTTATTTATTTATCGACCCGCGGCGTAAGAGGTTAGATAGCCAGATAGATAGATAGATACATAGGCGAAAAGTGCGTGAAGTATCCAAAGAATGCTATTCGCATTAAAAATTGTTGTGGACGATACGTCGCTGAACTAAATGGTATGGGATTCCATTTTTGACACCTCTGCCGCACAATGCCACTTTCAGATGTGAGGCAGCTCTTCACGCAACATCTTGGGAGTATTCTTTTCGGAGCCGATCACGGGAATTCCCCACGAGCACTCACTACTAATTGCCAACACTTAAATGCACAAAACAACTCATCTTGAGGTACACAACAGCGAGCGGAACAAACATAACTGCAAAGGAATCGCACGGCGAACGGATCCCAAACACATTTCATCTGCTGCACCAAACAAAAATAAAAAAAATCGCGCACGGTCGGGTGTAGCCACCTGACTTCCGCCACTCACTCTCTCCTCTCCACATCTTCGTGCGGTGCGTGGGTTTCGGTTTCAGTTTCGAGCAGTTGCAATTTTTGGCTTTATTAGAAAAGTACGTGACACTGCATCAAAATATTAATTGGGTAGTATTCCGACACCATAATAAATCGCCTGGCAAAAAAAAAAAAATGAAAAAAGAAATTTGGGGGGGGGGGGGGGTGTCAGTGTTCCTTAAATGACCACACTCAAACGACAGACTTAAGGTGCAACCCCACCCTTGGTTAGTGTGATTCTGAACCAACAGATGGCGGTGGGATCGCCTTCCAGGCCTGTACATCAATGCGAGAAATCGTGTGTGGTGGCGCTTCGATACAGTGGGGTATTTTTCTATATCCTGAATTGGACATCCCTGGTCCCTTGCCCTTTTTTCTCTGCACGAGCTTTCTTTGGAACGCGAACGGCTGCGCCAGTTCTCGTGCAAGGTGGCCAGTTGCCTACGCTCCGAGCTCACGTCTCCAGCAAATGTGGGCAGAACAAAAGGCGAAAATCGTCCTGAGCCAAACGGCGAGGCACATGCACAACAAAACCACCGACGCGTTGAAAATTATAAAATTGCCTGTGCGCCGTTATCGGAGATTTCAGAGGCCAATTACACATATTTCAATGTGATCAGATTCATATTGTCACGAATGAAGGTGACGAGAGGACGAACAGTGAACTGAAAAATAAAGGTTTAATCGGCGAACTTGTGCCAAACAGAATAAGTAAAGAGAAAGAGCGTCGAAGCAGCAGAAAAGCAACCGGCGATTCGGCAGCGTAGGGCTGAACTCCATGGGACGAATATGCTGCGAATAACCGACGAATTTTGGCCGGCGGCTTTGCTCTGCGCGTGGAATCAGCACTGTGGCTGCTACGTCGCGCGCAAAACGAGCGTGCCTGGCGTGCCGTCGGGCGGCGTTCGCCGGTTATTCGTCACATAATTTGTTCCATGGAGTTCAGCCTTAACAGAAAGCGAGAGCGAGAGTGCCTCGACAAGGTCGCGGGCAGCTGCTTATCTACAGTGCGTCACTATCTCGAAAGTTCGTCAAAAAGGTTCGAGCGTCGCGCGCTCGGGGCGAGGATGAACTGGCACTTTCGAGAACAAGAAAGCAGGGCAAAAGTTACGTCTGGTGCAAGAATGAACGCGAATCTTCTACAAGTCCGTGACCGAGCGTTGGTTTCTCGGCTCTGCGGGTGGCAATATGACGGGCCGGCCCTTTTGTCGCGCATGTGTTTGGCTCTTTGTGGATGGAAAACGTAATGACGTGATAGACTTGGGTTTCCGAAATTCTAGCTTGAGGAATTAACTACCTTAAAAATCAAAACAAATGAACTATTTTTCTGGCGGTCTGGTGTCTCATTTAGGTAGCTGGGTGTTTATTATGTCCAAAACCACGAGACTGGAAAACACAAAAAATGACACTCTGGTTTTGATGTTGAGTTTGGTAAACCCAAAGTAGGACTGGTGCGGGAGTCATAATAAAAAAAAATGCCGAGGTTAACAATTAACTCACAGCAATAAATGATAAGAATTAGTTTTAATACGAATCCAGTGATAAATGCAATGAATGGCCAGGCAAAGATTCTGGGTCTGTGGATAGCTTTTGCACATAGTTTAAACAATGTACAAAGTGTCACAAAAAAATTACAGTTTTTTTTTTATTGCAAGAATAATTTAGGCATTGCCGAACGCTCATTTTCCGCCCAAAGGTAGCGCTAGAGGTCACAAACAGATGTCAAAGTTTCAGCCCAATCCGATACCTTATTCGAAATTTATAAGTGATTTTCTGAAAAGTTCAATGGGAAAATGGCGGCCGACGGGGTTTTCGAATACATGAAACCCACCAGAAACCGGAAACGGGCAAAAATGGGCTCCATTTTCCCATTGAAATTTTCAGGAAACCACTTATAACTTTTGAATAAGGTGTCCGTTCGGGATGAAACTTTGGCATATGGTTGTGACCTAGCGCTACCTTTGGGCGGAGAGTGAGCGTTAGGCGATGCGTAGTTTATTTTTGCGGTAAAAAAAAGAACCCTGTAAATTTTTTTGTGACATCCTGTACCAGTTTTAATTTGGTGATTTATGCGCGCAAGTAGTGGTGTGCATAAATAAAAAAAGATGCAAACGGATAGAGTTTGACGTTGTATAAAATATAGTGTAAGCACGCACATGGTACGCTGATGAAGAATGAAACATTTTACACTAGCGTTGAGCGTATCGAAAGTTAAGGGTGCATCAAAAGCTAAAGCTTGTACACATATATACTGCTCAGGCCGTTATTTTTGAATGCTCATAGTACTCTATTGCCCTCAGATTTGGTGTAAGCTGTCTCCTGTTTGCTTACAACAAAAAGAAGGAAACATTCTAACTCTGGGTTGATAGAAAAACTTCACCTGTCAATCATCTCGGCGCCGACTATGAGTATTCACTGCCTGCCAACGGTCGCGTACTTAGAACGAGATTTTCCCACGTGATTTCATAATCGCAATTGTTCTTGACAAATAACAATGTTTACTGAGGCAAGCGGTCACATGTGAAACTTAGAATATTTTGTATTGATTGTGGCACACGTGGCAAGTTGCATAGGTTTTTTTTACAATCCGCGAAATAGAATTCTCCTGGGTTACCTTGGTCTCTAATGCATGTAACACACAAAAGAGCACGAAATGAATCGCAGTGGGAAACGAAAACAATAATGATAAACAAGCGTGTAATCACGCGAAAACTGAGGGCATTGCACATATACAGAAGGTAAGCTTTGTTTCACTATACTTTGTCTCATCCTACGATGGACTAAAGGCCAAAGCCACGGGCCGCCAGGTCCAATCACGTTACACGCTAAACTATGACATGCTTAACATTGAATAGGGGTGGACGAATAATGCTCCGAACCAAAAAGCGCTGCATCATTTCTATAGCTTCGACACTGCAAAGAGTCTGTATGTCGTGGCTTTCTTTGCGATGTAAAATTGATGAGTCACTCAGTGCTGTTCAATTCGAACCACTGTCCACCCATACACATTAGTGATCTATAGACAGAGGCACCGACACGTGCATCGAAGCGAAATACCACGCAATTTCTAAGTGGCTTGTGATTGGATCTGGTGACCCGTAGCTTTTACCTTTAGTCCATCATGGGGTGACACGAAGTATAAGTACATTACCAGTAATGTATTTGGTTTTATCGTGCGAGCGAAGCGGAACATACAAGTGCGAGCATACTGCCCTGAACTACACTTCCAGTGAACAAGCGCACCATCCAAAGCATCGAGCTCGCTTTTATAGCTTTTGGTGCGCTCAAAACTTTGAAAACACAATTATAATCAATTCTAGTATTTCAATTATTTTTATTATGTGCGATTTTGTCTTTTGCGTTCACGTGCCATTTTCTTAGTTATGTAATATTTTTCCAGAAGTCCGACATCTATAGTCTGTTTCATCACATGTGAGAGCCGCATAATCAAAGATGTAGACAAAAAAAAAGAAAAAAAAACGCGAACACGCGAACACACATTAAAAATGCAATGTAACGGCGCATTCAAAATTAGTCGTTAGTTTTTTAGAGAGCAGCAGTTTCGTAGGGCGACATTGTTACCCGTTGACGATTACAAAAAGTGCAGTACAACTGTTAGCTCGGGATCTTTAACGTGCATTACGCAGTATATGTGGTACACGATCGCACGACGGTAGGATGCAGATGGGCGACTGAACCCAGGGTCCCTGCTAAAGCCCCTTGATAAAGGCGTTTTTTACAAGTACCGCCAACCATTGTTGTGGAAACGCGCAAGACACGTGCCACGAGCGGGTGCTCCGCCGCCATTCGCTTTCAAGGACCAGTCATTTTAGTGCTGGGCCGCCATTTGCCTCCAAGGGCCGCTCGAGAGACGGGCCTCGTGCACTGGCACATTTGAGGTTACTTGAAAGACCAACGCAAACACATCGAGGGGATTTAGTCCCTACAGGTTCTGCAGCGTGAGCTCCGTGCTTTGAACGGAGCTTGCGCTCGAGCATTTCTCCACGTGCTCTGATCTGCGGTGCCACCACACACTCGGCCAACGATCCCCCACCGCACTTGGTTTAGCTAGAGCCACTCGATATGGCAGCGTAGCTGCCAGAGTAGCGCCACGCTTTTCCCTGTGCCGCCTCTCACCGTGATTGGTCACACGCGGTACCATAGCAACGAGCTGAGCTGGCTCGGTTTCCTTAGCAACCGAGTGACTGCTCGTCACGTGACCTCGCAAGAGCCGTGATGTCACCGGTAAGATGGCAGCGCCCAGAGCTGGTGGATACGAGTTTGTTCGGTGCGCGGTAGTCATAATGTGCCGCTGCTTGCCGACGATTTCGGACTTCTTCGTGCTCTCTGACACAGGTATAACGTGAAGATCTGAAAGAATGAGACTTTATACCTTTTCTGTGCAAGATCGCTCTGGATATTAGCACCTGTGCGACAGCATCAGTCATATCGCCGTAGCGGTGCTCGGATTCCCGGATGTGTTCAAGGATCGATAAGACTTCTTGCATGCAATTTTCGCATACTCCTAGCCTTGTTTGAACGTTGGAATGTCTGAGAATCGATGCGAATTGTATGCGTCGCATGTTGGACCTTGGGGAAGTTGTTTCTGCCCCAGGTAACCGCGCAATCACAGAAACTTTTAGCGAGGAAGCTCCTGCGATCTTTACGTTTTGTACTAATCAACGATTTTATCGATATAGCTTTTAGGATAACATTTTCGCATTTTCTAGCTTCCTTTGAATGTTGGAATTTTTGAGAATCGAAACGAAAGGTATACGTCGTGTGTAGGGCCCAGGGGAAGTTGTTTCAGCCCTGGGTCACCGAATAATCACAGCAACTTTAAGCGAGGAAGCGCCTGCGATCTTTAACCTTTTGTACTAATCGACGATTTTACGAATTGACAGTTCTGAAGACTTTGATAAACGTGCTTTCGTTGCAATAGCTTGCACTTGATCGCAGTGTTTTTTGGTTTTTTTTTTTCAAGTGACAAGCTGGCGTTTGCTCAAATGACGTATATGAAATGACCTGCTCTATAACAATGCATCAACACATACTATTAAACTTATATGCTCAGAGGTGTGTTCGTCTTTGTAATTAACAAGTTACAGACAATTATTTTTTACGAGTGTAATATTTATTTTCTGTAGCTGGGCCCGTTTTGTGCTCGTTAATGTCCGTGTGCTATGATGTTATCATCATGTGTGTATGGTTCTAAATATCCTCTTTGCAATGCCTACAAAAGCCAAAATGACGTCAGCCGACCCCAGCTCACGCATTTGACACGAAAACTGCGTCACTCGGACGTATGCGCTCGTCAACAATCAATTCGTCGACGAATATTTAAATTCGCGTTCGTGGCCAATGAGTGCACATGAGTGCACTTGCGAATGCCAAGTTCTATGGTGTGCCTAAAAAGCACGGTGGAAGATTGGGGTCATCGCACCGGTGCCCTAGCATGTCACGACCGCGTGATTCCACTGTTCTCTTTTGAGTTGAGGATTAAAGCTAAGGAAGAAGAAGTTAAAAAATCATTTCATGGCCCCTTTAACACGGGTATGCGTGCTACACCAGATTAAAATATTGACTTTTTGCATGCCGGTAAACTTCCGGACGACCACTTGGCCTGTCGGCAAGAACACCTCATCTCCGGCGTCCGTCTCTTTTGATGGCGTTAACAATCCTCTGTAGACCCCCGTGCTGTCCTTCTTGGTTTAACCCCGTCGACTGTTCATCGCCCAAAACGAGGTTGAGACCGTCGTCGACGTCGCTCATCGCCAGTCGGTGAGATAATCTCATCTTGAATGAATGATTGGGTCTTGAAGAAGTATGGTGCTAAGCATACATTCTCTTACTATGGGGCAGTCGAGCAGCAGTCATGTCCCGAGGCAATCGTCCTGTCGTGGCCGGCGTAATCGGATTTTGTTCCATAGGAGCGATGTCCGAAAGTGCAAGGACGGTACGTTCGTCCCACGAAGCGGCCGCCATCCCGGCGGCGCGGAAAACCACTCGCCTTGTCCGCGCACCTACGATACTTAGCAGCTCTCGTCGCCCGACACTCCCCGGGCTGCAAATCGTCTCACTTCACAGAAGAAACAGGCACCGCTCCTCCAGAGGCCCGTGCCGTACCGCCATGCAAAGCGTCTTTTAGGTCTTTTACCACCTTTCAATGAACGAATGGAGATATCAGCTAGATAAAGGTTGCCGCCCGGCGTCGCTAGCAGTACGGTTGCCATGGCAACCTCCCAGGCCCAAAATGGAGATCACTATAGGCGCTTCTGACGTCGTGCATCTAGATAATTTTGCGTCGTGTCGCTACTCTGGCAGCTTCGCTGCCATATAGAGTGGCTCTCCAGGTTTAGCCTGTGAGGCTAAACATGAGCTACGCTTAGAGTATCGGCACTTTTCCCCCAGATATTGTTGTGGGCGCCGCCATCTTGGTGGTTAGTAACAAATCAAATGCAACTGCCGATCGTCGTGATTCAAAAGTGCGGTGTCAGGAAGCTCACGTAATATTGCTTTGCTTTGTCGCGAACTGTTTAAACATTTGTGGAGGACGGAAAAGCGTTTCCTGTGATTTCAGATAAAGCTTCAGATACCTGACAACCATCATTTTAAACACCAAGATGTGTATGAAGCGTAGCTTATTTAGTGCCTCTAGTTTAGCCCGACCGCATAGGCACAGAAAGAGAACGAACAGCTTAACCTCGCGCTCTTGGCGCTGCTTCAGAGGCTTCATCAGCCCGTAGCGTTGGCTGCGCTCCGAACTAAGGTAAAGCAAAGCAAATATTTAGATCTTAGGGTTTCACAAGTCAAACAAACAAAAATCACTTAACACGCCCCAATAAAAATAAAAAAAGAATAGCGGGTTTATTTTGACTAACTGGAGATCATTTGACGTGCAACCGAAATCTCAGATTGGCCTCCGTCGGATTGCGGGCACCTCGGCCGATATTTAAACCCGACAGATATGGACTCATAGGCCAGCGCGTTGGCTCAGAGACACTGAGACGATTTAATGCTTTGTGCTTTGTTTTAATATGTATTGCCACTTAAGAGCCACCGAGGTGGTTTTTGAAACAAAATATAGTCAAACCATTCCGACAAGCATAGTTTGATTGCGAAAATGATTTTTGCAAGTGATAGAAACATTAAAATGTTTTCGCATACGTGGCGGAATCTGAAATGGCAGAATGCATTTCATGGTGCCCATTTCATTTGGATCGCGTCGGGTATGTATACCGACGCACAGTAGAACGCGCGCAAAGGTAGCTGTTGTGCACCCGCAGCCTCGCGCTTGTTGTTCTGACATCTCTGGCTCGCTCACTGCGGGCATCCAGGCATCTGACACCCTGACATCTGGCGCTTTTTCTGTCTTTCACGTGGCGTTCCAAGCGGCACACGACGGAAAATGCACATCAAGCTGTTCTTGAACACGTGTCGCCATCTGTATTTTATATTAAGAAACTACAACTCGCCGTAACTGAATGGGAAAAGTTTGAGGTCTTATAACATTCTTAACGTGTAATATATCAATATGGAAGTTCTGTAAAATGTAATATCGAAGGATGCTTCATAATTTAATGTCTCGTTTTTTTGATTAGCTGACGTGATTCAGTTTTTATAGCGGCATAAAATAGTACCATTTTAAACTTTATTTTTTATTTTAAAATATACATTATCTGTACAGTTTGTTGCTTACTTTTTTAATTTATTACATCCAACCGAACGCTCACGTAAAATATCGTGGACGATGGGACGTTACAACTCGAGAAATAATTTTTTTCAATATTAGAGACTGTGGTCTATTAAAAGCTGAATAATTAACTAACAACTAAAAATAACCGTAATATCGAGACATTAAAGTATTGTTGAAAAGCAGCTCTTTATTTTGACATTTACTTTATAATTGTAAGATACATAGAAAGAAAGTTATAAGCCGTCAAAAAAACACCAAAACGTCATGCACGGTGGGGTTGCACCTTAAGACAGAGCTGACATATGTTTCAACCTATACTATGTTTCACCTTTTGATGTACCGCAGGAAAGGCTACAAGCGCGAGCTCTTTGCTCTGGGGGACATCTCGGCGGCACAAGCTCTCGTGACTTAAGAGCGGCTGCCAACACCATGAGCTCGCGCTTCTAGCCTTCGCTGCTGGTACAACATAAGGTGAAACGAAGTATAACTACGTGTGATTACGTAGAATATTGAATACATAGACGGCAATGAATGAACCTTCGTTTGAATCGGGCGAAGTCTTGCGCCACTAACCTCGGCACCCCGCTCGACGTCGCGGGGAGCGACGGGTTAGCGGAAACGGCCGGATCGCGGAGGTGGCAGTAATGAAATTACTGTAATTGAATTAGATAATTAAACTACCTTTGGGAGTAATTTGCTATGTACCTCATCACTTTTTGATGCAGGTAATTGTAATTAAATCCGTAGTTACTTTTTCGGGGGTTTTGAGGCATTTTTCTTTTACTTGCGCGGAAATGGGCAAAAAGCAAAGAAGTTCTTGCACACGCACACACAAAAAGCTTCTTTAAAAAATAAGGAAAAAGAAAACAAGTTTCGTTTGTGGCATCGTTTGATGGTAGGACTATAGTCGGTGACAGGTCAAGAACGAAGTGGAAGCTCCTCCCACCCCTTTCCACTTTAGTAGAGCGAACGCTGGAGGGGAGGCGACCTCCTCTCCACCGTTCGCTCCGCTGAAGTGGAAAGGGTGGGAGGAGCTCTGCTTCGTTCTTGACCTGTCATCGACTATAGAGGGTTTTGAATCCTGCTGGAACCAAGAATAGGCTTCCCCAAACACGGCTTCCCTTGAAGATTCTCTTGCCCCGAAGTTCGCACTAAGAAGACACAGGAATGCTCAATAGCAAGACTATCCGAACCAAGACGCATCCAGGATCGACCGTACGCGCAGTAGACATTTCGGAAAAACGTGAACTTAAAACACAAGGTCAGTCGGTTCACTTTGGGAAGCACGTTGATTCGCCTTATCTGTCTTTGGTTTTGCCCACTGGTTGGGTGTATATAGGGTTGACGGTTGTTACTTTGCAAATGCAGAGTGCGTTTCTTACTTTCATGCGAAAGCATTAACTGTCTCATGGAGCGAACTGACGCCATCAGCTTTTGAAGCCGCGCCAAACGGCACCTTCCCCTGTCCCAATGGAGCGAAGCCTGTCGTCTGTAGCAGAAATCTGGAGCACAGGCTCCCATTGGCTGGCGCGCGTCATAGTTTCAGGGAACGAGACTCTCATTGACTCTCTCGCGGCGTAGTTCTAAAGAACGCCTACGAAGAAGCCATCTCCATGGCGGCGCAGCGCACGCACCGGCCCGGCCGCCGGTGAGGTGCGGGCCTTGCCGCAGAGCCGACACGGGCAAACTCCGGGGAGGCTGCACGGCCGAGCTCACTGCGGCGCGGCCACTTCACGAGAGTGCGCGCTCCGCCGTCGGCTGCTACCTCGGCAGTTGCGAAACGTGACCGTCCGCGCCAGTACACCGCACACGAACTAAGGGAGCGGAAAAACGAGATTCATGCTTTCGCACTCACAACTCATATGTGCTTAAGTGTCCTCGAAATTTTTGTTTAGCTTCCCAAGGTTAGTCGGTTCGGGTTATGCTAGGTTGGGGGAGAGGGTTGTGTACGTACTGTCTAGGCGCTCAGGCTAGTACACCTGGCTGGTTGTGGGGTTGACGGTTGTGGGCTATCTGTTGGGTTATTGCAGTATAAAAAGTACTCTATACGGAAATACATTTTACAGCTGTGTTTTGAGGCGGTGTCGTGCTCTCCCGTTTTCGTCCCGCGTCTCTGGAGTCTTTCAAGATAGTGGCTTCAAACTGCGAAGAGTTATCGTGGCCCGATCTATAGGAGCATATACTTTGATTTCAAGATTACACTGTAAAACATATCCGTATGATTTAAGGCCTATTACACGCAATAAATACTGCCACTGCGCCGCAAAAATGTAGTAATTAAGGTAGACGTAAACAAGGTGGACAACCAGAAAAAGAGAGAAAAAAGCGCGAGTAAAGAAACAACACCCGGTGTATAGAGCACATGAACCAAAAGAAATACGAGTTGTGAATGCGAAAGCATGAATGCCGTTTATCGCGCCGCAGCACTTCTGCTCCACTCGGCGTAAAGCCCCTCTATCCTGGGAAAAGTGGCGCCATTCATTGTTGTGGAAATGCTCGAGGCACGTGCCGCGCGCCGCTTCTGGGAAGAACATGGAGTCGGAAATCTAGCTCAATGCTGCGCGGTGCCGCCATGATCTTCCCAAGGGCTGCACGTTGCACGTGCCTCGTGCATCGACGCACTGCACCTTGCGCTACTTTTGAAACATGAAGGCGCTTTAACTCGGCGCGGAAGCAGCAGCGCCATAGGGTGTGGGGTGGCGTTCCTTGGAACTATGCCGCGCGCCAGCCAGTGAGAGGTTATTCATCAATTCGCTGCTACAGACGACAGGCTTCGCTCCATGGTAAAGGGGAATTTAGGTGCCGTTTGGCGCAGGTTCAAAAGCTGATAACGCCGGTTCGCTCCATGGAGAAGTTAAAAGACGGTTACAACACTCTGATAAGCCGAATTGTAGCGCAGCTTCGGAGGAGAAGGAAGGAGGCGTAATGGAGGGGAGCGTATGTTCCTCCTCCTTCTCCCTCTCCCTCCTCCTGTCCTGCTCCCCTTTCATTCAGCGGGAAATTACCTCTACATTTCCCGCTAAATTCAGTGGAAAAATTTCCCGCTAAATTTAGCGGGAAGTTCTAGTCGGCTCAACTTGACTGTAAATAGCTTTTGATAGAAGTTAGTATGAAATTAAATTGTGTAGAGCTCCCCTTAAAATATAGGAAACAGTTATTTGTAAGTACTTTAATTACTTTTTGCGGTATTTGTAATTGTAAATCATTACTGTTGTGTTGTAGGAATTTGTATTCTAATTTAACTACATTTCAGCCGTCTTAAGCGAAGTAATTAGTAATGTAATTGAATTACCAAAATTCGTAATCTGGCCAGCTCTGGCGGGATTGCAAGCAAGGCGACTGGCCGTTAGTGGCCGTTACGCTATCTCTGCTCGTGCAAACAAACCCGTGCTATTTCGAAAAAAAACTTGGGTTGTGTGTATGTTTCTACAGCCTAGAACTTGGTCTGCCTCAACAGGCGACGAGTCTCCTAGCTGTAGATGAGCAATTTCCCCAGTGCAGTATAACCGCTAGCCTGGGGTCTTTAACGTGCATCACGCAGTAGCGATACACGACCGCACGCCGGTACGATGCTCATCCAGATGGAAACAGGCAGGGGCGGGGATTGAGCCCAGGATCCCTGGATTCTGCAGGGCGAGCTTTCGCTCCACGTGCTCCGAGCTGGTGTGCGCTAGCCCACTCGGCCACCGATTGGTGTTCCACGCGCCACACGCGCACGCCTTCCCCGTATAAAATATTTGAAGTAAATAACCAAAATAAAGTGTCGACGAACGCACGTGCAAGGTGCCATTTGTTTTAGGTATTTGCTTTAGAAAAGAAACTACTGCTGACGCCAGCACGAGCGGCGCGTGGAACACCAATCCCTGTATTCTCCTTGATGCTTGGGTAATATAGCAAATGGTCTATTTCAAGCTTGCCAAGGCTATGTTCACGCGCAAGTTGCACGTGCTTGCACGCATGGGGCACCAGTCGACCGCCATGCTTCCCATTGTCCACAGACAACGTGCAAAACCAGAGCGCCCCCGGTGGCGGAGCCCCTAACCTCGCGGAGGGTTCTATGGATCGAAACAAAATAAAGCTGGAGGATAAAGACTTGTTTCCGTTAAACCTTGCTGTTTTTTGTTTGTTTTGTACGAGGTTCTCCGGCTTTCCCCGATTTCGATGAAACCAATCCGGAGCTTAACGTTCGAGGTTTATCGCTATTCACCGAAAACACGGGAACCTTCATCATTATGCATTCTCGTTCAAGGTTAATTTGTCTTCTGGCGACTGTAGGGAGACTAGATTTAAAAGTGGGAGCAACTCAAACCCTGGAGAGCCTTTGTGATTTAATGAAGGACGCCTGCTGAGCGGATCAATTTCTAGCGCGCGTGCGTTGCGTCGCCGTTCGGAGGGAAGCAAAGCGAGCGGCAAGGCAAAGAAGCTTGCAGACGAGAAAAGGTTCCGCAGCCCGTATCGCAAACGCGAACCATAGACCACGTGACCTAGGTCGCGATTGAAACGCTGATCTAGGTACACCAGGGGCCCTAAACCAACACCTCCTAGACAGCTTTCAAGCCTGCGCGTCACGTGACATGACGTCATGTCCCGGAGGCCTGCACGGGCGCTGATTGGATGCGAGTCAGCCTTCGCGTGGGACTCATTTCGGGACGTGACGTCATGTCACGTGACGCGCAGGCTTTGGAAGCTGTCTAGGAGGTGTTGCCTAAACTCATCAAATACAAAGCTGGAGTAGCAAGTTCGCGGAACGCGCCAATCGGGGACGTAGGCGAAAAAAAAACGAAAAACGCGAAGTCATCGTCGTGATAGGCCAATCGGTGCGCTCCGTCAACTTCGGCCCCAACTTTGCGTTTGACGAGTTTAGAGTCCCCGGAGTCTGCTCCGAAATTTCAGAAATTAAACAGAGTTGAAAGTCAGCGCTCAGTGTGTGTACATCTTCCGTGTCAGTGTCTTTTTGCGCTGTTTTAACCCTTTTAAAATGCGACACCAACTAGCCCAACTCACCACTCTGCTACGAAATGATCGAGTTTTGGTAGATGGTTTCGATAGCTCCGATAACAATACCCGATAAGGATACGATGCCGTCGCAGAGGCGGCTGCGGTGTATCGCGTATCGTCATCGGAGTCATCGTTACGATCTACTAAAACTCTCTATTGGCGGCCCCTACTGGCTAGAACAAAAAGTTGCGGCGGCAGGTTCACTCACGAGCTTCCCCACGCGAAATAGATAGTCACATCGCCCGGTGGTCTAAAGACGAAACCGTGAAAGTGGGTTTCAAAAACGCGATGGAAATCGCCAATACCACGCAACGATTCTCAGGGTTTTCTCTTTCTTTTTTCCTTCAAGAGACACGTGAACACTTTCGTGAGATAAGCTGCGATCGGAGGCCAATGTCCGCTACCCGGAAGACTCGAGTGTTCTGCGTCCCTGACCGCGGTCAAGCTCTCGACCCCGGGTTCGGCCATTAGCAGCTGCTTCGTGCTCCGAGGAAAAACAGCACCTCGCAGAGTTCGCTCAGGGAGATCGCATCGCCGCACGACCCCGACCGGAAGTGGCAGTCACCTTACAAAAGGGCGCCGAGAAGGGACTAACATCCTGAAGCGTGGTCAGGTGACCCAGAAAATGAGCCGTCGAGACCGGTTATTAGGGAGTTTTCGTAGACCGCGTTTCCCCTTCCGCTAAGCCCTCCGCAACGAAGAAGCCGCTACTACGCCTGTGCGCCGATAACCTTGACTGTAGAGTTCCGGCTAGCGTAGCGGGTTACGGAGAGCGTTGCGGGACAGCGGAAACGATCTACGAAAACTCCCTATTAGGAAGTCGGTTGTAACGAAATGGCGGCTACAGCGAAGCGATCACGATTTCCCATTCAATTTCGCACTTCGTTATAAGTAACCGAACTTCGATTATAATGAAATAGCGGATACAGCGAAGATTTCCGATGCCCACTGACTTCCTTATAACCGGTCTCGACTGTATATCAAGGATAATTAATTTTTGGGCAATATTCCTTTTCGGACTAAAGGCGCTCGTTGAAACACTCGCGACTGTTTACGACTGAGTGAGTTACGACCTCTCGTGATATCGTACAGTGATGGGACTGGCAATAGACCTTTCGTAACAGGTTTTGTAGCGGGCAAAATATTAGTTTGGAGCAGCCACTGAGGCTTGTGGCGCAGATTCCAAAGTCTGTTGGCACATCCCTTGAAAATTAAACGATCATTGTTCCGCTCAATGTGAGTCGATCTTTATAATGAGTGAGGATTCCTCTTTGATATTGAAGCATATTACGTATTATATTTTGTAATAAAAATAGACAGGATGCAGAAAGAACACAGAGTCTCCTCTTTAGAAATAAGGTCCAAAGCGCACACCCAGCTCGACGCGCGTGGAGCGAAAGCTCGCGCTGCAGAACCCAGGGATCCTGGGTTCGAGCCCCACCCCTGCCCGTTTCGATCTGGATGAGCACCGTACCGGCGTGCGGTCGTGTATCACTACTGCGTGGTGCACGTTAAAGACCCCAGGCTAGCGGTTGTACTGCACTGGCTAAATTGCTCATCTACAGCGAGTGACTCGTCGCAACTTTAAATGGCTGACCAACTCCACGCTGTATAAATATCCACACAACCCCAATTATTAAATAAGGTCCAGATCAAAGTATAGTTCCATTTACAATGGGTATGTGTTTCTAGGCGCCAAGCTATATACTTTTGTTTAGCGTACTTTGCGTTTTTTTTTCTCGTCGGTATTTAGGTGTAGCCGTTAGAAAATATAAGGTAACTATGCTCAGTTTCTGGGTGGACATAGTGTTTCTCGATATATGGCGTTTATGCATACGTCTAACGTCAGAGTAAAACGTCTTTATTCATAATTAAATTAGGGAACCCAAAAGTAACATGCGTTACATTTTATCGGTAACTATAACGGTAACACGTTCCTTTTATTTTGATGTAGCCTAGGTCGCTGACACTTTTATTTTTATTTGCAAGTAACGAGTAATCTATTTCGTTTATTTCTCTCTGTAACGCCTACAACAGTGTCGTTGTCGTGTCGCACAATTTTCTCGGGAAATAATAATATTCAACGTTTCTTTAAAAAGAAGAGATATACGACGGTTTTTTTCCCCTACAATCTTTATAGCAGTATTATAAGGAAATTCTTGCGTTTAAATTGTATTTTATACCCAAGCTCATTGCTTTATCCTTGGAAGTTACTCGCACTGAGCAACAGTTCGTGCAGCCGAGGTGCGTCCTAAAGAGCTCGCGCCTATGTCATATAGCAGTGCGATTGTGGTACAACAGAAAAAAACAGCCCAGAAAAGGCAAAACAGTACTGAGTCCAAGGAAAACGGAACATAGAAAGGTATGTGAACACATCATACGGTTCATGAATGCAGAGCTACGTTTTGAGCATGAATAAACCGACGACGCGACACCATTATTTATGGTGCATATGGATCTCGACAGTTGGGAACCGGGGTTCACAGCCGCTTTACGTTTGAGGGCAGCGTCCCAGCGAGTTACGAGCGGAGCGTTTGAGACCTAGACTTTGCTCCTCCCCCTGCACTACCGTGTTTCTTTTTTTTTTTGCATGTATTTGCGCGTTTAGACGAGTCCAAGAATTGCCGTCTGTGATCTGCCATCTTGGTCGACCGGGTCGAGAAAGGCGTTCTGAGCATGCGCAGTGACTCTCTTTCGCGGAATATCGAACGCCGCGCATTTGTACCAAGAGGTGGCGCTCCTGACGCGCTATCAACATCATCACAGTGTGGATAGAAGTATGGTCGCCCCGTAGGCCCTCCACGTTCGCGCGCGAGACGCTACATGATTTTCACGTTTGTTAATTTGAAGGCATTAACTGTCCCCTGAAGCGAAGCCGGCGTTGTCTGTAACCGTCTGTAGCAGCGAAACGGCAGTTAAATTCCCACTCGCCAAAAGCACAACAACGCAGACGGTTCGTCACGGAAGCCGGCGGGGGCACTCAAGGTCGAAGCGGACGCCCCTCAGAAATAAAACACAAAGAAAAGCACAGCAACGCAGATGCATCGTCACGGAAGCCGTGGAGCCGGCGGGGCTCGCCGCGCCTGCGCAGTAGGGGAGCGTGATGTCACCACCGCAGCGCCGTGTGAAGGAAGAAGCTGCTTGTAGGAATGCGGTGCGTGTAAAAAGGCTTTCGCATTCCTACACGGAAGCAGGCTTAAGTGTTCTTACAATATTTTTGTCGCGTGGCATCGTTGCGAAAACAATGTTAGCAAAAATTAGCGCGGTACTTTTCGGTGCCTCAGTGAAGCATCGAGCAGTGTGAACGCGGCACACGGTCACATTGCCAATACATCGCACAAAAGGCAGTCTGCAGACACTAACGTGTGTGCACATCATGTAGCATGCTTAAGGCTTGTCCGCAGCTAATCCCGTCATCGAGCCGTCAGCGAAGAGCGCGTCTTTCGTATCATGTGCGAGCAGTTTGCGGCTTAAAGGTCAAACTGATATCAAGCAAAATGAAGGATCCCTTTTTTCTTTTGTCTGGTCTTTCTCGTTGTTTGTTATGTCTGAGTGAAGTGGACAGGAGGCATTCCGTGGACGGTGAACAAATGTCAGAGGTGCCTAAACCCGAGGCTCGCGTTGTGCAGCGAATGGATTGAGCTGGGGGTGATGATGATGATGACGACGACGCAGACGTTGGGGGGTCGAAGCAACCGACGTCACGTAGCAGACACGCCTACGCCACGAGCCGACACGGGATATACGCGTACCGGCGTGCGGTCGTGCATCACCGCGCTGTGTACGTCAAAGACCCCAGGCTAACGGCTGTACTGTACTGGAAAAATTGCTCATCTACAGCTGAGAGACAAGTCGCCCGTTGATGCAGACTAACTTCAGGTTGTTTAAGCATGATACAACACTTTTTTTTCGACGTACAGATGAAAGATGACGAAAGACGACTGTGTAAACGTAAATACCAGCTGTATGCTGTGCTGGGTATGAGACGGTGGTTGTAAGTCCTCCTTTATTTTTCCTTCGGCTCGAGGTTTTTATGAATGATTATGCACCAGCTCGCCTGCGTTTTGACTCTTATTTCGTTACCGCTGGCTTCTGCGGCCACGGTAGAGCTTCTGGCGCGAAGGGAAGAGCGAGTTTCGAAATCCCAGATCGAGCTCACGGAGGAAATGCCACACTCCGCACGGCAACGCTTCGCTCAAACTATTTGCCTCTCGATCACTGCCCCGTTGCTACGGCCTACCGCTTCACCAGGCGATTGACAGTAGGATGTGATTCAGCCACGATGAATCCAGCTGAGTTTCCTGAGTTTGTCGCTGGAGGCACGGCTCGATAAAATTAACGCTTGGTGTTTCTCATGCCCGAGTCCCACTAGAGAGACAAACAAAACATCCGACGCCGACAAGCCTCAAACACGTGCAGCATGCACGCGACGATACCTTTGGCGTGGCCATCAGTTTCTCGGTGCTCGTGAAGTAACCACGAGTGATTCTAAGCCTGTCAAAGATGCCCTCGCGTGCATGATGCTCGTGTTTGAGGCTTGTCGGTGTCGGCGCTCTCTCTGTTTGTCGCTCTAGTGGGACTCGGGCAATACAAGCACCGTGGAACATCGTTGTGGGAACGCGCAAGACACGTGTCACGAGCAGTGATCTCTATTGTAGTAGGCTGGATCGCGGATCGGCCGGGAGCCCGTCGGTGGCACCACTGGAGGCCATTGCTTGACACCATGGTAATACACGCAAGCCAACGTTGTTAGATTAGCGCAGATACGGATCTGTTCATAGACCCTGCTTGCACGAACAGTACCTCCCCCCCCTCTGCCCCCACGGCGCCGCCAGTCGTCCGAACCACCGGACGGTTGCATTGGTAACGGCAGTGTATTCTATGGAACGCGCACCCTTCGAAGCACAGCGTCCAAATGGCGTTTCACCGCGCGCTGTGGAAGACACAGTTTTGAAACGCATATCTGGATGGCGCCTCAAACAACGGGACGCGGACTGAAGTGAGTGAGGAGGGTACCTCCGCTCCGCGGGAGCTCCACAACTGATCTAATCTAGTAACGTTGACGCAAGCGCATGGGACAAACGCACAAATGTGGGAATATTGAAGCTTGCACGCGGTACGGGGATCGGTGGCCGAGTGGTGCAACGCGTCTCAGCTCTGAGCGTGGAGCGAAACCTTGCGCCGCAGAACCTCCTGGGATGGATCCCCGCCCCTGCCCGTTTCGATCTGGATGAGTTTGGTATCGACACGTGTTGGTTGAATCACTACTGCCTGGTGCACGTTAGAGACTCCAGGTTAGTGGTTGTACTGCACTGACCAAACTTCTAACCTACAGCTGAGAAACCCGCTGAGAGACCCGTTTAAACGCCGATGAAAGAAATAAATCACATGTGCCGGAGCACACGGATTGTGCCGGCGTCGCTCGCTTCACTTGCCAAATAAATGACACGCGCTCGAGCAATAAACGACACGCTTCAAGTTTTAGTTCGTCACAGAAGCCCTCACTGCAGTTCACAGCAAAAACCTTGCACCAGAAGTATACTGTGTACAAGCGCTCGAAACGATGCGAATGACCCCGAAAGGCCTTCGAACTTGTCGTCTGCTAAGCTCTGATGACTCGGAGATCACGGACCCCTCCACATTGACCCTCGGCAACTCTAGTCCCATTGACCCACATCCCAGTTTACGCCCAACAAAGTCTCAACCCTCGACCCTCAACCACAAAAGAGTTATTTAAAAAAAAAAACGTTTGGCATACTAATGCTTTTGATATGTGCGCCAAGACTATTCACTGTCCTTTCCGGAAAATACGATAAAACTCATCGTCGAGAACAACCTAATAGGGTAAGAAATTGCAATGTCTCCCGTTTCTCTAATAGAGTCCCACTCATTAGAGTCAAGCGATGTCTGTCGGTGCGGGCAGCTCAACCCCAGCCAGCCAAGCCTCAATCCGCGATCCAGCCTATCTGCAATCGAGATCAGTGGTCAGGAACGTGTGCTCCGCCGCCATTTGCTTCCCAGGGCCGCACGAGGTATCTGTGCAGTGGCGCATTTGACGATGCTATATACAGGGTGCTTCTTTTTCAGCTTAACAGACGTGTCTAAAAGAAGCTGCGAAAGCTACACGAATTTGCTTTGCGCCGGGGAGGTACACGGCCGGGAGAGGTAATATAAGAGACAACTCGTCGAGATAAATCGAATAATGAACTAAAATGTGTTAATCGACTTTTTAGTTAGTGAGAATGACTTATGGTTCCAGTGAGAAACGTATCGGCCGTCATCGAAAACCACTTAATCATCAATTTTTAGAAATACTTTAGCGCGTGGGAAGCGCAGTAGTGCGCTAAAGTTACCACTCATGGTACAGGCCCAAGGCTGAGACGGAAAAACCGTTATCACGCCGGTAGCATCGCTCCCGCTGCATGAGTGGTCACGTTAGCGCTCCTACCGTGCTTCGTGCACGTGCTCCAAGTCTTCCTAACATTGACTGATTGGGTGGTTTCCGGCGACGCTCAGCGAGCTTCTAATTAAAACCATATGTCTATTTTCTATATTTAAAGCGTTAATTCGTATATTTTAGTCAATTAGCCGACTGATCGTTACGATTGGCCCACTATACTATGTTCCCTCGGCCGTATAACTCACCTGCACAAAAACTGCATTAGTGCAGTCAACCAAAATCCACGCCGGCGGCGCGGATCGATCCTCGCGAATTCCTAAGTTTAAATGCACCATTAGGTGATTTCACTCGATCCTATGGAGCTTCTAGATTAATAATAATAATAATAATAATAATAATAATAATAATAATAATAATAATAATAATAATAATAATAATAATAATAATATTTATTTGTTTCATATTTGAAACGGGAGACAACGACAAAAAAAGATGGATCAGCAGCTTGACGGATGTTCAAGTTCCTCCCCCCCCCCCTCCCCCCAAACCTCTTCCAGATATAAACACAAAAAAACACACAAATCTATAATAATATGAAAAAAATTGCTATGTTACTCCGACTAGACAATAAAAATACAATATGAAGCAAAAATATCAACCTATTTGAACCAATATAAAAACTATATCGAGCAAACAATACGCTGCACATGATAACTATATATCACCAATATTGCTTCCTACCTAAGCTTAAGGTTATCTCATAAATTCACGATGCGATCAACGCTGTCATTGTTCCTTTTCCTAGTGCACCAATAATTTTGTTAGGTGATTTAAACTATCCTTACATTTATGGGTTTGTGCTTACTTCTGTTAGTCATTTCTCTTAGAGTGCAGTGAATGTTTTAATAAGTGTTTCGATTTCAACTTGTCGCAAATGGTAATGCAACCTACTACATCTACCGCTTCTCTGCTAGACCTTATACTAACAACATCGCTCGAACTCATCTCTTCATTAACGCACATGCCTGGTTTAAGTGACCATTCTCTATTGCCGTTTTTGTTAAATATTCCTAAATGTTATAAGTCAAAGGAAACTAAGGAAATTCATGATTATCCGAGAGCTGACTTTGATGCTATAAATAATGAACTCAACCTCTTTCTGGATGACTATATACGATGCTTTGAGGAGCGTTCAGTGGAAAGTACCTGGCGCTTATCCATATGAGTGCTCATGTGCCCTTGCGCACCGTATCATCATCACCTGAGTCACCATGGTATAGGGTAACACTGTAGAGATTGGCAAATAAAAAGAAACGAATATTTCGTGCTGCTAAGCTCTCGAACGACGAACAGCGCTGGGTAGCATCTTGCTGCTGAGGCGTATAAAAAGAAGTTGATGATGCGAAATCTACTTTTTTTTTCACTGTTACGCTGCCATCCATGTTAATAAATAATCCCCGGCAATTTCGAAAAATGATTAATTCCACTGCCCGTTACAATGTAACGATCAAGGAAAATGATGAAGTAGATGTACCAGGTAATCGATGCCCTTTTGTACTCAATGATGTGTTCGTCAGATCTTTTTCCAAACCCGTTACATCTTCCTGTCCAATACTTCCAATCTTTGAATTTCTTCAAATGGATCTTGTTATTGTGAAGGTATAGTCAACATTATTAAAAAAACATGAGAACACCAATCACAGCAGGAATAGATAATATTAGCAGCAAGTTTTGGATAATACTAAAGTCTATTCTAGCTTTATTTATTTCTTACTGGTGATAAGGCACATCAACTGGCACACCAAATGGCCAACACAGTATTAGATAAATTAGGAGTGTGGACGGATAGAAACGCTTTAAAAATAAGTACCAATAAAACGAAAGCCATGATATTTAGGCCGAAAGATAGTAATTTTTTTTAGGATGCATTTATATAAACTCAGTAAACACTGAATTGGTTAACTCATTCAAAACGCTTGGCGTTGTGCTTTCTAAAACATGTCATGGGACCACCATATTGAGCATTTAAAAAATAAATCAGCAAAGGTTGTAGGTCTGGTATATTGGAAGCGATATATATTTCCAAGGTCAGTTAAAGTATTACAATATAAATCTCTATTTTTTGCTCGCTTAAATTACTGTCACCTGCTTTGGGGTACTACCACGGCAACAAATCTTAAGATAATACACTTACTCCAAAAACGAATGTTACGTAAAATTGCTAATGTGGCGTTCTGGCTTCTACAAAGTATAAACATGAATTGTTCAGTAACCGCGCTTTCATAATTAAACTGCCTGGTTTAAACCAACACGTTCCCAATATCAATTTCGCAACCCTGAATACTGGAATATGCCTACGTGTCGATTAAACACACTGATCTCTACTACAGGGGGCTGGATGGTTCATAGCCGCTCTCCAAGCAGGGGGCAAGTGAAGCCACCGGAAGTTTGGTACTTGTCCCGGTACTTGTCTCTGAGAACTGGGGCACTTGCCCTCCCAGTTCTCAGAGTGGGGGGCAAGGCATGTGTTTTGCCCCCTTCCTCCCCCCCCCCCTGAAACAGCCACCACTGGGCAGGGCAAACACTGTCCGTCGGCGCCCAAGAGATACCACGGGCACCACCCCCGACCCCGGGGGGCGGGGGGGGGGAGGGGCGGGGAGGGTCTGGTTTGCCCCTCCCACTCAAAGACAAGTTGGTACGCCACTGGAAGTGTCCGCCATCCATTTGTCCTAAACGTGTTATTCTTTCTGTCGTCTTTGTTGAATTTATTCTAATCTTGCTACTTTTTAGACTCGAATTATTATATATTTTTTAATTCAGCCTAGCGAGACTTCTTAAGGCTCTATTTTTGCGAAACTCAACTTCTAACATTTATTCAAGACCTTCACGTCACTATCGACCAGGGTTCCAGGATTGACTGCATATTCTTTGACTTCTCAAAAGCTTTCGGCAAGGTTCCTCACGTTAATGCAGTAGCTTGGATTTAATCGTTTCTATCAAGCCGCTGTCAATTTGTTCACGTCTCGGACACCGGTGTCCGAGAAGGTTCCGTACTCGGTCCACTATCATTTCTTATAGACATATTAGCAACCTACCTATGCGTATCTCTTCCTTGATTTGCTTGTATGCTGATGACAATGTTTTTATAAAAAAAATAATTAATAAAGATTCCGACATCTCTGCCCTTCAAACTGATTTTTAATAACGTAACCCACTGGTGCAAAGAATGGCTTAGGAACTTCACGTTTCTCAATGTAGGTCCATGAGACTGTCTCGTCAAAATAACGCTTGTACTCAGTACTACATTAACCTTTCCACCCTCCTTTCTGTCTCCTCCTATGAGTATGAATACCTCGGTTTTCATATAGTCAATGACGTTTCCTGGAATGCCCATATTGAATACGTCACTAACAACGCTAATCGCTTACTAGGTTATCTCAAACGAAAATTTTCGCCCTCTCCTGTTTCTTTAAAGCTGATTTTGTATAAAACTCTAATCCGTACTTAACTTGAATATGCAGCCTCTATCTGGGACCCGGGAATCACCCTTGCATTTGCTATTGAGTCACTTCAAAATCGTCTGCTCGTTTTATTCTTTCAAACAATCACCGCACAGCTAGCGTCACCTCTATGAAAGCATCTCTCTCATTGCCTGTCTCTCTTCTTGCACAAAAATATATTGTTCATGTTTATTTCGCACGATTTATCACTATAACCCGGCACTTCGTAGAACGCTATTTTTAGAACCATCTTACACATCATCGCGCATAGATCAGCAACTAAAAGTAGATATCGCCCATTCTCAGTCATTCACTGATTAGAATCGCCTTCTCGCATCAATGGTCTCAAAAATTGATGGCGCAAATTTTAAAACTGCAATTACAATAAAAAAAAAGTTTCTTAGCGATGTTCGCACTTTTTTTTTTGTGTGATCTATGATTTATGTTTTTTTATTCTTGTATTGACGTATTTCTTGCCTTGTTTATTGATATTAATGTATTTTTGCCTTTTTAGCGTTGCATTCTAGTATTTTTTTAGTAACTAACTTATACTCCTCTCTGTAACGCCTTTCGGGCCCTGAGAGTAAGTACATGGAAATTAAATGAAAGAGGGAACAAAACAAAACCTACAAAAATGCCCATTACCTCCACCGGTGTCATTGCTTCAATGACGACACCCTATCTGAATAAATCGTTAATTACAGAAGTTAACTGATGGTTTAATGTCTGGTTAAAATACAGTGTGCGTGCTGGTGAAACAACCCATTTCTACTTAGAACGGAATTTTGTTTTAACCTGTAATGAGAGACACGGAAAGTTTAAAAAAAAACGGACAAAATGACAAGTTTTAAACACAGCTTCTAGTTTATTTAGACAATGGAAGTTCTCTACCAGCTCGACTGTGTTTTTACCCTTCCTTCTGTAATGACTTCTTGTACGTTAAAGGAGTACTCCAGCTATTTTCTCATGGTCGCTGTTTTGCCTCAAAATCGGCTCAACACACCGATAGGTGCGGCTGTATTAGTTCCCCAAGTATTGTATGAAAAAAAAACATTTCGCGAAGTTATTGAATTTTCTAATTTCGTTTTTATCGTGTAACCGGGAGCCCTCACTGGCAACATTGAAGTGTGACGACAGAAATGGTACAAAGTGGGCAGTAAGCCATGTTCCCAACTTATTACAAGACGTTTGATGGTGGGAAAAAGAATGCTTGGTAGCTAATTCACTAAGAAAGCATGCAAAAAAAAAACACTCGACATACTCTGTTTAAGACTACCTGCGCGACCTGGAAGTCTGTACCATTTGTGACATCATACCACTGGAGAGCGCGCGGAAACTTGAATGTTGGTTTCGGCAACATATTCATTTACGGTTTTATCAATTGCTATTTTGAATTTCGAAAAAATAAATAGCATGCCATGAAGAAGTAAAGTCCGGGTAGTCAGAAAATGCAATTTGTTTGGGTAGTTCCAAAAATTGCCGGAGTACCCTCTAAAAGAAGTCTGTGCTCCCCAATATTTCGAGTGGGTTTTATTTTATAGATGAAAACAAGTGTTCCGTGTGGTCATAGTATGTTAGCAGTAACACGCACGGCCTTTTGCTGTAAAATATGCAGTTTGCAAATAATAGTTTTAGCTCTACTACTCTATACTAAATGACCTTTTCTTCAATAACTCAGCAGCGAAGATATCAATGAGTTATAAAATAAAGGCTTTACACAGTGTGGTAACAATGATTTAAATTTTGTTAGTTATGTTCGGTGCGCCTGGCACTTCTCTCGAAGGCGGATAGATGGCGACCGAATCAAGAGGCTCATGTGTCCACTTTTCCCCAATTATATGAGCGCTTCTTCCCCATTATATTGTCGCGAGGAAAACTGGCTCTTTCTCCATTGATGATGATTCTGATGTTTTCAATCAACTGTGTATTTAAGTAGTATGAAATAGGCTCTTTTGTAACAGATATGGTCAAATCGTCAATGAACTTTGGGGGAATTTTCCCAACTTCTGGCGACATCCCCTGCCGTTCTCCTCGATTACGCTTTCAGCGGGTGCCCCGACCACAGCCAAACTCGAAAAACAAGGATTTACACAAAGGCGCGCGAGCCGAAACTCCTCCACAACCGTAAGGGGTCCCTAGTTTGCGAGCTAGAGGGCGGAAGACTTCACAGCCAAGGGGGTTCGGACATGCAGGTTTGCCTCCAGAGGCAGGGTGAGGTTCACGGCATGGTATCCAGGCGCCTACCTTTTTGCGGAGCTGGTTATATTGGATTTAGCAGACTTCTGGAGCCATCCATTCAACCAATCGCAGAGGGCTTCCTTAGCACCAATCAAAAGGCTCGGAGCCTAAAGCAAACATGAGCATGACAAAAAAAAAGCGCGTACACAACACAAAACACATTTCGAACCAAGTTCACAAGATCAGTTAAAACAAGACAAAGCACATACGAAGGCATGATGACAAGATCAGGCGCGTACACGAAAAGTCAGTAACCAAAGGAAAGGAAATACGCAAGCACATATACAACAAAACAAACCTATATAGCACGAAAAGCAAAACCACACTCAACACGTGGAAACCATTCCAATATTCCCTGAATCTGGCACTTTTCGGTTAACCGCTGCCGACGGCCAGAGAGAGCATCAAGAAGAACGGTCCGTGGACCAGGGGGCCGTAAACACGTCGAAGAAAGACACGGACCCTGTCACTTCACACCCCGACTTCGTGACCCGCTTCGAAGGATAGACTTCATCCACCTCGCGGCGGCGACCAGCGGCCGACCACTGCAGGACCCACGGAGGGCCCCAAAACAAAGTAAAACTAAACAAAGCCACGGAGGCATATCTTCGCGACAATATCAGCATGGAGAGATTTTTCCTCGGAGGTCTGCTCACATTCGCGGCCTCACGCGCCATTCGTCGTTCCCGAGCCTCGTCTCCCTCTTCTATTTCACTGTGGGCCTCTTGGTCGGAGCGCCCTCTACGTCGGTATGAATCTAAACACTCCTGGTTCGAGGCTAGCTTCGAACACAATTTGTCTGCGCCTCTTTCCCGGTGAAAGCGGCGAGTGGCATCACTATATGTTTCTTGGATCGTGGTCACCCCGGCGTTTTCTCCATAGTCACCGCTTTGCCTGAAAATTTGCTGAACGTCGCTGAAATAGTATCAAATACTGGGCCAAAGTAATTTTTGGTCCCTACCGTGTTTTTCAAAGTAAAATGTCCTACTAACAACAATAAAAAAAAGTGACGTCAGCGGAAGGCAGGTGTTCACTCTTTGGACTTTGTTCCCAACTGATTACAAGGATTTTCGCAGTGTCAAACGAATGCTTTGGGAGCTCGCTCCAGCACCCACGCAGCGACACGAAACAAAGTTCGGCATAGTCCATTTTTAGACTGCGCGCTCGACCTGCAAGCTTCGCTCTGGCGTCACGGCACTGAAACACGCGGTTATATTTGAATGGGTTTTTGGCATCATGTTTACTTGCCGATTTCAAAATAACTATTCTGAATTTCGCTATTCTGAATAGCATACCGAGACGGGTAAAGGCCGGTGATTCCGAAAGTATCGTTAGTTGGGGTAGCTCAAAAAATCGCCGGCGTGCCCCTTTAAGAGTTCCACCTCTTTCCACTTTAGCAAAGCAAAGGCTGGAGAGGAGGCGATCTCCTCTCCAGCCTTCCTCTGCCAGAGAAGAAAGGGGAGGGAGGAGGTTTCTCTGAACTCTTAATCTGTGACCGACCATACCCGACCACATCAGGGGGCTTTAATCGGCGTGCAAGTCAGCTGGTCGAACAACGTTTTAGCGAAGTCCCGTCCCGAACGTTTCATCGAAAGACACTTTACCGAATGGTTGTCCGCCGCGAAGCGGCGTGTACAGGTGAATCAGCTGTAGGTTAATATTTTTTTTTTTGTAATGAGCCACCGCAGATTGTCGCCGCGAAGCGGCGTGAACGAAGGGGGCGGCTAAGCTAACACGCGCCCCAGGCTCTTTTTTTTTTCTTTTTTTAGTCTCGGGTGTTTGTTTTAAATTATGTCAAACCACCACGAGCTCGTTTGCGCGCCAACTTTTTGTTCGTTAAAAGGATACTGAACCGAAACTTCCAGCTCACCAAACAGAGCTGGAGCCTGGAGCGATAGGCGGGACGCTGCATGCAGAACCCCAAAACACCATTCATACAGCGATATCTCTAACGGATGGAAGTATTTTTAGAAAAGAAATGCGCGATTGAACACGGGTGACGAGACGTATGTCATGTCACGATTCTCATTCCCTCTCCTCCTCGTATCGTCCCGTCGAACTGGAGAACCGAAGCGAGGAGGAGAGAAGGAGGCCGCCTCCCCTCATTTTCAACTCTTCCAGGAAAATCCTGACGTCAGACTTTCTCCTCGCTTGATCGCACCCTTCTCTTGAAGAATATACGGCCATCTGTTTGAGGTATTGATGTATGAGTGAGGTCCTATAGTTCGTAGAGTCGCGTTCAGCGCTTCTGCGGCCTTATTTCTCAAAATCCAAATTTCGGTACGATATCCATTCAATACGTCATTCGCTGAAACGTCGACTCGCTCAGATGACTGCCGTTCGCTAAAACGTCATTCGCTTATGCGGCAATACTTAGCAAACTGAACTCTCATCACTCCATACGCAAAGTAGTAAGTAATGCGACGATTACGAACTTACTGAGGAAGAAAACTGACTACAAGTGGTTCAATTACTGCAAACGAGCACCGTAGCGAGCACCACCGAACGCGAAAGTATACGTAGGCTTGCACTGACGTCACATCGCATATTTTTGACCACCATGTAACAGGAGGCGAGGGAAGCTGCTTTTTTAAGAATTTGAAGTGACGGGTTAATCTTCTATAATCTTCTGAGAGGAGAATAGCGACGTCTGTGCAAATCCGGGAGACACAAAAGAGGGTCCTGGTAAGAGGGGAGCTCCTTCTTCCCCTCCTCTCTGGTGGTCATCGGAGCGCTCTTTGAATGACGTCACCTGCAAGCCATGTATACGGCGCACCCGGGCGTCCGCCATCTCTCACAGTCCCACACCCACGCCCGGTGACATCACAGCCGAGACTAGTGTGCCTAGATTTCAGAGTGCTCCCATCTGTTCGATCGGGATGTTTTTATACCGGTCCGCGTTTGCAATACAAGCTGCGAGGAGGGGACGAGTGCGAGCGTCTCGGCCTTTCCACCTGCTTTCCTCCTCTCCACGCGGCAACGCAACGCATGCGCACTCGCGACCGATCCGCCCAACACTAAACGGTAAACGCTCTCGATGGTTTGAGTTGCTCCCTCTGTGCAATCGAGGCTCTCCGGCCGAGGCGACCGACGAGAGCGCCGCCTGGCGCCCAAAGTGGGGGTGTCCAGTGTCGCGGTGCCCGGATGAGCTCCTCCGATTCAAAGCGCTCTCGTCTCCGGACGGTTTCGCGTTACACCCGCCGAGGGCAGAATGCGGCCCTGGCGCTCGATCAGGCCGTCGAGGCCGTTCCAAACGGAGGCGTCTTTTTTTGTTTGTTTTCTGTTAGTTTCGCATTTTTTCCAGACGCGACCGACAACACTACGGGCGACGCTGTAGATGTAACATGTTGCGCGCATAACGCGTCGTAAAGTAACATTTCATACTTTTGTTGAGCGCCTTGGTGATAAAGTTAAACACTAGAAAGAATAAAATATGAAAAACGGACAAACGGCCGGCACATGTTTTTTTTTTTCGTCCTTCGTGTTTTATTTGTTCTAGTATTTATATTTAACACTTTCAACTTTCGACGTGTCACGCGTGCGATGACACTCCCTGCAAATGGCTGTTCTGGTGGTACTCCCTGTGACGCGTTACGGGAGTAACACTGAATTATGACACGCGATTCGGGTAACGACATTACTTTTTAAGTGTTACTCCGATACCGCAGTCAGATGTAATAGGTTCCGTGTTTTCGGGTTGCTTTTTCTCCCGCAAAAGCTCAAATGTTTTTTTTTTTTTGCATTTCGCGCTTTTTTTGGTGTCGGATTAAAACATTTAGGTGTTTCTCCGTAGATCTTCCGACGCCTATTTATAATGGAAATAAACCCATTGTATATTTCGGACACCCAAAGGAAGTTTATCGGTGCTTTTCGGCTACAACCGGAAAGTCTACGGCCTACTCGTTTTAAAGAAAACATTTTTTTTACAATAATTCTAGAATTTTTTTAAACGATAATGGAGTAGCCGGCTACAATGTAGAGTGGCAAAAATCTTCACCTATTTCATTTTATCATATATCGAAGAGGAAAACACATGGGCGTAGGATTCGCGCTTGACCCGATTACTTGAAAAAACGTCCCGGCACTAATAAGAAATGGAAACGACATAAGGCTATCCCAAGAAGGAAAACAGCCTCGGCGACAGTTGAGTGTGGGCCGTGTTCGCTACTCCGGTCTTTAGGGTAAATAAATAAATTAAATGACTAAATAAATAAACATCAAACGCGACGATAGCACGCGGCAATGCGCCCGCGTCTGCCGCGTGCGTCTTGGGGTCGGCCTTCAAATGCAAAAAACGGTGTGACAAAAAAAACTGACAGGGTTTTTTCTTATTCTAAGAATCAACTACGCACCGTTGAATGCCCATTTTTCCACCCAAACGTAGCGCCAGCGGTCCGACCGAGATGCGAAAGTTTCAGCGCTCGGCGTCATTTCATTCAAAAGTTACACGTGAGTTTCGGAAGTTTTCAATGGGAGAGCAGCGTTTGACAGAGCTCTGGCACACATAGAGCTTTATGGCGCCAGTTACCGAAAACAGGCAAAAATGGACCCCATTTTCCCCTTGAAATTTTCAGACAATCGCATAACTTTTGAATAAGATAATGGTTAGCACTGAATCTTTTTCACCGCAATTGAACAATGCGGTAAAAAAAAGATAAAGAAAATGTTTTTAGAGCGCAGCTTTTGGGAGGAGGAGGGGAGGGTGCGGAGGGGACGGTATGCCGCTCCTCCGTCATCCGCACCCTCTCCTCCTCCCTCGTCATCTCCTCCTCCCGTGCTCCTCGCCTCCTCCATCCTCCCTTCCTCGTCGTCTTTCTTTCTCCTCCCCATCCTCCTCCTCCTCCTCCCTCTCCTCCCATTCCTCCTCTCCCTCCCGCGCGGTGCATTATGGGAAACGTCCCACAATGCAACGCGCGCGTCACCGCGGTGCATTATGGCACGTTTCCCATAATGCACCGCGCGGTTACGCCGACGCCGCTCAAGCCGGAAACGGGCGCCTAAAAGCTGTGCTCTAAAAGCTTCCTTTTTTTTTTGAGAGGGGGGGGGAGGGCGTTGTTTAATGGTTTGGACCTTAACCGTTCCACGCGATAAGTCCTGTTATTGATCGTAATAAACTAGGCTTCCGTGTTTTCGGTATATAACCCCGAACACGAACTCTCGAGCCGATTTTTATAAAATCTGGGGAGAACCGAAAAAGCCCGAACAGACCTTTGGCTAAATTACCCAAGCATCAAAGAGAATGCTGGGAACGTAGGTACACGCGCTGCACGCTCTTGTTCGAAGTAAATAGTCGAAATAAAGCGTTTGTGGAACGCGCTTGGTAAGTGCCATTTGTTTTAGATGTTTGCTTTCCAACAGTTACTCTGCAGCGCAGCGCGCACGCTGTACCTACGTTCCCGGCATTTTCTTTGATGCTTTGGTAATTCGGCAAAAGCTCTGTTGGAGCTCTGCTCGATATAACGCTAATCTCCACGGTAAGAAGTCTTTAATCCTGGCTTTATTTCGAGTTCACTCGAAACGCTGCCCTCACTGAGCTGTCCGCAAGGCTGCTTCTGTTTTTCGGAAACCACACGCTTAATCGTCTTTCTTTCCCTCATCGGTCGCTTTCAAGTGCTCGGGTCAAGCGCGTTCCCTCTAAAAGCTTAAAATTCCGCGCGCACATTTTTTTGTATAGATTATGATTTACACCGATATTTGGTTTTGTTTGACACCGCAAATTAACACTAAAAGACAAACACACACACCACAACCACCACCACACACACACACACAACAACAACAACACAACAACCACCACACACACCCACAACACCACCACACACACACACACCACACACAACGTTTCGAAGCACAATAAATCACGAAAGCACGAAGCCCCTTTCATAATGAGGCTCGTAACAAAACAAGAACTCCAGCCATAACAAAACCGGACCAAGAAAACGCTGCCCACTTTTCCCGCTATTTTAGCCAGCAGCAAAAGACGACGCGGTCGTCTCGCTCCACAAGCGCATCTGTCATAACAGCAACGGCACAAAGCGGTACCGTAACACAGAAAGCGTCTGAACGTAACGTCGGGTAGAATCAGGCCCGCCCATATATGAGCCTTCCCCGTCCCCCGTCGTGCAACACGGAAAACAGCTGCACCATGGAAAGGCAGGAACACGACAGAAATCGACCTTTTGCCGCTGGGCGTCTAATGGAGTGAGGGCGATCGTTCTTTTCCCGAACTCCACACGCTACACGAGTGAAAAAAGGGCAGAGGACTACCACGGTGCCCGTACCCGTGGCCGAGTTTACGCGATGCGGACTCAGGTGTTCGGTAGGAAAGACGTCCAGCTACTGAAAAGCCGAAAACGATGGTACTATAGGGAGTACTATAGCTATATGTTCGGCGTTCCATGGTCTGGCCCTCATCTTAAGTAATCTTGTACACATGTAAATAGATAGTGAATTTGGTTAGGAACCAAAGGCCTCGGTGACTACAGGGGTATTCACTGGACGCCGTATTTAAGGACGCTGTATAAAGTGGATGCTCAGAACGAGCTCGCGTTAACAGGCTGCTAAGACCGGCAGTCTTGATGGTGTGGAATGCACGTTGCAAAGAAGTGTGGAAGACCGCCATCAGCACGCGCCCAGTTGTCACACAGACAGCTATGGCCGCCAGTGAATACTCCCTATTGGCGGCTCCAGCTACACCGACACCGGGTAGCGGCAAAGCCGAGAAACTTAAGAGAGCAGGTCGTTTCGATTCTGTCATCTGCTACCGCTGCTTGGTCCTCGTAGGCAGCATAGGTCACACAAACATCGTTTCCAGTACTTATTTTTATGCTTCCACAGTGTCATTCCTACGCATTGACTAGAAGAAGGTTTCTACCATCGAAAAATCACTTCGCTTTCATATGTAACACCGATTTTACGCTGCAGTGTAAGGAATTTATGGTGGTCCGCCTGCTGAACGACGAAAACGAGCTCCTTTCGTCCGCCATTTTCCCCAACCAGCGCGCCCCCTATAGTTCGCTGGAGTCGCGAATACTCGGCGTCTACGATTATGTGCTACCTTGTCAAGGCTAGCTAGGCCTGCACAGTGCTGCAGTCCCGGACTGCTGGGAGAGCACGTGGCTTCGTCATGCGAAGCTGCGATAGCCTTCAAAAATACACACGTTTGCAAAAAAAGGCTACTGTGCGCTGCCATTGTGAGCGATGCTGGCGCTGCGTAACGTTTCCGCCATGTTGAGGTGGGCTAGGGGCACGGCACGTCATTGGGGTGAGTGAGGACAAGATAGCGGCGCCTGCTACATCGCCGATGACCGACGTTAGTGGACGTTAGCGACACACTTATTGTTTCGAAACGCAGGCGAAGGTATCCACACACATTTGTGACATCAAAGTTGTAGGATGGGGCATGTTCAAGGGTTGGAGCTGACTTTATAATGATTGCAGCCTCTGTTCCAGCACGTCGTGGAGGCCAGCGCTGCCTCGAGCGCTGGCATCGTTGATGCAACGGCCATGCGGCTCCCGATGTTCCTCCGTTGGCATTCTTTCCAAGCGTCTATATTTTTCTTTTGGTATTAACTGGGATGAAAATAGCCACGTAGCACGTGCTAAAAACGCTTCCGGAGACAATAAAGGTTCGTTCTGATTTTTTTTTCTTGTATTCCCTAAAAATATATTTTTCTTTCGCAAGTGACTCCGGGAACACTGTACGACAAGCAGCGAACTTTGGCGCCGAGTGTAGTGCCCCAATAGTCACTGGCAGGGCGAGAACGGCAGGGAAGAGCTTCAGTTGCTCCGCCTCCAGGGCGAGTTTTCTACCTTCGACAACGCAGAACCGTTGTTGAAGGTAGAATGGGACAGCCCTGCTCTTCTCATTCTCTCAGTGACTAAAAATAATCTACCGTATTTTCCGGGCTATGGTCCGCACCCGGTGTATACTCCGCCGGGCAAAGTTTGGGTCAAAAATAAAAGGTTCTGCTTAGATAGTCCGCAGCCGGTGCCACCGTGGCCGGTGCATATAGTTCGCACGCCGTGCATAATCCGCACCTGGTGCTTAGTCGACACGAACATCTTCTCATACACTGCACACCTTGACAAATGTCCGCTTTGTTAGCTCACAAAGAAGCTTGTATAATGCATAAATCATCATGAACATAATCTTTCATTCGCAAAATCCGTCACGTCTCGCCGTAGTGAACGATCTTGAAAAACAAAATTCCTGTATAGTCCGCAGGCGTAGATAGTCAGCGCACAGCCTAAATTTTCAACTTTCAAACATGTACAGTCCGCGGTCTATAGCCCGGAAAATACGGTTGTCTACTTTCTTAACTATAAGCCGCATAAAAAATTTCTGTTGAAAAAAAAATAAACGCTTTGGCTTAGGTAGTCACTTACCCAGTGCTTAGTCCGCGCGTAAACGATTCCCTACACAGGCTATCTTGACAAACGCCCGATTTATTGGCTCACAGATAAGCTTGTATCGTGCATAAATTATCCTTTTTCAATTTTCAAAATCCATCACAACTTGTCATAATGAACGCTCTACACCCGTATTCACTTCAAGAACCGTAGTAAAAAATAAGTCCGGCTACCGCGCGTAACTTGTTTCCCCTTCATATGTCCAATTACAACGTATGTATCTTATAGACTAGCTTTATGTTATTTTATCGAGACGAACACGTTTCAAACGTCAAAAGCATCGTTTCTTCCTCCGACAACCAAATCTTGTAACAACTACTTCGCGCAGCGCATAAATCTTTTCTTTATTTTCTATTTTTTTCTCTAATGTAACAACAAACACTGTCAAATAAAAAAAAATAAAAAAAGTCCCCGGACAGTTTGGTTGAATGTTGTTCACGAACTGAACACGATCACTTCGTGAGCGCTTGAATAGACCTGTGTTGCAAAGCGTGCAGCGCCGTCTGCGGCACAGAAGGGAAAGGCGGGAACGGTGAATATAGAACCGGTTCTATCGCAGACGAGGGGGCAAGGGCAGGCAAGCGACCGACGCCAACCCAACACTTCCTGAACTCCTCAGCGCTTGAGAGTCGGGATAGGGATACAAAGATGGCGGAGAGGGAAGGCCATGGCCCCGGCGGCCGGCGGGGGGGGGGCGCCATTGGTGCCTTCTTTGACGAATTTCGTTTCGACATTCTAGTCGAGACAGTGCCGTCTTGCAACTGTTATGTTTGTGCTTCAACAACAGGTCGACGTTCCGTGCACGTGGTCTGACTTTTGTGTCAGGAATGTTCCGGTATGGATACACAGGATGATTTCATGCGCAGCATCCACGGGTGAGATGGGAGGCACTCACTGATCGAATGACGTTTGAGCGAACGCCCACGTTTCACCGAATGACACTTTAGCGAGTAGTCGGACACCGCGAAGGCGCGTTTTCGGGTGGGCCAACTGGGTTAACATTTTTGTAATCAGCCGCCACAGACCGTCGCCAGCGAAGCGTAAGCGCAGCGCGGCGGATCAGGTTAACGCGCGCCCCCGTTATTCGCTAAAACGTCAATTCGCTCAAATGTCGCTCCGTTCGCTAAAATGTCATTCGCTCATGATATGTGGACACGGGTGAGATATATACCGTAATTTCAGCTGGATTTGTGGCGTAGACGCAAGTTTCTCCTGACAAGAAGCTCTCTGAACTGCTTTCATGTACACACAAAAAATTTATTTCTGAGGTTGCGTTGTTGCCCAGACTTACTTAAAGCGAATTCCACATAAGATGCCATTCGAGATCACCATGTTTTGTACCAGGAGAGATGTTTAGAGTCTTCGTCGAACTGATTGCTGCCAGACACAGATAAGTTGATGTGATGGGACTTTTAGATAAGCAAACATAGGGAATAAATGTGCCACACCAATGTATCTACAACACAGTTTTCATGACTACGTTGCTGGCTAATCAGGAATCTTCATTCTGCGTTGCAGGCATGGGACGAAGCACGCAACAGTTTTATCCTGTTAGTGGTGCGGTGGAAGGTCAAAGGTTTCTATCTGAAGATAAATCTTCGAACCTTGAATTGGAAGATATGACAAGTTTTCAGGTAATATTCTAGATGCAAAATAGGTAATCTCCTCTTCAAAATAAATTTAAATCCTCGTATAAATTTCTTTCGCAAACAACAACGCAAAGCCAAAAGGAACATCAGATCACTGGTTTTTGCTTTTAAATACACTGTTGTGTTAGTTTCAGGCAAGCATGCAGTTATTACATGCTTTTACTACGTGAACCATGTTGGTACTGATGCAGTTTCGAATAATCCTTTATCGCGTAATTTTTGGCGAGTATTCTTTATAAATAATCCATCTTGCGAGGATAATTACATAAATCACAATGTCGTGCCTAAATATCAACCCTGTGTATCTCGAGACCTCGCTATACAATTCGTTATACACATGTCCTTGCATTCTACATCAATGATTTTATGCAACAATATTTTGCCAGTCTAAGAAAATCTGCTTCCTAACCGAAATGTTGTGGGCCATTGGCAGACGCGTAGCCAGGGGGGGGGGGGGGGTTTAGGTGTCAGAACACCCCTCAAATTTTACTTTATTGTATATGAATATAGTATATATATTTTTTTATTGTGTGTGAGATGGCCCCAGCACCTTGAAACACCCCCGAAAATATTTTCTGGGTACGCCACTGGCCGTTGGCATTGAGGAAATAAACACGGTTGCATCAATAATGACTCGTTCCTTTGACGGTAAATACACTCGTGTCGCCTATTCTTCCGCGCTCCAGAGCGGCCCCGATGGCCATCTCTTTCGGTCATGTGGAATTATCGTCATCTTCGTCGTTTATGTAATTCTCCTCTAACACCGTAACACGGACTTCCTATATACTTTTTTGGGGGAGGAAAAGAAGTGGCCAACGTCGAGTTTGTTCCTGGCAACGGCTCCTTGATTTTCTGGCAAGTTTGGAGACTGCATCCTTTGTTTCCACCTTCTCCGGGGCTCTGTTTATACAACCGGACTCCTCGACGCCCAGAGGATCCCTTCCTGGGTCAAACTGGGTACCTAGACCACTAGATATGACCTCTCTGGAGGCCGACCCACCAATGGATGACCAAGAGCTGGCCGCTCAAAAGGACACCACAAGCAGTGCCACCTTAACAAGTCAGCGAGCTTATATACATGGGAAAAGACGAATCGACGACCAGGATGACTTCGTGCAACCAGAGACAACACCAGCGAAGCTGTACATCAAAAACGGTGACGCAAGGAAAGAACTCCAGGCAAACGATGACGACGATGGTGTTCACCCTTGTCCAACATCGTCGAAAGAGGACAACAGGTATACCCGTGCTGCTGACTCCAACACAAGAATCCAGCCGTTTGCAACACCTTAACCCCCTCAAGTTAAGTGATGAACTGAAGGCAGCCGCTGGCGCAACTTTTGTTCGCCATCGCTTCACTGCTAAAGGAGGACTCCTCGTCGACGTAACGGAGCCGGCAACAGTTAACCGACTGTTGAAGATTCACTCTATAGGAGAAATCGCAGTTCTGGCAACAATCCCCAAGGCATATATGCAAAACAATGGACTTATCGAGGGAGTACCTGACTGGTACTCGAACTCACAGTTGACAGAATTTCTCGGACCGATTGGCGTCATCGCAGCTCGTCGTCTGTACCAGAGATATGGCAAGCCTGGTGAAGCAGCTAAACCAACGGATCGAGTCGTGATCACTTTTCGCCCTAACACGGAACGCCCTACCAAGGTAAACCTTGGCTTTACTCGACATGAAGTGATCGACTATGTTGAAGCGCCACCAAGGTGTTTCAATTGCCAAGCGTTGGGCCATGTGGCTAAATATTGCAAGGAAAATGCGAAATGCAAGCATTGTAGTGGGACTCACTCCACAAAGGACTGCAAAGGCGAATCACCTGTCAAATGTTCCAACTGTGGTGGGGACCATCCAGCCGATTATGTTAATTGTAAGGCAAGACTCCAGGCGCTTGCCAAGAAGAAGCTTTTTGTCCGCGGCCCAGAGCCTATCAAAAGCACAGAAGGCCACATTGTTGAGCCCGGTATGCCGTCCTCGAGCACAGCTCATAAGGAGGATGAAGTCACCGTTGAAGTGAACACAAGCTTCCGACCTCCAAAGTACAAAGCGAAAAAACAGAGAGCAAGCCCAACCTCAACCACTGGACAGCAGAAGGAAGCTTCTTTAGAGACCAACGACATGGTAACATCTTCCCCAAAAACAGCAAATGCACCCGCTGCCCAAGTATCAAGTCAAGGTGCTACGGGAAGGCGTCTATATAGCAAAGTGGTAACAGATACCACACCCCCTCAAAGTACTACCAGATCTCAGCAAGGATCCATGGCGATTGGAGACATAATAAGTTTCATTTTTTCTGTATTGCCGAAATTCGTCGCTATCCTACCGCCAGGTATTTTCAAGACCATACTCCAAGGAGCTATGCTTCTACAACCAGCCATAGTAGAGATGACACGAAACCTGCAACAGTGTCATGGCTGACTCTTCAAATTGTCAACCCAGCTCTAAAGCCAAACAACGACATTTACCTTTTCTTATGCAATGGAACTGTGCTAGTCTTCACCTTCGCCATGCGGAACTTTCATTGTTTTTAAAACGTTCACGAATTCCGATACTTGCATTTAGTGAGGCGGGTCTGCCAAAGGATCAGAGTATATCAGGGTATTTTTGCTACCGAAACCCTACAATGACCGGTTTTCCAAATGGGAGCGCAGCCCTATTTATAAGAAAGGCCGTACCTCACCTTCAGATAGACACCACTGACTTATGTACAGAAGATTTGGAGATTATAGCAGCTCGTGTTAAATTCAACAATCAGATTCTGTGTGTGGTAACAGTGTACGTCCGTGCTGGAAAGGGCGGAATCAAAGTTGCAGATTGTGTAAAAGAAATCTGCCAACGCTGCGAAGATCCGATTTTAATGTGCGGCGACTGGAACGCACATCATGGCCTCTGGGGAGCAAACAGAGATGATACGCGCGGCCGGGCTTTGGTAAGAGTTTTTGAAGAATGCAATCTTGCTGTGGCAAATGACGGCAGCCCAACGTTTTTTCGACCGCCTGACACTTACAGCGCCATCGACATCACTGTCCACTCACCAAGCCTGTGTGTAGATTGGAAAAGATACCCTGACACAATGAGAAGTGATCACTATCCAATATTTATAGATCTACATGGATTTCATGGGACTCGGCAGTGCACCAGACAGGTCACCCACTGGGACTCTTTTAGAACAAACATGGAAACGTCGACAGAGCCCATACTACAAGCTATATTGACAAGCGCAGAGAAGGCTACTATCAAGATACGACTACCAGAGCACTACCCAGAACCTGACCTCAAGTTGCTTAATCTTTGTGCAGCCCGAAGACAGGCCCAACGACAGATGCAGCGAAAATACTCCAGCACTGGCAAAACTAAGTTAAACAGAATCAATGCACTTACGAACCGTTATGCCAAGAAAACAAAACGTAAGCACTGGGATGACACATGTGCTACAGCTGATGCCAACAAACCTGGAACTGAGATTTGGAGAATACTAGATGTTTTTACAGGCAAACGTGATTTACGCCTCTCACATGCTTCGATGGCATTTCGCCTCGGAACAAATCTGAGGGAAGCAGCGGAGAAATTCGCGGACCAATTTTTTTCGACCCAAGACCAGACCGACAAGGTGTATGAAGCTGTGACCAGATCGTCTCCCTTGGACACGGACTTCAACATTGAAGAATTAACGTTCGCGTTAAAATCAACTAAGCGGAAAAGTGCCCCTGGACCAGACGGAATCACAAACCAGATGCTGCAAAATTTACCAGCTGAGCGTCTACAAGAGCTACTAAAGTTCTTTAATTCTGTATGGGAATCAGGTATCATACCAGAAGAATGGAGAACAGCTTGGGTTGTGCCCATACACAAACCAGGAAAACCACACGACGCACCATCATCCTACCGACCCATTTCCCTTACCTCCTGTGTGATGAAGCTCATGGAAAGGATGATACATGCTCGACTCACATGGTGGCTTGAAACTAACCATCTGTTGCCGCACGAAATGACAGGATTCAGACGCGGGCTATCGACCCAAGACAGCATCTTAGACCTGATTAGTTCCATCGAACACAACCAATTTAACAAAAAATCGACATTGGCGGTATTTTTTGATATTTCGAAAGCATACGATAATGTTGAACCAGCGGTAGTTCTCGAAAAGTTGACAGACATCGGCATAACAGGGAAGTTCCAAACGTTTCTGAAAAGCGTCTTCACCAACAGAACCCTCAGGGTTCGGCTTGGTCCGTCTCTCAGCACTACTCGCAGATGTACTAGAGGTTTACCACAAGGAAGCGTACTATCGCCCATTCTGTTCAATATTGTTTTGGCAAGATTACCAGCAAGCCTTCCTAAGTACACTCTTCCCATTAATATGTCAGTGTATGCTGATGATATATGCGTCTGGGTTTCAGGGTACAGGCACCATGGTCTTCGAAACGCCGCTCAAGCAACCATCACCGCAGCAAGCAATTATCTCAATGATTCTGGCCTACAATTCTCACTCGAAAAAACTGCATTCATACTGTTCCCGGGAAAAAACCGACGCAGTACCAAAATTGACCTCACTCTCTACAATACACCGATACGTCGCGAACGACAACACAGATTCTTAGGAATCACTTTGAACTCTAGGCTTAACTGGCATGCACAAGCTATGATCGTAAAGAAATCTACACTGACAGCAAGAAACGCAATTCGTAGAGTCGCAGGACAGTCGTGGGGAAACTCACCAAGATCCATGATGCGTCTGCATTCAGCCCTTATTGTCAACCGTATATTATATTCTTTGCCATTCATTAAGTTATCACCAACAGATTCCCGAATGCTCGAGTGCATACATAGACAAGGCCTGCGCACTTGCCTGGGAGTTCCAAGCTCCACAAAAAATGAAAATGTATACAAAGAGGCTCGCGCTTTCAATTTACCGCTGCTAGCAACCAAGAGCCTCCTTTCTCAGCACGTACGTTTGAGTACCACGCCTGCAGGAAGGGACCTGTTGCGACGACTTAAAACCAGGCAACAATCGCGTCTTCATATTTCTGGACAAACTCTTCAACACCTTGGATGGACACCTGACGTTTCTCATGATAGAGATGGTATTAAACCATCGCCCCCCTGGAACAACTACTGCCCAAAGTGCACCTGCCACATTCCGGGTATACGCAATAAGATGAGCGAAAATGTAACAGTAATCAAGCAAAAAACAATTGAATATATCTCGATAACATACTCTGACTGTCTACAAGTATACACAGACGGGTCAGTGAATCGCACCAGAAGAAGCGGCACTTCCGCTTTCTATGTGCCTAGTTTACAACTTGAATGGAGTGGACGACTCGATAAGATGGTATCGTCAACAATAGCTGAAATGTATGCGATTGTAGAAGCTCTAAGTATGATAAGTAAGCTCACACCACAAAATGTGGTTATACTAACAGACTCTCGTGCTGCCCTCCAACAGCTACAAAGACCCCAAGAAACGTCGAAAGCAGCAACGGCAGCTAAATTAGCTACAAAGACACTGGAAGCGAACGGTTTCAAAATTTACTATCAGTGGGTACCGGCACACATCGGGCTACGAGGCAACGAAAAAGCGGATCAACTTGCTTGCGCCGCTCACAATTTACCCGCTAGCATTAGGACCCCAGAAGATACAAGAAATTTCTACAAAACAATATACGACCATATATGCTCGTTATCCATAGGCCACTCCTCTCCGGTTCAGCCGTGCTTAACCCGAAATCTCCGCCGCGCAGACGCCACTCTGCTTTTCCGTTTACGTACAGGGAGTGCACGTACAGGCCAACTGCTGCACCGCTGGAAAAAGCGAGATACCGATACCTGCAGCAAATGTGGAGTAACCGAAGACCTCAATCACATGCTTGACGATTGTCAAAAGTTTGAAGAGGAAAGGAAAACATTCTCGGCTGAGTTGAGAAAGCACAAATTTGTGATACAGGACACAGCACAACTTATATTTCCTTCTGGTACTCGTGCTACGAGGAAATTACTTCAGAGATTATTTTTGAATTTCCTGCGAGCCACTGGCCTACACACTCAACTGTAAAGGGCTCATATACTACAAACGTGACAAAGACAACAGTGGAAATTTCTGACCACTAACTTTAATACCTCCTCTAATCTGTTCATATCTATCCTCTTTCTTTTTATCTTCTCATTAATTTAATTTTATATTTTTCCTTTCGCGCGTGGGACAATGTCGGCCTAGTGGCAAGACTAACTCCAGCCGGATTTCCGATTGTTTTAATAAAACGATTCATCTCTCTCTCTATATATACTTTTTTTCCTGTACTGTCCTCCATTGCCACCTAATATAGGCATATCCGGTATGGACGTTTTTGGTTAATATTAAAGGGGCCATGAAATACATTTTGGGATGGATGAATGAATAGAGATTAGAATTTTACTAATTGCAGGTCGTTTAGTGGACGAAAAGAAAGTAGGTAGAAAGTCTTTTCGGTACGAAAAGTTGAAAATATTGCGAACTATTTCTTATTTCATTCGAAAGCTTTCCGCCATTTCATTGTGATGCATCCGTGGTGCCCAAGCACGTCAGCCGACCTCAGCTCACGCATCGGACTCGAGCACTGCGTCACTCGGACGTATGCGCTCGTCAACCATCAACCCGTCGACGAATATTTGCATTCACGTTCGTGGCCAATGTGTGACGTACGTGACCGCACTTATCACTTGAGTATGACAAGTTCCATGGTCTGCTTAAAAAGCACGGTGGAAGATAGGAGTTATCGCATCCGGTGAAGTACTACGTCACGACCACGCAATTTCTCATTTCGCTTTTGAGTGGAGGAGGAAAGCTGAGGAGGAAGAAGTTAAAAATCATTTCGTGGCCCCTTTAAAGACAAACTATTGTTATTTCCTCCACGACAATTCAAAGTATGGGAACAAAAAAGCGAGAATTACTTTTCATAAAGTCGAACTTTGTCGGAATTTGCCCCAAGGTCGAAGATTCGCCGAAACGGTCGAACGTCAGCTTGGACCAAAGTTCGCGACGTCCTCGATATAATTATTCCAAAACTCGAAGCGCCTCGTCGCGGCGTAATGCTACGTGGTGGTGGTGGTTACGCATTGTGGGAATCAGCGGGGAAACAAAATCCATACGCGCTCCACCCCTGACCCACAGGTTCCCAAAATGCAACGCGCGCGGTGACGGATTTATGGAAGAAGTCTATTAACACCAGTCTAGGGCGTTACTCTAACTTCGTTATGTTTTGGTAACTTCTAACGGTAACGAGTTAGTTTTTTTAATGTAACTTGTAAGATGTAGTTATATTACTTTACCTAAGGTAATGATGAAAGTGACGACGTTACTTTTGACGTTACTTTTTCAGTTTCTTGAGGAATTAGATATTGCAGCGTGCATGATCGAGAAGATACGCTTCACCTTTCATCTAGATTCTAGAAGATTGGCGTACACTCTTACCCCGAGCGTAAACGACAAAGAGGTCAGAATAACCTTGCCTAGTCAGGCTCGCCCTAGTTCTTTGCGGTACATTCTAGGTCGAATATTCGAGATAATAAACACAGTACATAAAGAGCCGAGCGCCATATTGCCGATTGATTCGCTGATTCTCTCTCGCGATAGCCAGCTGTTACGCCGACGCACCGTCACCTGCTGCTGCTGCCACCTTCGACGCTAGCTGCCGTTTTCTCGACGTGTGCTCTTCTCTTTCGTTTCTGGCACAAGATCACCCCCATTAAATCTTTAGTGCATTCCATTTTCTTCTGCCTCATTGTCTGTCATTCGTGACAATTAAAGTCAGTGAATCTGGGAAAGTAGCACCATTGCCTTCCCACCTGCTAGCCGGACACAAACAAATATCAACATACAGACGACAAAACCTCTCAAGATGATTGGCTCATCGCTGTCGGTTGCCATGGTGATCGCCATTTCGAATTCTTTCGAAGCTTTGAAAGGGTCGTCAACACCAGTCGCACCAAGATCGCTATGGAGCATCGTCGTACTGAAAGCGTTCCTTGGCCAATATGTGGGTCTTATGCACTGCGCATACAATAAACTTCTCACTCAGGCTTATCTCCCCAGATCTCTTACAATTATGTTGCTCTTCTTGCGTGTTTCAAGGTAGTAAAATTATTTTTTACTGCCTCTAAGCATTGACGCTGCGTGTGATGGCCGTACGTAATGTACGGCATCACACGTGGCGTCGGTGCTTGGGGGCATTGAAAAATAATTTTACTGTCTTAAAACACGCAAGAAGATCAACATAACTGTAAGAGATCTGGGAAAATAAGCCTGAGTCCAAAATGGCGATCACCATGGCAACCGGCAGTGATGAGCCAATCACCTTGAGAGGTTTTGTCGTCTGTGCGTTGGTATTTGTTTGTGTTCGGCTAGCAGGGGGAAGGCAATGGCGCATACTGCTCCCAGATCCAGTGGCTTCAGTGACAATATCACTGAAAGAGTATAGAATCTACCCATTCCTTGCACTTTCCTAAATATCTGTTCCGACATTCCGAGTATGAAGTTATTGCGCCAACTTGTGCACACGTTGTTTCTCGCGAGTCACAACCCGAATTATAGCCACGTGCAAGCTTGATAAAAAAAGAAAGATTATTGTTATTTTTACGCACGCGCTTGTATTTGACATTGGACACTTGCACATTAACAGCTTCAAGAGAGAGGGAGAGCGTAGTGTTTAAAAGAAAGGAAGCCTAGAAATTGTGGGGGAAATAAGCACCCAAAAAACCTCCCGGATTCAAAGAATAATAAACCCCGAAAACTCGGAACCCTATTCATTACCAACGAAGCAAGCGGTACGCATTTGTTATATACACATACTCAACTAAACATGTAAACAAACAAAAAAACAAAAAAGTACGCGCCATCTAAGGTGGTTGTTGCGCCAATTAACCGAGTGTGCCATTGTTTGGGCACGTACATCAAGTATATGTGTTGAGCCTGTATTGGACACTGAGGGCCGCGTCAGCGTTCGGCGACGACCTCGGATCCAATCACACGCTCCTTCTTCAAGAAATGGCGACCGCCAAGGTTGCTTGATGGGGATTCGGAAAGGGTCTATTATACATACAAGGGATGATGGGCCCAACGAACATGATGTGATATATTAACAGCTGAAAGGCGAATACACTTCTCACAAGTCTTATTACGTTTATTTAAATTGTATGTTTCTATCCCTAAAGCAAGAGAGAAAAATTTGCATTGCAGTAATGCCAAAACAGCAACAAAATATAGTGGTTGGTCACGCGAGGCCTGTCCGCAAGAAGTAGACAGTTAGATCAGAAAGTTGTGTGAATTGGTTTCAGATGTGATAGAAGACTTCGTGGACGTCAACGAAAAATATTCCTAGAATTTCCACAGAATTCCCGGAAAGCTTAAAGAGCAACTCCGCTCCATTTTTAAAATTTTTGGGTTATGATCTGTTTAGTTAGAAGTCGGCGACCCTGAATCACGAGATATAATTTGTTTTCCGGTAGTGTGTATACACCGACACGCGGGCTTGACGTCACGGGAGCTGCGGCGGCGCTGCGATCGCGCCGGAGCCGGGGGGTGTGGCAGGGTGTGGGCAAAAGGGCGCACGTTTCGCATGGGCGTCATAGCATTTCAGCATGCCGCGAAGCTGTGTTGCTGTTAATTGCACCGAAATGTACAAGAAAAGTAGCGGAGTGAGTTTCCACAAGTTCCCGGCAGACTCTGAAAGGCATAAAAGGTGGATAATATCCGTGGATCGAAAAGAATCGTCGCCTCGCGCGAACGACCGTTTGTGCGGCAAACACTTTCTTGAAGGCAAGTGCGGCTTCCATTTCAATCTCCGTCCCGAGGCTTGCTTATGTGCAGGGAAAGCGTTGCCTGATCAAGACCACCGGGATTTTGTTCCCATGTGTGTTCGCGCACAAAGCATCGGCCAAGCGCTCGTCGGAGGCTCGCTACGCCCGTGCTACCCAGCAGAAGAGGATCGGCGACAGAACGGCAGTGTTGTAGGCGTTACCGGAGAAAAGTAACGAAGTACGTTACTCGTTACTTGCAAATAAAAGTAACGCGTTACCGAGCTACGTTGCCTAAAAATAAAAGGAACCCGTTACTGCTACCGATAAAAAGTAACGCACGTTACTTCTGCGTTACTTTTTTTAAATTAAGATTTAGCACATTTTACGGTTTTGACGATACATGTCATATATCAAGAAACATTATGTTCGTGCAGAAACTGAACATAATTACTTTATCTCGTTTTACGGTTTCACCTAAATACTCACGAGAAAAAACGCCAAGAAAAACATGGCTTGACGCCTAAAACACGGAAAAAATTGAAGTGTAATTTCTTTAAGACTTGGGAAGGAGTAACGAGTAACGTAACTACGTTACTTGAAGTAGTAACGTAAGTACGTTACCCGTTACTGTGTCGAAAACGTAACGAGTAGGTTACTACGTTATTGAAAAAGTAACGCGTTACCGGCAACGCCGTTACTTGTAACGTGTTACCGCCAAGACTGCAGAAAGGACAAAGCGTTACTGCTTGTCATGCCTTGTGGTCATGAGGGTAGGAAAAATATCATACCTTGACTTGAAGACGCTGTGTGTATTTAATCAATTAATGAATACACACACTTCCGCAGACCCACAGACTGCTGATCCCGCCGGCAGTGCGGAAACCGACTCGAAGTAATCGTAGGCCTCGAGAGACTTGTACGCCTGCACCGTGTCGGCCGTGAACTGGCTTGGCGAAAAACTAAATAAACGACGACATGAGCCGTCGACTTCGGTGGCAGCAACTTTACGTCGGAAGTCCAGCAGGCCTTGTTTACGGCATACGGATCGTCGAAGGCAACGCCGTCACCGCACAGTTTGTTTCGATACCGCTGCCGTTCAGGCTCGGGCAGCGAGCTCAAATAGTCGGGCATAGGATACGACATACGTTCTCAGGAAATACGACGCACAAATAAAGATACAAGCGTCCCTACAACGACAACAACGAGCGCACGCCATAGAACGCAATGGCGAAAACACGGAGAGCCGGGCTGCTCTTGCCCACATAGCTACCGCGCATGCGCGGCCTTGCGGCGTGTTGGTAAACAGAGTCGCTCCGCGTGTCGGTCTATGTTTTGTAGATATCGCGAATCCAAGTATCGTTCCGGCGGCACGGCGAAACCGAAACTACCGGCTGAAGCAGCTTGGCAACACTGATATTAGTGGCGCGTCGCCGGCATGACCTAGTTCTCGTCCCGCGCTTCTGAGCCGACGCACCGACAATGTCGGCTCAGTCGCACGTGGAGTTTCAAAACAGAAGGTAAGTTGCACATTTTCTTTTTTTACCGCTTCACTTTGTTAATATGCACCAAATGTAGTAAGTTTTAGTGTGTATTTATAAATTTGCCGGCCGACAAGCGAATCCGACTGCTATAAATATGACGCGGTCAGTGCCGGCGCAGCGTGACTGTATTTGTTTCTTGCTCGCGGACCAAGAGAAAAAGAAATAATGGGAGATAGATGGACAGATGTATCCACAAGCGGTCTAAGTTGTTAAAGCTAAGCTGCCTTTATGTGCACGCTAGTTAGATCAGCCGCGACCTGCTGCGTCCGGCCGATCGTGCTGGAGCAGCCGGCGGACGGTACGCGAACAGCGACGGCACCGCATCGTTCTTCAAAGACGCATGTTTCGTGGAGAAACCCGCAACAGTCAGCAGCCGCAGATCCCGTGTGTAGGTGTCTGACGTAAAGTGCTGGGAGCAGAGCTTCGCGTTGGAGCTCGGAGTCGACGGTCTTCCGAATTCTATCCGGCGAACGGCACCGACCCACACCTTGTGCCTCTTCCGGTCTCTTGGGAACTGGTGGAACCGCAGCTCCGGGTTGCGCACCGGATTGTTGGTGCAACCCACAGCACTACAAGTCGTGCTCGACATCGCCCAACGCGAGTCCGGCGAGTCTCTCCGGCTCCACGATACGCGCGTGAGCGAGCAGCACCGCTTCGCTCTCTTCCGCGCTGTTGCGGAAGCAATGCTGGAGTTAAATTAACTGCCTGGACGCTAATAAAAATAGGAGAACACAGGATAACGTGGTAAGCACCTCTTGCCGTCAGCAGAATCGCAGAATGCCACGGGAAACGAAGCGTCCGCGGCGTCCGTACGAGAGCGTAGGACTAGACCTACGTCATTGCCCAGTGTTGCTTCACTAGCTCGCCCGGTGCCAGCGTTGCTCACCCGCTTTCGGGCCGCTAACCGAGCCGGGAGAACATTTTTAATATTGGTTTTAATCGGTAATGCGGCGTCGGTTTGACGTGATATTTTGGGTATGACCGTATTTTGACCCCCTAAAGCGATATCAGTCATTTCGATAGGGTCGACTTTTTGAGTGGAGTTGCCCTTTAATGACGAAACCTTTTTACGCCTGACAAGACGGTCCAAAGTACAATGTTTGCCACGGAAAGGTTAAAGGGACGCCTCGAACAGTACAGAAAGCCGATGCAAGTTTAGCCAAGTGTGGTTTCTGCAACCGCCCTCACGCATCCCGGAACTTTGTTCTTGCCCAGAGGTCCGCGAAAGAAGTAAAAGCGTCCTCATTTTCTCGATTTGCGAGATATACGCGTGAAGCTACACTCTGAGGTTTCATCAGCGAGGTTTCGTAACCATCCGTTCTTTCGTCATACATATTGAGAAACCTATAGGTCCAATTTTGGTCCCCGCGAGAGGAAAATGTAAAAGTGCGTCTCGCGGAGCGAGCAAAGATAGCGCTCGTAGACAATTCGCCTGCTAACGCGAGCGAAGAACGCGGTTTGTCTGCAATACGAAGCGTCACAAGCGGGCATACATAAAACAAGAAAGAAAACATGGTGCGTCATCTGCTAACAGACCGAAAAACAAAGGCGATCATCTGCTACGAACCGAGCGCCGCGGCGCGGTGTGAGATCGGACGTGGACGGAAATTGTGATCTACGCTATTTCACGTTGGAAACCATCGACAAACCGCGCCTCTTTCGCAAACCTCAAGTTGTTCTGCTGCCGCACACTAGCCGATAAAAGTTTGGTGGGCATCCCCGATACGCGCGAAGTTTTTTGTAGTGTAGGTTGTGGAGAGCCTTTCACTCTCATCCGACGGCTCCGGTGCCGAAGTCCAGATTTCCCGCCGGTGTGGGGACCCATTGACTCTCACGCCCCCAGTGCCGAGGCCGACATTCCCCGCCAGAGACCCCTTGAACCCCGTCATGTCTACAGCGCTGAAGCTCGCAGGCTCTCTGGCTACTGCCATAGAGATCGGCTATACATCCTGCGAAGAGGGTTCGCGTTACAGCGACCTGCGCTTTAATTTTCGCAGGAGGCCCGATATAAACCACGGCCGGACTAAAAGCGCGCGCTCTCTTTCTCTTCTTACGGCCTTTGCAATTGGAGCAATCGCCACCTCCCGCCGCAATTCGCGGGGGCGCTGTCACCTCACCCCTGGGCTACCCTTTGCCGTTTGCACAAAGCGCGTCTGACAGTGTATCTCAGCGCTGTCGCAACTTGCGGCCGAGATTTTTATACCCTTTGACACCTGATCCTTACGTTTAGACCCTCAGCCACTATCTAATGCGCTTCTGATGAGCCCAAAACGGTGAATATTTGACGCACATCTCCGAGAGAGTCGGGAGTAAAAAGTAGTAAGTAGAGACAGCGAATGCAATTGCGGAAAAACTATACTCGTCTTTACCTCCGGGACTTCTGTTGCAACTCAAGAACAGGAGGAGACGGACCCCTTCTACGTGGAGGAACTTTAAATGATAAATAATTCGTACACTCTCGTGAAATGTAAGCAGGCCCAATCTATCTATTGCCGTGGTCTGCATCATCATTTCGTAGGCCGCACATGAGGTCGATCAGCTGCTCTAGACGAGGGTGTAGTAGTCTGTTCAATTTTCGCACAGTGCATATTACAGCCTAAAGTGCTTCCTTGAGGGCTTGTGCACATATCCAGCTGATTTTTCGTTTCTGTCTGTGACCGTCTTTGCATGGTTAATCAGAAGTATTCCGAGGAACTTGTTGCAAATTAAACCAGCCAAGCGCTTTGAGTGACTGTTGTCAATGCCCTCTGGGCAACTTAAGATTGGCGCGTCTTCCAGATAGGGTGCAATGTGTAGTTGCAGAACTTCGTGCACATTTGTACGCGGAAGGTGCTTAACAGCCTTTAAGAAAAAGAAAGCAACAATGTTGTCCAGAAATGCGAGGAACCTAGGATTTGGATAATGCAGTCCTCTTTTATCCTGGCCTTGCAATAAGACGAACAGAGGATCACCTCTGTTACTCGTAGTCAACAGCATAACACAGGCGGAGCACCCAAACTCGCTAATGAGTTTCACCAGATAGCAGATAGCAGCTCGAAGGGACTCTCCGAGTGATGTGAAGTGGGGTGAGGTGGTTGCGCCCCTGGCGGCAAGCAAGTGAACTACATACGGAGAAAAAATGCCATTGATTCCCGGGCGATTGCAAAGGCCGTAAGAAGAGAAGAGAGCGCGCGCTTCCAGTCCGGCCGTGTATAAACATATTTCACAAGGGCGCCGCCATATTGAAATACCCTCACTTCCAGGATGGGAGAAAACATTGTTTTGCGTCGCCACGCCAATAGAATACGTTTAGGATATTTATAAGCGTAACCGGCACCCATTCTCGGTTTCTCTCCCCTTTATCTTTTTTTTAATGCTATTTGCAGGTTAAAATGTTTTATTATTTTTCGTCACCCATACTCAACATCTGGTGTCCTCAAGGATCTATTCGTGGCACCCTTTTGTTCTCAATCTTCGTCAACGGTCCAGCGTCTTGTGTACACAGTGCCCAGTTACTGATGTTTGCTGATGACATGTCAAGCTTTTTATGAGTGTAAGTCTCTTGTTGACTGTCATGTTCTGCAGCATGATGTCTTACGTGTTGTCCAGTCGTATTCATCAAATAGCTTATCACTGAATCCCCTGAAAACAAATGTATCGACTTGTATTGATGTAAACATTCATGTCCCTCCTCGTTCCACTAGGACCCGCAGTACTTTCAGCATTCCAACCATCTGTAAACCATCTCTTCTGTCACGGATACAATCTCTGTCTATCAATATTGAAAATGCCGAACTTGGTATATACAGTGACATTAAGGTGTTCAGGAACCAAGTGAAAGTGCTTGTTGCCGAACTTTAAATATTGTGTGTTTGTTACTTTGTGTTTGAAACCTGCAAGTGTGTTTTTAGATTTTATTTTCTGTTCATATTTATATATTTGTGCACCAAAGAGGAGACCTGCGTGGTTGTTTTGGGGCACGTAAAATAAAATAAAATAAAATAAGTACCGAATATGCCTACCAGGTTGCTGGGGATGAGAGTAAGCGAAAAAGGTCTATAATAACATCCTCGGTAGGAGAGGAAGGGTTCGAGGGAACTAAACCACTTCCTGTGATAGTCTATTTATCGTTAAAAATCGAACTTAATATTTTATAAAGATTTTAACTTCAATTTTGAACGATTATAATTGCCATTAAACCTCTTAATCCTTGAGTGGCACAAGTTCGGAGAGAACTTGATTTTTCAATTTTGTTTAACCCTCTCCAGTTAGAATTCAGACCATTTGTGGCCATAACTCAATTTATGGGCGCTAGGCATCATAAGAATCCAAACATTACATGTATCCGTGGCCGATTTCTCGATTAAAATTGGTATTATTTCGAAAGCTCTTAATACAATTAAAAAAAAAACGAATATAATTAGCACTTCGTTGATGTTGGCAAGTACCCACTAGAACAGGTAAACCGAAGTGGTGAAAACGTGTATAGAAGGCATTATGGGTTCTATAATGTTGGTCCCGGTGTCACCACCAAAAATTGATCAAATTATAAAAAAGAAATTATAAAAACGACATGGCAGCCGCTGAAGATGAAATTAAAGCGGTACTCCGGCGATTTTTTGAGCTACCTCAACCAGCTATATTTTCTGACTCCCCGGCCTTTACCCTTTCCGGTATGCTATTTAGTATCGCGAAATTCATAATAGTTAATGTGAAATCGGCAAATGAAAATGATGCAAAAACCAACATTCAAATATTCCCGCACTTTTCAGTGCCGTGACGTCAGTGGCGGGCAGGCTTGCCAGTCGAGCAAGCAGTCTAAAAAATAGAATATGCCAATTATTAGTTCCGGGCTGGAGCACGGGGACTGGAGCGAGCTTCCAAAGCATTCATTTGACACCATGAAACTGCTTCGAATCAGTTGGGAACAAATTCTACAGTCCAAAAAGTGAACCCCTGCCTTCCACTGACGTCACTTTTTCATTGTTGCCAGTAGAGACTTTCAGTTTGAAAAACATGGTGAGGACCAAAACTGTAAATTCAATAACTTTGTGAAAAAAAATATTTTGACCTAATATTTGGAATACTATTTTAGCAATGTTGTTTGGCGAGTTTAGCGAAATTTCAAGCAAATCGGGGACCATGAAGAAATCGCCGGAGTACCCCTTTAAAGGGATACTACAACGAAATTTCGGCGCTCATTTTTTGGTCTGTATGTGTTCAAAAGAGCAGTATCACATGGAACATACCAATATCTTGTTAAAAAAGTCTCGAAAAGGAATTTTAAAACGAATTAAAGGATTAGCAAAGAGCGCCTGGTGGATGTCGTTAACGCCTCGTTTGTAATGCTCGTCTAGGAACCTTGACAGCTAGTGACGGAGGTCGTCTCGCCTCCGGCCACGACGAGAGAAGGGGGGAGGAGGAACTCCCCTCTTCCCGAGAATCCCTTTTGTGTGTCGCAGAAGTCGCTATTGTCCCCCTACAAGATTATAGAAGATTAACCCGTCACTCGAAATTCGTACAAAAGCAGCCGCTTCGGTGGCTGGAACGACTAGGCCATCCTCTCGACGTCAGCCTCGCCGTAGCTTTGCTCGTCTTGAGACGACCTACGTCACGATTGCGTTGGATGTCACGTGCTCTAAGCTGGGCCTTCTCCGAGCGCTTGCCAGAGTGGACCGTTTATAACGAAAAATACACCCACCAGGATCAAGATACAAACGTGCGATGGTCATTTACGGCTATTCTGAATCATATTCAACCTATTTTTGAACACGACGGGAATATTTCAAATTTCGTTGAAGTATCCCTTTAAGTCTCAACCTATTAAAAATGTGGCGTCTTTAATAAGTTCGGTTTTTTCTAGCTTAGCAAATAAAATGGTAAAAAGCGGAATTTTTTTCCAAATAATCTTAAAATAGCCTGAGTTCGTCCTGTGTACAAAGGAGGGGCGAAAAAAAGAAACAATTATAAACAAATTTCTGTTGTATCGGTATTTTTCAAAAAAATCTGAAACTTATAAAAAAATAGGCTGGAATGTTTTTGTTTTTTTCAATAAATACAAAGTCATCACGTCCCCTTAATATGACTTCCAAAAACATAACTCTACGGAGCAAGCCCTTCTAGGGATCAAAGACAAAATAATTGCGAGCACTGAAAGTCAATTATACATTCTCAAAATTTCTTTTGACTTAAAAAACAAACAAAAAATGAAAGCCGTTTACAACTCCCTGTAACGCCGAATGAGAGCGCAGCTCTTGAGGAGGAGGGGAAGGCATGGCGGGGGTCACGTGACCTCGGGGAGGGGGGGGGTCACGTGGCCTGGGGGTCACGTGACCTCGAGGAGGGGGGAGTTTTCCCCACTAAATTTAGCTGAAAACTTTCCCCGCTAAAGCTAGCGGGGAAAATTTTCCGCTAAATTTAGCGGGGGAAAATTTTCCGCTAGATTTAGCGGGGAAAATTTTCAGCTAAATTTAGTGGGGAAAAATTTCCGCTAGATTTGGCGGGGAAAATTTCCCGCTAGATTTAGCGGGAAAAATTTCCCGCCAGATTTAGCGGGGAAAATTTTCCGCTAGATCTAGCGGGGAAAATTTTCCGCTAGATTTAGCGGGGAAAAGTTTTCCGCTAGATTTAGCGGGGAAAACTTTCCGCTAGATTTAGCGGGGATAATTTTCCGCTAGATTTAGCGGGGAAAATTTTCCGCTAGATTTAGCGGGGAAAGTTTTCCGCTAGATTTAGCGGGGAAAATTTTCCGCTAAATTTAGCGGGGAAAATTACCCATCATGCACCGCGCGGTTACGCCGACGGCGACGCCGCTCAAGCCGGAAACGGGCGCCTAAGAGCTGCGCTCTAAAACATTCGATACTGTGCAGCACGAAATATTATTACAGAAACTTGATAAATACGGCATACGCGGAATGTCACAAAAATTAGTAAAAGTTATTTGTCCGAACTGTATCAGTACGTAACTATCAATAAAATATCTTCTTCATACTTAAATATACAGTCTGGTGTTCCCCAGGTCATAGGCCCCTTATTGCTTTTAATATATATATAAATGATCTGACAAAAATATCAGGCCGCCGGGAAGTAATCACGTACGCTGATGATTCCAACATAATATTTAGTGGTAACACAGAACAAAATATTGAACTAGCAGCAAACTCTTATCTATTAAAATTGTCTCATTGGCTACAAGAAAATAGATTGCAAACTAAACTAAAATAAAACTAAATACATAATTTTTTCAACCAGTAAGTAAACGAGACGCCGGTAGCATCACCATGGAATTTGAAGGCTCGGAACTAGAGCAAGTAAATGAGCACAAATGTCTCGGTATTTGGATTAGTGAAGAACTGTCATAGAGTAGTCATGTTACCAAGCTAAAAGGTGACCTGTCCCGACCTACTGGCACAGTGTATAAATTCAAGGATTATATCCCAAGTTCGCTGCTTAAATGTATGTATCATTCGTTATTTCTTCCAAAACTAAGCTACGCATTTTTAGTTTGGGGAACGACAACTGCCTCGAACAATATTAAATTATTAGTTTCTCTTTCTCTCTCTCTCTCTATATATATATACATATATATATATATATATATATATATATATATATATATATATATACATATATATATACGCAGGCTCGAGGACTACAAATGGGATTATAGGAATCTGCGTACTGAACCTCTATTTTTTTAAACACGACATGGTTAAGGCAAATTAAATTTATTCTTAAATTGCTTCAATTAATCGACAGGAATAGAACCTACTTAACGCCCGAAAGTGTACAATATCCGACGAGCGATACGTAAAGTACTGAGAATAAGAACGAATTACGGATGACAAACTTTAGCTTTTCAAACAATTTTGAATCATTAAAAACTCGAATTAGTTTCTGATGTGCCAGCATCCACATTTACACGAGATGGTAATACATATCTTCTTTCCATTGCTCTCACATTTTGTTAGCACCTCTTCACCTTCTTGTGCAGGCACACTTATTGTTTATATTCACTGTTATTGTGCAAAAAAGTGTTTTTGTATTATAATTTTTTTCTTTCTCATTTTAGCAACATGAATTTGACAAATTTTTGACCATTGACTCTGCCCATAATTCTCGTGTTTTAGACCATAGGACTATTCCGTGAAAATGTATAAAGTTTTATGTTTTTAGTGTGTCTAGGTAATTGATTATTGATTTGGAATAATTTAGGTTGTTCTTATTTGTGATTTGATTTGGCTACTGAACCTATCTGAAATTTCTGTATGGTGTGTTTTTGTATTTCTTCTTTTTCCTTTGAGACTTTTATCTGTATAATGACCGCTGCATTCCAAGAGGGGGCTAAGGCCTTGTCAGTCACTCGCGCCATTTTCCTTAGGCACCCCCTGCGAAACAACTACCCGCACACGAAAAAATAAAAAAAAATAAAAAAGAATTGTTTTTTTTTTAGAAACTTAATGCTGAAATTTGTACTTTTAGTATTTCCTCTTGAATTCAAATTCAAAGGCATTTTTCGGTAAGATACCTTTATTTGACTAGGCATTTATTTAATTTATATTTATTTCTTAATTTATTTTATTTATTTATTTATAATCTTAAGTTATTTAATATATAATTTATATACATAAAAATTCATCTTAACAAAAGTTATCATCATCCAAACCAGGTAAATTATCGTTAAATAAGGCAGGTTCTGGATTTTTTTTTCAGAATAAATAAAAGCGGCATCAACTTTGAATTAATATTTGGAGCTTCTATGTAGTTGAAAAGCAATGCAAAACAAAAAAGTTGGTTGAGCGGAAGGTATTTGAGCCTCGCGATGTTCTCAAATACGCGACTTGTGACGATCTTCCAAATCCCTAAAAATCAGCGCTTGATCTTTTCCAAGTAAAAAAACAAAAACAACACTTAAAATTGAAAAATATGGCGCAAAAAAAAAGCTCTTCAGTATTCGTCCTAAATTTGCCCAGCATATTTTGTTTTCCCAAAGAATTTGAGACAAGGCATGTTTTTTTTTTTTTTCTGTGCGAGTTGAAATAAAATCTCTCATATCCGACTGATGTAAATAAAAAAAAAGACACGTTGTTTGCATAATTTTCTATCGCGTAATCCTAAACATTTGCGTTCATAATCTCGCAAACAAAAAAATCCCCTTAAAAATGAAAAGATCTGCACACGGCCCCCTCAAACTAGAATATTTTACTAGATATTCGATTTTTTTTTTTTTACAATAAAGTATTAACGTGGGTTGTGAAGTCTAGGGGGCGATTTGCTTGCTTGTTTGTCCACAAGAGCTCGGTATGTACCCAACACAAGGCCCGTGGCCTTGATTCTTTACCTCGTCTTCATGTATACGTCATCGCTTCAGCAATCAGATAGAAGTCCCAGCCGATAATGCAGCGCTCAGCTGCGTCAGCCGAGCGCTGCGTCAAAAATACCGACAAAATGAATCATGTCGGCTCCTCACGGAGGATTACTAATTTCTCTGTTTATGTGGAGAACTAAAATATGTGTATATTTGTGTTATCTTCTCAAAACGCACACGTTTCAAAGGCCAAAAAGCATCGCTTTTCCCTCCGACAACCAAATCGTGTAAGGACTACTTGGCGCGGCGTATCAACAATGCGCAGAACCTGCCTTTTCTTTCTTGAGGCGACAACGAGCAGAGCAGCAAACAAAGTGCGACGCATGCTTTCTCCGCGTCTATCGGGAAAAGTCACCAGGAATTACATTCATCGCTAACTCGGTCACCCACGAACGCGTGCGCCCAATTGACTTGGCCAAGTGTGTTGGTCTAATATTTTTTTTTATAGGAAGAGGATTACGCTTGGAAATTCCACCACCCTCAATACACATTCGGTTAAAGGGCTTTCTACATGCAGGGGGGATCCGGCCAACTCGTCGAAAGCCAACTGGTCGACGGCAAACTCGTCGACAGTCAACTCGTCGAATAGGCCAATTCGTCGAATAGGCCAATTCGTCGAAGGGCAACTAACTATTCGAAAGGGGCAATCTCTCAAAGGGCGATTCGTCGAACGGGTCGAATAACGGTCCGAGGTAAAATTTCGCACCTTTAGTCATAGACATTCCAACCACCTCACCCCCCCCCCCCCTCCAATAATAAAAAAATTGCTGTTTACATTATGCACTGTTCCAGTGCACGGTGAAAGCGGCGAAAGTGGCAAGTTGTTATCTTTGACAAGAAAGAGCACACTGGGGGTCAATTACTGTGCGGCGATTTGAGACATAACTATAGCGCAGTATTTGCTTTAAAATTTCAGGAAAGAGAAAATATATATTTTGGCCTTTAAAAAGCGGCGACCAGTTGGCCTCTCTGACGAGTTTTCCTTCGACGAATAGCCCTATGACGAAGCGGCCTATTCGACGAATGGGCCGCCGACGAGTTGGCTGCCGAGTTGGCCAAGACCCATGCACGAACCCGGTATTCCGGTTCGTTTTACAGCGTAAGCAACACTGTGGCCGCCCCGTGCATTTGTGTCTCGTTATTCTAAGCACCTCACATTATGAACCGGGACGGGGGGGGGGGGGGGGGGGCTACGCGAACGAAGACGGTGTCTCTCACGAGTAGTAAATAAAAGAGAGAGAGAGAGAGAGAAAGAGCCATGAATGAAGCTCTAGAATCGCCGCAGCGACGCAGCGAAAAATCGATACGCACACCCTGCATTTAGAACGGGAAGCAAGGCGGCAGCTGGCTTCGTTCTGAGCGGACATTCCGTCACAACGATTACGTAATCATCACCGTCTGGAAACGTAATCACTTGGCTTCACTTCCTGGGTTGACTGCATCGCAGGAAGATATTCGTTCCGAAGTATACGCAGACGCTTTCCTAGGGTAGAGCGATGACGCGAGCGAGAAAACTATTTAGCCAAAGTCAACACACAAACGTACGCACATCTTCCACTCTCGTGAAACAAAACCGTACACTCGAAGTATTCGCAACTTTCGGCGATGGCGGTATACCACCGTGTGAGAATCGAGCTCCCCACAGCATCAAAATGAAGGTGCTCGCTTACACCTTGCTGACGTACGTGCGTGAGGTAAGGCTCTCGAATCGCTTGTCTTTCAGAGAACTAGAATTACGTATACTTCGCAGACACAACCTCGTGCTGCCGTTCTACGACGGTCACCCACACGACAGTCATTTTGACAGGTACTAGTGTGCTGCCTATAGGCCGTGAAAGTTGCGAATATCTCGAGTATATACACTTGAACTATAGCGTGAGTATGCTCGAAGCATATTTCGAGTTTTGGGGAGGTAATGCAACCTTCGCGTCTCCAGCGGCTAAGTTGAGAACTAAACCTATGGGGACCGCAAGAACGTGAATTATTTGTTCGTGTCTCTGACTCGGCACTATTTGACCGTTTCACACAACGGACTGATCCGCGAACGGATATATTCCGGAATAACACGTCCGCGGATGGTCCGTCTCCCAAGCGCATTCACACGAAGAGGCGACGAGCAGACGGAGGCGAGGAAAGACCGAACCTGTTTGCGGCCTTACAGTGACGCGAAACACCAACATCGCACTGTGGCGCCGTTGTCCAGCGTGGTCAACGGTGCCGTCTAGTTTGGAGTGTATGGTTTAGCTGCCGTGGGCTTGGCGGAGTGGGGGTAGCGCTCTGGGTTAGGGGACAGGAAGGGGGAGGGGGAGGAAACGGGCAATGGTGGAAAGAGAAGGAGGGAGAAGAGAAAGCGAGAAAAAGAGTGGAAAGCACGAATCGGTCGTCGGCCTTTAAAGCGAACGAATTACTTCATAAAGTGAAATTATTTCAGACATGCGGCGCGATCTTTCACTCGCATTACACGTCATGTTTTTTTTTATTTTTTTTATAATTTTTTTTTGCATGCGTGACGTCACGTTTTACGTGAGCGTTGTGCATTGTTTGAAATTCCCGCGCGAGGTCACGTGGCTATGACGTCATGACCCTATCGACCAATCCTGGATTTTAGCGCACGCCACCGACGCCGGCTTCCCTGCGACACGATTTCCCTGTGCTAGACGGGTTTTTACAGAAGCTTTTTGAGACGGACCCGAAGGAGCACCGTAACCTGCGCCGCGTCAGCCGGGCAAAGTTTCTGCAGTTTCTTTCACGCGTGGAACCACGAACCGCGCGACCAAATGAACCAACAAACGAACAAAACACAACAATAAACCATCTTTGTTTTGCTCGTAAAAAAAAAAGGAAATCCGTTGTACCGTTGTTAGATTTAACTCTTTCTAAGTCAATCAACCGCCAAGAATCCGCGAGTGAGAAGACGCTCGGCCATTTCAGTCCGCACGTCCGCGGATGAGTCGCGAATCGCGGGAATCGGTGACCTCGAAACGATCACGTGGTCCACGGACGAAAATCGCGATTCGGCCCTTCCGGTGAATCGGCCATTCTCGGCACTGTGGTGGGGTCGCGAACAGGTTCGGTTTCGTCCTCGCTGTCGTCCGCTCGACGTCTCCGTGCGCGGGTGTCCGCCGAAGTGAGATTTGGCCTTTAGGGATTAAGGGTGGCCCCTTATGATTCACTAAGAGAGAGACAAAAGCACTTCGCTAAATGTTTATTTACATTATATATACATCATTTTGAAACGGTTGTGATGATTGCCTTGTGATCAGTATGATATACAATAATGCTTTGTGATCACTATGATATACACTAATGCTTTGTGATCACTACGATATACACTAATGCTTTGTGATCACTACGATATACACTACAACTTTGATGAGCTTCTTAGCTAAAGTTAAATCTATACATCTAATGCTTAAGATATATAAAGCAATGACGTCACCCCGACTCGAGCGGTAGGAGGCCCATTGTTCTCGGATGTATCTTCCTTATCAGACGTTTTGACGTCTTTCCTTATCAAAATGCATATCGAGGTGGCGGGGCGCATATGTATTTCCATACAATGGAGCGCTTATACATGCAATCTTGTTTTTGCACACGGATACCAAAGATGCATGGAACCCTAGCCATATATACAGCTTCGCTGTAAAAAACAGAATCCCTGAAGACAGATATTCGAAAATAAGACTTCTAACCAAGACGTAAATACATAACCTATCAACGAATTGTAAACTAACTATCAAGATGAAAGCGTTTGGATTGAGGTTTGAGTCACCAACGAGCCTAATCTGCTCACAGGGCACTATTACTTACCACCTCGTTTTGGCCCTGCCACGTTAAGCAATACTTTATGCCACATTTCTAAATTAGTAAATTTTTCTGGTTATTGTTGGATTTCTTTTTTTTTATATTACTACTCCAGGCTTTGACTGGGATTTGAACATGTCTATTGTGGAACTAAGAGTCCGATGAAAACAAAATTTACTAGATTTCGTGGATTTCAACGGCCTTCGTCAAATTAAGTGTGCTGTAAATGCTGCCAGATATTCTCTCGATTTGTTTATGACGAACGTTCGAGGTCTCGGTTGACTTTATATATACAGTCATCCCTCTTGACCAGTGGCTGGGATGAGGAAAACTACTCGCAAAAATTGCATCAATGCACAAATACAAAATACTTCGACAAAAATGTATATATTTACTAGTGCAATTATAGTTACGAAAATGTATCTAAGTATGAATTGCAAATACAGCGGGAAGTATTTTATCCTTTTCAAATGCTTTTCCCACTACATTCGGCTCTCATAGCTAAATATCTGTGTCTTATATAATTAACACGTGCAAACGAAGCCGATGCGCGAATGAGAAATTCCTTATGCTGCAATAAGGAAGTGCATAAAATGGAAATCGCAAATCTAGCGGCACATATTTTTAACGTAAACCAGAAGATGGCTTTGAATGAATATTGTCAGCAGCTGAGAGGATATAGCAGGACGAGAAACCCTTCTCGTATACAAGAACACTCAGTGGCGTCACAAGGGGAGGGGGAGGGGTACTGCCCCGGGTGCAGGGCTCAGGGGTGTCGCGGCTGGCTGCAGCCCCGGGTGCCGTTGACTCTAGCGACGCCAGTGAGAATGAGAACACCCAAGTGGCAATCAAGTAAATACTGATTTTTTTTTCAAAAGGCGAGAAGGCCACATGGCTGTTGATTACTCGTTTGTGTTTGAAATATATACAACAACCACGGGAAAGAGCAAAACAAGTGGGACTCAGATTTCGAAGAGCTCCTACCGGGGAAAAGATCTGCGCCAGTCTTGATATGGATGACCGTCGTAGCAGCGTGCAGCCGTGCAATGATACTACACTCTCAGAAATAGGGGGTGCAGTGCTTACACCCCTTCTCCCACATACGACACCACACCCCAAAAACTTCAGTTCGATGTTCAGCGCGCTAACGTCGAACCGACGGTACCAGCTTTCACAAGAGGCCTGATAGTCGTGGGGTAAAACTTATTCAAATAGCTTATGTGCGTGTTACTGACTACACAAAAATTATCGGGGTTTTCTCGGCCTTACTGCAAAACCTCAGTGTTTTTTTTTGTTTTTTTTTTTTGTAGTCTTTCATACAAACTTTAGCTGTTTGTTTAGGTATACTGTAAACGACTAAATTTTCGCGGGAAACCTAATTTTCGCGAATTTCGCGAATCGCCTACAATTCGCGAAAAATACGTCCCGCGAACAATTCGGGCAATATGTGAACGCTACGGAAGCTACACTGGATTCGCGAAAATAAGAACCCGCGAATAATTTCAGATTTTCAGCTTTGGCCCGATTCGCGAAAATTTGAGCCCGCGAAAATTGTGTCGTTTACAGTATATCACCGTTCTCACAGGGGCGGATCCAAGGGGAGGGGGGGGGCGATGGGGGCGGACGCTTCCCCCCCCCCTCCCCCTTTCTCGGAGGGCAATTTGACATGGGTACACAAGAAAGAACGGGAGAATAATATTCTTATAAATCCCTCCCCCAAAACGGAGTTCTAGATCCTCCCTTGCGCTCCGACGTCAGTGCACTCTACGTCGAACTGACGTTTTGGGGTGTCGCATATGGGACAAGGGGTGTAATAATATGCCCTTTTTTTTTTTCTGAGAGTGTATTGTGTGCGTCCGGTGACCAGGTTAACAGAGTATTCCGCTAGCAAACTGTTTTTCTCAAAACCAGTGTTGCCGAAGGGTATGTACTTGGGCGATTTGGTTGTACACTGCAGAGAATAAAAGCCCGAAGAAACACGAAGGACAAGAAGAAGGACGAAGTGCACCACAGGTCGAGTTCCTCTATATGCTCCCCCGAAGGGGGAGCAGAGTTGCGCATTTGATTTCCCGCGCCGCCACGCCGCTATTCGCCGAGATCCATCACGTGAGGAGCAAGCATCCGCGCCGTGCAAGAAAGCCACCTTCCGCCGACATTTCTCGCGCCCCGGCGTATGCTCCCCTGCTTTCGCCCTCCTTCTCCTCCTCTCCTGTTTTCCATGCGCGGCGCGCGCGCGGCGCCGCTATTCGCCAAATTTAGTCACGTGAGGAGCAAAGCATCCAGGGCGTGCGGGAAAGCCGGCGCTACGGCCACCCGCCGAGGCTGAATGCGCAATCTCCTGCTACCGTAGGTAGCTATACAGGAACTCTAACCACAGGCAGACCACAGGGTGCTACAAGCGCTTTCTGGTGTACGTCGTCCGTCAACTTGACCTTCGCGTGTGTTTTTTTCTTTTTTCGCTTTCTATTTTTTAAAGTTTTTTTATATATATAGCCCAAATACGCTTTTATTCTCTACAGCTCAAGGACAGACCGGCTGTGGCAAGACCGCTCAGAAATACTGTAGTAGTTATTTCCCTTGCACCATATATAACACCCCAAAACTACATTTCGACGTTCAGTCCACGGACGTAGAACTGACGGTGATACACACTTTCACGAGCGGCTGGACATCTGTGTGACATAACTAGCATTTCGTGCATTCAGAGTTTATTTTTCGTCAGATTCGAGGGTGTTTTTCGGAGTTTACTTTCCGAAAATATGGAGCCTATTTTTGTCGGATTCCCAATCTTCCGAAGTTCAGAGCTTAATTTCGCAGTGTTTCCTATTAAAAATAAATAAATAATATCCGGGTGTAAACGTACGCTACATTAAAAAATAATATATTATTATTATAAAAACGCGCTTGAATTTAAAAATGCTTTTTTCTTAAGCCGGATTAGGCGTTGGTGCCCTTGGCATTGGCAATACTACTTTTGTACCACGACAAAGTTGCACACAAGTGTTGCTTCGATAAACGTCGATACCTTCAAATCAACAAGTTCCTGGATGCACTCCCTGCGAAGTTCGTATTTATCCCATTTTATTTCATCAACCTACTCCGCGGCCGCGCGAGGTAGGGTGTGGATGTAATAGAGAAGTTTCAACTGCCCCTTTTCTCTATTTTATGAAATTTTTATGGTCCATAACCTTCACTGTTACAAACACACAACCATCTCCTTCCTCTAAAGCACGAACAGTGGCTTTTGTTGTGACTCTGAAATTACGATGACCTCTTGCCTTGAATGAACCTTACGAAGACAAGCGGTAAGACCTCTTTCGACAATGGCCCGAGATTTCAAACAACTGTAATGGCAAATGTTAAAATACCGTCTTTTTTTTTCTTTTTTTTGGGGGGGGTACATTTGACACATCAAAATTCGGAGTTTATCCGATAAATCCGAACTGACCAAGATTTTACCAGCAGGTGTTATTTAGAGTTTTTCTAACTTATCCGAAAACACGGCATCCTAGATAAAAAAGAACAGCTAATGTACGTGTTAAAACATTAAAAAAGAAAATACGATTTTTGTGAAGCAGGGTTAACGAAACGTTCAGTGTTTTCCTGTAGTATTAATGCATACATTGCTATTTAACAGGTTGTATCGCTCGACTATCAAGCCGCTCGTGAAAGTTGGTATCGCCGGTTCGACATGAGTGGACTGAACGTCGGATTATGGTTTTGGTGGTATTACATATGGGACAAGGTGTGTAAGTACTACACCCACAGTAAAGATCCCCTCCCAGAGGGTCAGGTTGTTCTGTACCGGTCCTTACTAGAAGTTCTAGGTCAGGGCCGGGCGATCGTGGACTGCCGCGCTGGGAGGTCGCTTTCTGCTGCTCGTTAGTTGGTGGCGGAGTCTGAGGCGGGGATGCTCAAAGTCGAGAGCAACGATTGATATATATATATATATATATATGTATATATATATATATATATATATATATATATATATATATATATATATATATATATATATATATATATATAAAACTGGACGACAGCAAACCTGGTTACAAGACTCTACTGTTCGCTCACAGCAGTAGCAAAGGCCCGACCACACTCTTTTTTGCGACCTCTTGAAAACTGGGTTCCTTAAAACTTCTTAAACCAGAGGACACACTGACGCCATCTACTGGGTAGCTGTGTAACCTTGGCGGTCCGGCATATTTTTTTTTGTTTCTCTCGCGCATTATTCTTCTTCTTCTTGGCCCGAAAACTTTTGTCAATGTTATAAACGAGCCTTTCTTATGGGTATTACGCACATTTGACCTGGAAATGCCGAAAACCTTCGCTCTTCAGAAATGCAGTTCCAGGGTCACCGCACAGATGGCGCCACAATGTCAGTGTGTTCCCTCGTTCTAAGAAATTTTAAGAAGTTTTAACAGATCTGCCCTCTCGGTCGTACTCGGCTGCAAGAGTGTGAACGGGCCTTAAGACGAAAACGCGCCTCGGTGCAAAGTGCCCACCACGCACGGTGAGGCTCAAAGTAACTGCTTGTCGCTCGCGACAAAGCTGCACGGACTCGGGGGACCGCGGGAGATAACTTGCTCCGCGCGCGGACCTGTTCAAACTCAACGTGTTCCCGCCAGCACGGTCGAGAAAACTCCTCGCTGACACAGGGCCCGTCCAATCAGGACATTTACACAATTCTATTGGCCCCAGTGCCAGCGGGTCCTCCCCCAATCACAGGGAAGCCACGGAACTCGTCATTTCCCTTTTCTACGAAGAAAAACAACGCTAAACCCCTTGGGGAACTCTCCTATCTTGGCGATACTTTACGGGGAAAAACACACCCATTTCGCGACGTCAATGCAAATTGGCGCCGTGTCCTTCGAAGCCAGAAAATAAAGCGGCATCGAGTCCAAGTGGACCCAGACCGGCGCCACTCATCGCCAAAACTCCATTGTAGCAGTCTCCCGACTGAGCAAGCCGTCACTGGGAACGCGTCGGGGCGCCCCCATCCGAGCAATTAGAGGCCGATCCCCCCCTCCTCCATCCAGGAGACGATAAACTCCCCAGGCGATCAATACACACCCGATTTCTCATAGCGAGGTTTTCGAAGTCTAAACATTCGGACGTCTTATTAACATTTTACGTAGCAATTGTATTTTATATTGTATTTACCGTATTTTCCGGACTATAGTCCGCACCCGGTGTATAGTCGGCAGGGGCAAATTCGGGGTCAAAAATTAAAATTTTGCTTAGATAGTCCGCAACCCGGTGCATAATCCGCACCTCGTGCATTGTACGCACCTGGTGCTTAGTCGACACGAAAATATTCTCCTACACGGCACCCCCTGACAAATGTCTGCTTTCTTAGCTCACAAAGAAGCCCATAATATACATAAATCACCATTAATATGCTCTTTCATTCGCAAAATACGCCGCGTCTCGTCATAATCAACGATATTGAAAAACAAAAATCCTGCATAGTCCGCAGTCAGCAGTGCCTAAAATCTCAACTTTTAAACATGTATAGTTCGCGGACTAATGTCCGGAAAATACGGTGATTGCGATTGTATTTGAGATACCCATTTTTGAGTACCTAAATACAGACGACAAATAGACAGTGGTTAAATACTAAATCTAAAGTGCCGAAAGTGTTTCCGTACGTATTTTAAATATTCGTAGTCGAAATGCTACATAACCCATATGTGTCATCGCCCTTTCTCAGTAACAATTTCCTTTCCGTTTATGAGAGCCTCCAATGAGCCGCTTCCAGCGTTTGATTTATGTTCGTGGCCGCTACTCAGGATCGTAACACATTTATCCGAATAATATCGACGGTATAATGTAGCTTGTAAAAGTGCCGATGTTGACAGTGCTGTTCCTCGTCCGACGGATATTTTAGAGCCTGCTGCGGAGCGCTTCACACTGCTCAAATGTCACGAGGTGCGCTTAATTTCACAAAGTTAAAGTGCGGCAATATTCCGTTTCACCACAACTTGGCAAACGGTGAAGGCTTACTGCCCCAGTGAGCTTATCGGCGCGTCGGAGTACAAGCACGTGACAACTTCTCGTCGGAGTGCTCTCCTCTTCCGGAGAGCTGACAGGTGCTTCGCTCCGTCGCTTTCATTGGCTCGTGAGGGCCGCAGCGTTCACTCTTTGCCAAGTTACGCTAAAACAAAATGTACGTATTCTGCAAAAAAAAAAAAAAGAAGGATAATATGTTTGCACGTAGTAGATTGGCGGGCGGTGGCCTAACCCCATCGCGCAGACGCGGGCTCCGCCAACACCGTGCGCTGGAATTGCGACGTCATCGCATGTCAGATGGAGCGTGATTGGGCACGAGTGCTGCGTCGACGTTCGGCTCGGCCTCGTGTCCAATCAGCGCGTCGAAGGACACGTCAGGCAGGTAGCCAAAAGGGGGGGGGGGGCGGGCCCCCCTCTCCCCCCCCCCGCCCCAAAAAATCTTCCATTTTGCTGGGACCTCCTCTCCGCCCTCCCCTCATACAGCATTTTGTCATGTGCGCCCCCCCCCCCCCCCCGAAACAAAATCCTGGCTAAGTGCCTGGGACACGTTATACTCGCTCTCACATAAGAAAACAATAGCGAAATATTTATACGTTGCACGAAGTACTTCTTATAAGACTCAGTTGTCGGAGGATCAAGCTCGATGGTTTTAGCACTTGAAACATGTAGGTCTCGATAAAATACTGCAAAGCTAATCTAAGTTGCACCTACATATATCTGAATTCAACGCATAAAGGAAACAATTACTAATCCCCGCGAGCCTACTTTTTTTCCAACATACCGTTATTGAGGCTAATACAAGTATAAGTGTTTCCTGCTTTAGACATTTATGTGTACAGGTCGTGGATGTCCAGGATTACGTAACGTTCGTTGCAACTTAAAAACAGGGATGACATAGAGAAAGCAGGTAGTTGCATATGTACAGACAAAATCCTTTCATCTCGAAAAATAATTTTGCAATAACAACGAGGTAGTTCGTTCAGCTTTCAGAGTGGCCGACATCTCTATGCAAAGCGCATCGTCTGCTCTTTTCTTTTTTTTTCAGGGGTTGTGAGGAGGTAAGAACGCCTAGCTCCTGATTGGCTCCGATTGGAAGGATAGTAGGTAGACATCGAAGCAAGCTGCCTTGAGGTCTACCCACTATCCTTCAATCAGAGCCAATCAGAGCTCGGCGTTCTGACGTCACCACAACTCCCACAAAAAAAAGCAGACGAATTTGCTCTTTGCATTTGCATGTCCCGGATAACGGACAACTATCGGTGGGTGCATATTGGGGGAAGGATGGATGGATGGGTGAATCCGGCTGAGCCCTTTGGATCGGGCGGTAGCTTACGCCACCTAGCCATTTTGTCCAACCGTAGCGCCCCCAGCGGCCAAGTTGGGAACTACAGTCGTGGGGACAGCAACAACTGCATAGATTAGTTGCGCGTGTTTCCAACGCAGCGTTCGGCCGGGCCTCCACTTAGTGAGCCCTTATGGACCGCTGACGCTGCACCCGAGTCCGATCAGTGTGACGCTCAACGCAAACGACACGCGAGCAGACACGATGACACAAGTGTGAGCGGGCATGCCTCGAGCAAAGCTGGGAGCATTGTGCGCCTCGTATTACATCTGTAGGCTTCGAACCTATCTGCAGAGATTTATTTGTAAGACAGGACTGTCGATTCGAGGAGTAAATACACCACAGACAGTGTGTGCACAGACGGTCTTTTGTATGACGTATTAGCGGTGTCACCCCCAATAAAACACTAAACTTTGTAAAAAAAAAAACGTTTAAGCCGGGAAAAGCGCTTTTTCGACGCCGAGCTCGGATTGGCTTGGATTAAAAGGAGAGTGGGGAGACTGTTCTTCAAATGAACGCCGTCGACAGCACTCTCATTTGCATTTTCACAATCGTAAAAAGGTCCCGAAAGAAAGCGAGGGGGTTATCTCGGAAGAAGGCGACTTCGCAATCGACCAGAATCCTCACTCTGCGGCTCCACACTCGGCAGCAAGAAAACACACGTTGCTTCAAAAAGACCGAACGGCGTAAACAGCGTTCTGACGATGTCCCAACCACCCCTCGTTGTCATAGTGTCGGCACATTCCGCCCTTTTTTCTTTTGGTTATTTTTACCACCCCGCAACGCGGTAGCTTCGTGCGAACGGCGCTTTGCACGAGGCACGTGGTCGCAGATACGCCTGCGGATCCTCGAAGCGCCGAAACGACGCAGCTCGAGAAAGCCCGCGTAAAAAGGAAGAACCAACGACATAAAACAAAACAAAAAAGTATAACCTTTCTTTTTATATTGCTGGACTGCTGCCAAGCCCTAGATTGAAACAAAAGAGAACCTAGTGTTTTAAATTAACTGCTTGAACTTTTTTTCTTTGTAATTTTTGTTTGTCGCTTTTTTTTTTTTTTTAATTTTCCAGCCGTCTTTTTGCCGCTTTTCCGCAAAATTGAGAAAAGCCACCAGCACCGGAGAAAGTTCGGCATGAATTAAAGGGGTAAAACTAATACTAACAACGCCGTCAAGAGCACTTTGTGTTGCCCGTCTCGTTTCCTTACCGTTTCTGGGTTTCCATATTAATTAAAAGATAATTAGAAAAAAAAAAGCGCACTAAAAAAGGCTGGTACAAATTTCATTTATCACGCGAAAAAAAAATAGGAGACAGATTTGTCGAAAGTCGTCTGTTACTGCACCTACTCTTTCCCAAAGAGGGAATCGAGATAGAAACTTAAGAATATAATGCAATTTCAGACTTGAGGAGTCATCAACTAAGATAATTATAACATCGGAGTATAGGGGAGGAGAGAAGAAAGAGAAGGCATACCGGAAGAGCGGGGCCTTGAAGAAGTCGAGCGTGGTATCCATTGCCGTTAAATCCAACGCACATGGCACATCACCACCGTCGACAACACATCACTTTCGACACGCCGAATCACCGCCGAAGCACCGGCATTCGCCGAACGGCCGAAAAAATTAAGAGAGAGTGAGGATTAAAAAAAAAAATGTCCGGGGACAACGCGGTGCACAAAACAGCCAACGGCTCGTGGAAACAAAGTGCTACAAAGTCTCCGTCGGGGACCCCGGGCGGCCAGACACACCGCAGCGGCAGACGCCGCAGGCAGACGGCGGAGCGGGGAACCCGGAAGTCCGAGCCGAGGTGCTGGCGGCGGTGGCGCTGGTGACGTCACGGCGCACTTCCGCTCAGCCGCCTCCTCCTTTCTTTTTTCTTTCTTCTCCCTTACTCTCTCCTTCCTCTCGTGTTCCGCCCTCTCCCACTTTCCCTCTGCGACGCTGTGCGAAGGGGAAAGCAAGACGGCGGAACGCGGAAATCGTAGCAGACGTCTCAGCAGACGTCGCGTCGGTTGCGGAGCAGACGACGAACGACGCGCTGGAGCGTAAGAAGGCAACGCGTGAAGGGTGTTCGACGGTTGTTTTGAAGGTGGCATGGAGCAGAAAGTGGCGGACTAAGCGACTGTCCTCCACAGCTAGCGATTGCGGAGGTTTCCCCGCGGTAACTTCCACCGAGTCTTTTTCGTGTCGTCCACTTTTTCTTTCGGCCGTTACGGAGTTTTTGAAGACCATTCCGATAACGATGCCCGATGCTTCGCAGACGCCCAGACGCTCTTGTGCATGCACCGTGTCGTTATTGGAAGTGTCGGAATGTTTCTACTAAAACTCCCTATTGCTAGGTGTAGACGATGAAGTAATATTGAGACGAAGTGACATGCCCTATTTCGATCTTTGTCTATACTTCGTTTCAGCTTGGGTCCAGACGCAGCCGATGCTACAAGCACGAGCGTGTGGCCCCGAACAGTGCCTCTACTGCACGAGCGCGCGTGCTTGGCAGGGACGCTGGAAGCCCGGAGCTCGCGCTTGTAGCATCGGCTGCGTCTGGACCCAAGCTGAAACGAAGTATAGGTCTCCCCAACGACCATGAATAAAATTCACGCTTCGCATTTCTGACAAGTAGCGAGAACCACAGTCGTGCGAAGGCGCGAGACACGTGCCACGAGCGGCTGCTCCGTCTCCATTCGCCTTCCAACGGTCGCACATTTCGGTGCTGCGCCGCCATTTGCTTTCCATGGGTGCACGAAGCACGGACTTCTCGCATTGGTGCATTTGAGACTACTTGAAAGATAATCACAAACGCATCGGGGGACTTTAAACCTCACCAGTTAGTTGATTAATTAAATCGGCCAATTGACATGGACAAGAAATGCTCCCAGTTCCGGCCCGTCTCTGTGATGGCTTGGTGCGTGCCTAATAAAATCCACGGTTCTGCGAGAACATAAACGGCGTCAGTACAAAAACCGGGCGACCAACGTTTCGCAAACGGCGAGCAAATATTTGGCCGACATTTTCCCGAAGGTTATCACGGTTGGTGCGCAGGCATGGCAAGCTATAAAACACACACACACACACACACACACACACACACACACACACACACACACACACACACACACACACACACACACACACACACACACACACACACACACAACACACACACACACACACACACACACACACACACACACACACACACACACACACACACACACACATATATCTGTGTTTTTACAGTGGAAGAGTAAGCAACAGAGACAAACAACGGACAGTCAACGCAAAGAAAGGAGGGCTATATCTTTTAAAATCCTTTTCCCGTTTTTGTTTTTTTAGTTACGCATCTTTTTTTAACCTTCGTTTCCTTCTCTAAATAAAATTCCCCCAACCACGGTTTCTTTTTTTTTTTCTAGTTACGCATCATTTTTATTTTCGTTTCCTTCTCTAGATAAAATTCCCCCAGCCAGGGTTTTTTTTTTTTTTTTGTCTGCGAGGAAGAAATCTTTGACTCAAGTTACGCACGATTAGCGAAGTTGGGATCGATTTCAGAGCGCGTGTCGTTATACGCGATCCTGAAGGGTCTGCTGTCCCACAGTAGAAGATGGTCAGTCGTCGCTGTGCGTGTATTCTATCACTGCTCTTTGGAAACGCGGACATACAGACACCATTAAAGCTCCGCTAATTTGAATGCGACGACATCAGATCAAGCAAGACTTTGACCAATCACGAACTACTGCATGATCTCTTTCTCTCTCTGCCTCCTTTAGCCTAGCTTTGGACTCCACAACTTAACTGCTGATACAGCACTCATGTCAGCGACGATACAGTCGCCACTTAGTAAATTTCGAGGGAACCAACATGAGGGGCTCACCAGGCGTGCGCTTGGAAAACTCGATTCAAAAATACAAAATTCACTCAAGATATTTCACACGTGAATACTCGTGCACACGCGTTTGCAATAAATTAGTTACATTTCATAGCAACAGTGATGTGATTGACGAGGAGTCATTCTGTAGCACCCTTCGGAGCAGCCAGAAGTGAATTTTTGTGCATCACAAAACTTTTTTGGGGCGTAAAATCAGATTCCAATTCACTTTTACTGCGACTATCATGTTGAGATTTGCATGGTGGCCTGCCTATAGCTAAAATACGGAGCTTTCTTTGATTATGTTAGCATTCATTCCACAGGAGACTTTAATTCAATCAAACACTCAACAAAATAATATTGCTTGTGCTTAAAAACACCATACAAGGCAGCAAGAATGCATGTTACGACGAAAGTTATCCTTTTCGTTTAGCAAGCTCCACTGCACCACTCTAAGAAATGCCTGCGCGTCTACTTACCCGCAAAACGCTCGAAGGACCAATCTCTGCGATCTACGAAATCAGCTCACCGAATGATGAGGCGGAAGCATCCGTTTAGAGCCTACAAAGCGCAGTTCAGCGCTGCGGCACATACGCGATGCAAAGCGTCATGCTTACAGCATCGCGTAATGCCGCAGCGCAGACTTCATTATTGAGGTCCCAAACTGACATGGTCCGCGTCATCAAATTCGCTGAGCTGGTTTCGCAGATCGCAGACATTGGCTCTTCGAGCGTTTAGCGGGCAAGTAGAGACGCTGCGGCATTTATGCAGCAGCCACTTTTGAATCAGATGCTAATTTACATTTTGACGCAGCCTGAGAATCGGGAGAACGGAAGTTGACGCCAAGAGAAGAGAAGGAGAACGTCGGTTGCTTCGAAATGTTCAGCACGCACCACCTGACTGCGCCCTTACATTCTGTTTGTTAGATACATATTGTTGAAGAACAGAGCACGAATATCCGTTAGTGACTGATTCATTCATTCATTCATTCATTTGTTTATTTTCTGTGCTCATGAACAGCTTGACGCCTGTGTAATGACGCACAGCAAAATGTTCACATGGTTAGTTACAAAAGTCTCAAAAGCCACGAAATTCGGGTTAAAATATCAATATCTCCTCCACTGAGGGTATTGTAGAAGTGTTGAATACAGGTCACGCGTATCCAGGGGGTGTTCAGGTACAGGAACACCCCCGACATTTAACTTTATTATATATATATATATATATATATATATATATATATATATATTTTTTTTTTTTTTTTTTTTTTTTTATTGTGTGCGTGATTGCTTTTGCACAGTGAAACACTTTCCGAAAAACATTTTCTGGCTACGCCACTGATACGGGGTCATGGGACTGGTTTGGATGATGTGATTACCATGTGGAAAGTCGGAGAAACAAAACTCGACTCGGAACGTGAATATTAATAGCAGATGTGAGATCTGGGGCAATCAATCATTCCATGAATACATTTGCAGGAAAACAAGATCGCGCTCACACCATCTGGAACTCAAAGTAGGGCATTTGGCATCGTTCCAACAGTCTCGCATAAGAAGAATAAACAGCACGACCAATTTAAATGATCGTAAACAATTCGAAAAAAAAAACGCTTTTGAACATTGCCAATCATCTTACCGTAGAACTAATACAATTCCAGACTACAGAGGAAACCTCCAACTTGGTCCGGATTAACGAGAAATATAACCGTAGAATACAGGTTGATATGGAGAACTCGCACGTGATTCTAGAAATTACTCCCAGCTTACGTAAAGAGTCATTTTTATAAGGTTGTTAACATGTACAGTAAAGTGCAACGAAGAATCTGTATACACACCAAGATCACGCGTGCACTCGACTCTTCGCAGGGGATCACCGTCAATCTGATAAACAAAAGTTTATTTTTTCTACCTTTCTACACAAAGTCATAAAACGGTTTTAGAAGGATTGAGCGTTAGCATGTTCTGACGACACCAATTGCACACACATGCCTAACATCCTCCATAAGTTTTTCCCGAAGTCTCACCAAGCGATATGATCTGCCTAAACAGCTTGACATCATATGCGTATTGCAAGATGACCGAATTGCGAACAATTGAGCTCAAATCATTAATAAAAACATTGAAAAAACTCGGCCCAAGTGTAAAGTCTTGCGGCACACCCGAAGAAGAAACAAAGGGCCGGGGGTGATGTCCAAGAACACCAACAAAATTGTGTCTATTATACGAATAATCGAGAAACAGAAAAGCAAAGGAGGTACTCAGGCCGTATATATGATTCTAGTTTGTGTATGTATAAAATGTATGTATAAAAGTGTATGTAGGTATAAAAGTGTATGTATAAAATCAAAGACAAATCAAGACTGTGTTACGCTGAAATAATGTAGAATAAATTAGTTCAAGTTAATAAATTAAAATTTTGCCCAAGCTCCGGAAGTTGCAATAACACCTCTTATTTAGTTTTATGAACATCAGTGACGCTTCTCATGTACCTTGTGACAATTCTAAATGAGTAACTTAACGCGAAATATGCCACTTAAAATAAGATCCATCGATCTCTTTAAGGCTATTTACTACTCTCCATAAGTCCTCTGTTAAACCTAATTTTATGTTAGATTTTATTGACTATTTAGTTGGCTTCGAAAAAGGTAAATACCTAAATATAGATAATCGCTAACAACTAAAGTTTGTAAAAAAAATTCCAAAAAGTTAATGGTGTTTTTTAGGTACCCCTTCCTTCTCAGATTTATTTAAAACTTTGCTAAATTGAAGTTCCTGAATCTTGAGTTTGAAAAACAAGGTCACGACTAATGACACACACAGGTCGTCAGTATATTACAGCACATAAATATAGACCGGTAATGGTTTTATTTTGACAGTTTGCCTGCAAAGCAAGTTGTCGCATCGTATTGCCCACAAATGTAACTTTTTTTCCTTCTGTATTGGATGCGTGTTTGTACAGCATACCACTCTCTACGAGTGTAATGCTCCCTAGCACGAGGAGTTGCCGCGGTGAAGGGAGATATGCTAAAGCGTAATAGTTGCTCTACCACTTCTCCGCAGTGCACTAGTGCGCGGTGACGAGCGCACTCAACGAGGCTGATTAGCTTGCCCCGAACAGACCACGAGCAATGAGAAGTAAGGCAGAACTCCCGAGTACAGTGGAGATCTGATATTGTCACGTTCCTCCGAGGGGACGAGGGTAGGTCGAAAGACGAAGCGACACATAAGTAGATGAATGAAAATTAATTTACTCACAAGCACAAAAAAAAGGAAGCGAATGAAAATAAAATACAGTGATTAAATAGCTACAGTAACTACAGACAGTCTCGGTCGTCTTTAAATGGCAGCTGAGAACACTCACAGTCTCGAGCGTCGATCTTGCTTGGCACGGAACCCGGCCTTGTTCTTCGATGTTACGGGTGTGGGTCCAAGCTTGCTAGGAGCTGTGGGCCGCCCAGCACCGATTCGATGATGTCGCTTGACCAACCAGGAACGCGGCCTGGGTTGACAGGAACGGTTGCGAGGCCGCCCCTTCGTGTCCGTCTTCGAGCTCAAAAATCCAGTGCTCCGAGCTTCTGGTGCGAGCAGCGAGCACGACGCCGCTCCGGCTTGATGGTGGCGAAAAGACCTGGAGCGAAGCCAGGGTTCACCAGGAGCGAAGCCTGGTCTGCCGGGAGCGTTGGCGGGTCAACTGCCGCCCTTCAGGTTCAGTCGTCGAATGTCCGCTCGAGACACACACCTCGTGCTCTCCGCTTGTCGTCAGCTCGTCCTCTTCTTTTTTTCTTCTCTAACCCTGTTGTCACTCCAAGCGCGTGACATTCCCCCCACTTGAAGAGCCTCGATTTATGAGGCGTAGTATCGTTGTGCTGCTGAGATGTCGAAGAGCAGGCCTTGGCATCGGTGAGCACCATAGCAGCACTCACGCACACACATCCGCGCACAAAAAGCACCATGAAATAAAAGACAAGAGTTCGGATAACATTTACAGCCGTGTCACCCTGTTCAAAACACTTCTTGCACATAAAGTTTCCCCCAGCAACAGAGAACGTCCTGCTCGTCGTCACAGTCCGTCCCTTCGCGCTTGGTAATTCATTTTTTTTTCTAAACTTCTCTAAAGTTCACGCTGCTCTTCAGCGGCGGCATTTCGCACTCTTAACTTTGTTTCAATATTCGTAGAGCATAGCTAGAGTGTCTACCTCCCTGGGGTACAAAAGATTACACTATTTAGAAACCCAACCACCCGTCGGTTGGCTCTTTATACTCGACTCATGAAGTCCGCTCCGACGTTGTCTCTTCTCTTAATGTATTCGACATTAAAACTCTGAGTATTGTAATGCCATGATCCAGCTCATAACTCTGCTGTTAGTATGTTTGGCTCTGTTCAAAAGCTCTAACGGCGGATGGTCGGTCTGTACCTTGAAAGTTCGCCCATACAGACACAACTTGAATCTGGGGACGGCCCATACCAACGCAAGGCATTCTTTTTCGACCGTAGCCCGGAACATCGGAGAAGATCTCTCTGAATTCTTCGATCAGCGCACGCACTTCGGCGCTTTTTATTTGGGTCCAAATTGTTGTTTACATTACCGTCCTTCCATCCTTGTCGCTTCGTCCAGCTCGGTGCGATAGGTCCAATAATGTCGATTGCTACTTCCTGAAAAGGCGTCTCGGCCGTGGGCATATTCCCCAAAGGCGCCCTGCCCACTTTGCCTTTTGACACCGAGCGCTGACAGACGTCGCATGATCGGACGTATCTTTTGATATCGCTTTGCATCTTAGGCCAGAAAAACTCTTCTGCCACCAGGCCCAGCGTGTTCTTTATGCCTTGGTGCCCGGACATGACGCCATCATGCGCGAGTGTCATCACCGCCGGTCTGAACTTCTTCGGGAGTACCAGTTGAATCGTCTTTCTCCCCGACGAATACTCAACAGACCTGTATAGCAGGCTGTTTTTGACAAAGAACTGGAACTTCGTCCTAGACTTCGGCCTTCTCGTGATTTGCCCAACTTCATCAAAACACCTTCTGAGCGAGTCGTCTTCTCTCTGCTCTCGAGCGAGTGCCTCTGGAGTCGTATCGATCATTGATACCTGCGGCACGTTCAGGCCTAACTCTTCGTTTTTCTTTTCTCTCACTTCGCGGGACGCTTGTGTCGTGGGTTGCAGCAACTTCCGCCAGAATTCGCGTGACGTGAGTCATCATTGTTTTTGCCTGCACCGGACATCTCGTGGACGTCAGCCCGTACCTCCGATCCTTGGTTTACCAGCTGCGCCGTCAACAGGACTTTCTTCTTCCACTTCACTGGCGTTTTCCCATCCAGGATCTGGATCATCCGCACTTCGGACCTGCGGAATATTCCCCAACACCAGATCGTATAGTGGGTCACTGATACATTTCGCTAGAACCGTTCCGGTATAAAATGGCGTCTGAATCGAAATCTTCGCCTCTGGTAGGTTCTTGACTGTCCGGTCCAATAGGAGAACGGCACTCGATCTTCCGGTGAAATTCTCCGGAGGGACCAGGTCCTTCCTGACCACTACTGTATTACACCCAGTGTCCCTGAGCACTTTTATTCGCCTGTTCCCTAGGCGTCCTTCAACCACGGGCATATTCTCTGCAAGGAACTTCGGAGCTCTCCCAACGGCTGCATTCACCACCGGAATCTTGTCTCCGTTCCTCAGCGTGACGAAGGATTCCTCTGGCTCGTCCGCGGTAGCTGTAGGCCTTGCCCACAGGCATGAGGCCTGGTGTCTTCCGTCCTGTCCCGCCTTGCACTGATTAGCCCTGTGACCCGTGCGTCCACAGTTCCAACACGCGGGCTGATTTAAACCCTTGAGCTTTGCTCCGGCAATTTTCCGCTTTGTGACCCGCTTTCCCACAGAGAAAACAGCGGCTGCTTCTCCTGGAGTCGCCTTTATCATTATTAGCTGGATCTCCTACACTCAGTTTCTTTCCAGTCTCTTCTTTCTGTTTGCCACCTGTGCTCGATTGCGCTTGCGCCTCTAAAAAGAGGTCAGCTTTTGCTGCCACTTCATCCAAAGTTCGGCAGTCCCTCTCTTTAAGGAATACAGCTAGCTTGCTTGAGCAGGTCCCAAGAAACTGTTCCACCAGAACCGTGTCTCGTAGCGCTTCGAATGTCTTTTCGATTTCTGACACCTCAACCCACCGATCAAAGTAACCTGCCAGCCTAGCGGCGAACTGCCTCCTAGTTTCACCCTCCTCGGGTTTAGCATCCCGAAATCTCTCACGGTATCCTTCCTTTGTGTACCTAAATCTCTGGAGCAGAGCCAGTTTTACTTTAGGATAGTCCAACGCGTCCGTGGGTGTCATGCGGCCAACCACCGTGAGCGCTTCTCCTGTCAGACACAGGCCTAATGTCGTCGCCCATTTGTCCTGAGGCCACCCCAAACCTGTCGCCGTGCGCTCAAAACGCTGCAGGTATGCATCGAGGTCGTCCCTCCGCTCGTTGAACTGCGGGATCAACTTGTGAGGACTCCCTCGGAAAGCTTGAACTGGCGCGTCTCCGAGTCCTTCATCCAGCGCCTTCCTGGTGACCCCGTCGCGCAGCGATTCTCAAGTTCCAGTACTTCCCTTCTCTTTCTCTAGAGGTAGCCAGCTTAGCTAGTTCCCCCTCGCGGGTTTCCTTGCCAACTCACGCTCGTGAGCTCTCTCCTCTCTTAATCGCGCTCTTTCGTCGTCCACCCATTTCCTCAACTCTGGCCCAGCATAGCCCAACTCCTTTCCGGCCGCGATTAGCCTCTCGGCCTCCATGACCCCGGATGCCTTTCGCCCTCCGGCGCTCCTCTACCTCTCAGAAGAACAAGACGTCAGAAATGGGCCACGGATCCTGGCAGGCTCGCCAATTGTCACGTTCCTCCGAGGGGACGAGGGTAGGTCGAAAGACGAAGCGACACATAAGTAGACGAATGAAAATTAATTTACTCACAAGCACAAAAAAAAGGAAGCGAATGAAAATAAAATACAGTGATTAAATAGCTACAGTAACTACAGACAGTCTCGGTCGTCTTTAAATGGCAGCTGAGAACACTCACAGTCTCGAGCGTCGATCTTGCTTGGCACGGAACCCGGCCTTGTTCTTCGATGTTACGGGTGTGGGTCCAAGCTTGCTAGGAGCTGTGGGCCGCCCAGCACCGATTCGATGATGTCGCTTGACCAACCAGGAACGCGGCCTGGGTTGACAGGAACGGTTGCGAGGCCGCCCCTTCGTGTCCGTCTTCGAGCTCAAAAATCCAGTGCTCCGAGCTTCTGGTGCGAGCAGCGAGCACGACGCCGCTCCGGCTTGATGGTGGCGAAAAGACCTGGAGCGAAGCCAGGGTTCACCAGGAGCGAAGCCTGGTCTGCCGGGAGCGTTGGCGGGTCAACTGCCGCCCTTCAGGTTCAGTCGTCGAATGTCCGCTCGAGACACACACCTCGTGCTCTCCGCTTGTCGTCAGCTCGTCCTCTTCTTTGTTTTCTTCTCTAACCCTGTTGTCACTCCAAGCGCGTGACATATTTATTTTATATTAAAATAAAATAGAATATTGCGTTATCGTCAGCGATAATCAGAAGTTTCGAAAATGTGCACAAGACCACCGTAACGATCCGGCCGCATTGTGACCCCCCGAGCTATCAGTTTTAGCACTTTGGTACAACTGGCGCAGCAATTACATCACTGCAGTAAAGCCATTTCGGTCATTGTGGGTGGATAGATAGATGGATACTAACGGTAGTACCCTTTACAACGGGCGGTTGCTTGCGCCACCTAGCCTAGAAACAAACACACAACAAAAAGCATTTATCTACTCGCTTTTTTAGGACGATTTCTTTCCTCTCTGCATTCTTGTCATATCACAAGGCAGTGTGGGATATCGCCAAGAAGACCTTTAAAAGGATGGTGAACTGAAATTTGGATTTCAAAGAAAACAATGCAGGAGATGTAGGCGGGACGCTAGAATCCCTACAACACTACTCGTAAGGCGATATCTCGAATAGACGGCCGTATTTTTTGGAAAAAGAGGTCGAGATTGAACGAGGCCGACGAGGCGCGTGACGTCAAGATATCTCGTTTCCTCCTCTCTTCGCTTCGCCCCCTCAAGGCGGCGAGGCGGAGAAGACGCGAGGCCGTTCCCTCTCCTTCTCGGAGAAACAAGACGTAAACATATCTGTCAAATGCGCCTCCTTTTTTTAGAAAAATACGGTCATCCGTTCGAGATATCGCTGTATGAGTGATGTTTTGGTGTTTGTAGCATCCCGTTGCACGCTTCTGCCGCCGCGTTTTGTGGAATCCAGATTTCGGTTCAGCATTCCTTTAAGGGATCGGGCAAAAAACAGCAACAACGTCACTCTTGCTTTTTCCTTCCGGCGAGGGAGTCGCCAATTTTCCGCTGATCAAACCTAGTCAGGGTTATCCCAACACCGGGCCGACTGGCAGACAGCGTTGAGACTTTGGGCCACAGCCACGCGAGAGGGAGTCCCAATTTTCCTCTGTTTCGCCTGTCCCCAGCTGTGTTAGCTAGTTTTTCTTCGGTCAGTTTTCTCGTAGACAATTTCCACCAATCTTCTAACCTCCTCTTGTTGACTGTAATCCTTTGCGCCTTCATTCTTCCATTCTAGCCAGCAAAACCCAGCCCCAGCCCCCCAGCCAACTCCCCCCCCCCCCCCCGGCAAGATCCCTTACCCCTTCAGGGAGGGCAGCGAGGGCAATTGGTGATAAAACCATTGTCGCCAATTATATGAGGTGTTATCTGAAATGTGAAACATTCAAACAACACAATCGGATGATTGGGTTGTTTCAACTTTCCCGAACAATTTTGGGAGTGGGGTTTCCGAAAAGAAGTTGTGGATGCAGCTAATTTTGTTAGCGAACGTTTCTCTTTCGAGCACCTGTGTGAAACTGAACAAGAGCGTTTATACAATGATCTCATCGAATGCTTGTTACCCTACCAATCTATCGTACGTTGACAACAGCTCAGCCGGGACAAGACGTATTCATACGTGTTAAGAGAATGCGAATATCGCCAACTGCTAAAAGTTTTGTTTTTCGTGTGTGTGTGTGTGTGTGTGTGTCTGTGTTTGTGTGTGTGTCTGTGTTTGTGTGTGTGTGTGTGTGTGTGTGTGTGTGTGTGTGTGTGTGTGTGTGTGTGTGTGTGTGTGTGTGTGTGTGTGTGTGTGTGTCCGTTAAAATGTGGCTCAAAGACAAAGTGATGCTTTTGTCTTGGTCCATAAACTCTAGGCTATGTAACCAGCCTGAAACTATGAGGAAGAAGGACCTTCTCCTTAGCCTGAATGGAATTCGCTTTCTGCCAGTTTCACCCAAAGACACATGTGCCATTTGACCTTTTCTTCTTGCTGGGCCGTGCAGGATGACCGACCGCAAGGCTGAATACCCGCGAACTACAAAATGTCTGTTTATTGAAGAGGTTCAGGAAGTTAGGAACGTTTACGAACAGATGAACGATAGTCTCTCTAACTGACTGCCATTGCTGGATCAGTGTCTTATGTTGCTCAATTTTTTAACTGTATTCTTGTCTTGTTAGAGTTCTGTCACAAAATCCCGACGGCAGGCACGTCTGATTGCTTGTAAACTGGTTAGAAGTTTGCAATTTTCGCGTAAAAAGGATACGAAAAAGGTTATCTCAATGAAACCATGAAAGCATTCCTGTCATAGCCAAATCCCTCACTTCGCATAGAAACATCTGGTGTAAGTTTATCCACAAGGTTTATCACTCTGAACCAAAACTTCGTCACGCGCTATTTTCCGAACCATCTTATATATCATCAAGCACTGTCATACGCCCAATTTCAATGCTGCTTTTTTGACAAAAAAAAAAAAAAAACTTCAATAGACTGGAATCGACTTCCCACAGTCATTGTCATTACTGACACTGATAATTTTACAGTTTCAAATGCTATTTTCTTTTTTTTTTTGCATGATGCATCTTAATGTTTCTGTGTTTTTCTGCCTTTCTTTCTAACGTGTTGTATATTAACCCCCCACCTCCCCTCTCTGTGATGCACTCGGGCCCTGAGAGAAAAATAAATGAAATGAATTGAAATAGCTCACTCGGTAAAGCACTTGCCTTGAAATCTCAAGGTGGTGGGTCCAACTTCCGCCGGAGGCTTTTTTGATTTAAAATCTCTTCTATGGCTCTCTAAGGGCATTCGTATTACTCTGGTGGACGTAACGCTTTCCGGTGTTCGTTTTTCATTAAAGTGGGGCTGGGCAACTGATCGATTTTCCTACCGATTACTCGATTACTGCTTCAATCGCGATTAATGTTTTAACCGGTTAAGCTGTGAAATGTTTACTAACAAATATAAAGTAAAAATAAACGCTTTTACCATGCAGGCGTGGACGAGTACACCTTTATGAAGGGCAAACTTTAGGTGACATTTTGACCTAAAGTAAATTGGTGGAGCGAGATTTCTAACAAGTGCAGAAGGTTTTACGTGCCCTCACCACTGCAACGTCATGCGAATGTGCGTTTAGCGCAGCAGGGGCTTCTGGGAACCACCAAAGGGGCATCGCTGTGAACGGGGGATATCAACGAACCTCTTTGACTCTGCAGTTGTAGTAATAATCTGAGTCTGATTGTCAAATATAGACTGTTGTCAAGTACACGTTGAGGTTTATTCATAATTGAAATCGTAAACTGCGCGGTTTATCACATATTCAGCAAAAGGAAAACGTGTAATTTTGTCTTTAAAAAAATATTATGCATGCAAAAGAATGAAACCGATGAATCGATTCATTAATCGATTAAAGGGTGGCGAATAATCGGGTTATATTTTTAATCGACGACCAGCACTACAATATAGTACAGTCGTTCCCACGTCAGGTTTAAACACTTGTCATCATTCGTGGTCTGTATCCAAGTCAACGGAGGACTATATTTTAAATTAGAAAAGAGGGGGGGGGGGGGGCTAGATCGGTTTTGTTGCCGGGGAATATGAAGTGATCTTCCACTCAGTAACAATAATACCGTTTATCAGTTTATATTAAAAAAATCATGTAGCGAACTAGTTGTGTATTAGGAAGAGGTGAAAGATCAAGTGTATCCAAGAGACGCACGTAATCATAAAAAAAACTCTCCGCCCAACGTGGCGATCTTAGATAATTCTTACAAATCATTGCTGTACGCACTCTAACCTTAACATTTGACTGACGCGCAGATAATTACACACAGAAGAAGAAAAGGTCAACCTTCATAAAACTAACGACCGAAATAGGTGCAGTATGCAGGTGTAACTGCGGAAATTACAGGTAATGCGTTCAATTACGCCTAGGATACGTAAGGAATCATTGGTCATTTTTGAAACATGGTAATTAAAATTCAGGCGTGAGTCAATCAAAACGCCAAGAGTCAACTTTCTGAGGGAGGGGCCGGTCAGGATGGGGACGACCAATGATGGTGTTCGCCCGATGGAAGTCCCCCGGGAAGTCGAATAAGAAAAAACTAAAACAAAAAGTTGTTCGATCCCGCTGGACACATTACAACGTTGTTTGGTTTACGATGGCCAGTGTGGCCACGTTTATTTCAAAACAAAACGACAACAAGTCAACGGTAATATACAAAACTTCCAAAATTAAAACCCATACTTTAGTCCCCAGTCTCAAGAGCCGAATTCTCCCTGATCTCAAAAGCCGAATCCCCAAGAATCCTCTCGGCAGCCCTTCTCTAGACTCGTAGGGACGGACCTCCAGAGACGGACCAATCACTTCAAATTTGTCCATCGCCACGTGGTACACTCTTACCCAATGATCAGCGAGCAGTCAACGTGATCTGCCTCCGACACCTCAACGGTCAAAACCAAATTCCTTATACATGCTTTCCTCGCCGCCTGACTGGCGCCACCCAGTTAAGTTATTCCGTGGATTAAAAGCGAAGTTTCTACACTAAACGGCAAAATACAACGGATACAAGCACACCCGCTTAAAATCGACATGTGCGGACAGAAGTACCGCTGCTCAAGACACGGGTGTTCCGGCGCCCCAAACTGAAAGCCAATCCGTTTGTTAACGACCGGGGTCCGACTCATCTCCACCGAGCCCCTCGGCTGCTCGAAGCAACCCGCGCGTGGGGGCGGAAGACGACTCCCCGTTCTTGCTCTCCCGCGAGCGTACCCTCTGCCGCGGGTCTGCGAGCAAACGCCCAAAAATGCCGACGCAAACATAAACAGATCAAAGAACAATGCCGACGCAACTATAGAAATATAAGCTTTTCTAAAACAAGTTTTACTTATTACAAACAAAATCCTTCGTTACTTAACTCCAAGGTCACGCACAACTGAACATCTTGAAATGTCTGAGTCGTGCAATTTATAGGGATGAACAATAACATTTGCCATACGGGAGAAAGAGACAACCTTAGTTGTCTCTTTCTCCCGCCAGGTCAAACGATGAGGTCGAACGCCTTAGAACAGTCAAAATTAGTAACATGAACCTGGCCACGGAAACCAACTATGCTTAGCGACCTCCAAAAAGGTTACAAGGTTAGTCTCAACAGACCGTCCATGATAAAAACCAAGCTGATTTGGACTGAGCATTGGTCTAAAATGCAAACTCAGATGCTTAAAAATAACTTCCTCGAAAACCTTGGAAAAAGCAGGAAGCAGTGCAATCTGTCTCTAATTATCGACACTCGAAGAGCTTGCAGATTTGTGCACTAGCACAGTCACAGCATTTTTCCACAACAATGAAAATATACTTGTCTTTAAGGACATGTTAAAATGTACTGCATCACAAGATCCAGGGTAAGAAAACACTCTTTAACAATGAAGGCAGGGATCCCATCGTCCCCACATGACTTTTTTGAGGCAAGTTATTTTATGGCCCCAAACCAGACCATCAATCATCAATGCAGGAATTGACATAAGAAGGAAATTATCAGAACAAGGCGTTGTTTTGTTAAACTGGGGGACATAGAATGCCTATCGCTGAAATTAGAGATTCCGGAGAAAATGTCTGAATGTCTGGGAAGGGTCCAGAATTGGACGTTCTGGACCCTTCCAAGTCCTTAAAAAAACAAAAACAAAAAAGCAGGTAAGATTGATAGAGGCCTGTAGTTTCCCATGTCGTTTTTGTTTTCTTTTAATGCGTTAGTATTAGAACGCTCGTCTTGACGAATACCCAGCGGTGTCTTTCGTTTGTCAGCGCCGGGGAGAGAGGGAGAGGGTGACGCTCGCGACGCACCCATTGGTCCGAAGCCGACGTCAGCACGCGTCAACCGCTCCCTCTCTACCCGGCGCTGACAAACTGACAGACACCGCCGGGTTTTCGTCAAAACGAGTCCTTTCGTTTTCGCCGAAGAACCGTGGCACAGTTGGCGCGGAGCCCGATAGGAGGGGGCGCCGCGGCGCGGTGGAATGCGCGCGTGCTCAGTTGCCGCTCTTGTACGTTCGTAATTAAAAAAACTAATAATATAAAACAACTTTACCCCCCCCCCCCCCCCAAAAAAAAAAAAGGACGAATGAAAGTTACGAATACCTCGATGATAACTCAAAGAGTGAGGCCGGTTTTTCCGTTTTTACGACCTTGACTTTGGGTCCTTATCGAAAGAGCCTGTGGGACGCATTGAGGGGAAATCGCTTTCGAGAGAGAGGCAAAGTGATTCCTGCCATTACTTTGTATCTTTGTACACTTCTTTTACGCTTCCTAGTCGTAAAAATGGCATTGCTTTTTCTTCATCGAGAAGAGGCTTTTTTAATGCAGCTCACGCCAGACGTTTTGTTTCGGAAGTGCGGAGAAGAAACGCTCTCGGTGCTAGCAACCTTGAAACAGAAGAAAGAAAACACAAAAAAACCTGCGTGGCTCTTTTTCTATCTTTTCTTCGTTCGTTTTGTTTTTTTTCTTTTTGCGTATATTTTCCTCCGGCCTTTTTTTTTCCTTTTTTTTATGCTAACTTTTAGTTGACGAGCTCGACCTTCGTAGTCGTTGGTGTAGTTGCGTTTAGACAATTCGTGTTTTACTTCCCCGTCTCGTTTCAGCGGCTCTTGTACGGGCGAGGGTGACGCTAGATAGAGTGTTGCTTTTACTCGTTCTTTTTTATCCGCTTCTGTTTTTATCCATTGCTTTCCGTCTTTTTTTTGCGACTCGTACGCGCTTCGTTCCTTTTACGATGAACCGCGGGGGACGCATACGAGCCATCCCACAGCCAATCCGAGGCTGCGAACGAATCACGTGACCGAGCGCCCCGCCAACGCCTCCTCGATAACGAAGCCATAGTGCCGACCTTTTTGTGTCACTGCGCGCAGAATTTCGCTCGAGTCAGCGATTCGCTTGGACCCGCGTTAAATAGGTGAGAACACGAGTCCCGGCGGAACGGTAACGCAGAACTCGTGTGCAATGTACGCCTCGCGTTGGCTATGTCGACGCTATACGAAGTGCAAGTTCGTCTGCTTTAATTGCATGGGTTGTGGTGACGTCAGAACGACGCCGAGCTCTGATTGGCTCTGATTGAAAGGATAGTGGGTACACCTCAAAGAAAGCTGCCTCGAGGTCTACCCACTATCCTTCAAGCAGAGCCAATCAGGAGCTCGGCGTCGTCCTGACGTCACCGCAACGCCTGCGCAAGAAACAGGCAGACTTGCTCTCCGCATAGCGTAGCTTGCATACTGCTGCAGCTACCCCACTGCTGCGAGAACATGTGGCTTTGTCCCGGGTCTCATGGGCACACGCTCGCGCGACTGGCTTTGACAGAGTTGGAGCACTGCGCAAGCTGCGTCAGTCTTGACAACGAATCGCCCGTTCACGCATACATAACGTAAAGAAAGAAAAAAAACACGATTGCAATAAGAAAATTACGTTTCGCCGAACGCTCATTTTCCGCCCAACTATAGCGCTAGAGGTTCAAACCGGACTGCACAATGCACCTACATAAATCCAAATTCTCCACAAAAAAAAAAACAACAACAACAATGCTTTGCAAAAAAAAAAATTTTTTTTTTTCGAAATTTACGTGACTATGTAACGCGGGATCGGATCGGTCTTGATGGCTCGTCGTAAGCGTCCTGTGCGCTCCATCGTAAGCTGCAGTTATCCTGCCTGGTTTTCCCGAGGGCTTTACTCTTTTTGTTTCGTTAGGTTGTTTTCGAGTTGGCAGAGTTCCCAGAGTGCGTAACCAACCGCGACACGTATACGTTACGTTAGAACCGAGACTTCGCGGCGTCCGCGGTATGAGAGCGTTCCGCGAATTCCCCCTTCAACTTCCACGAGACTCGACTCGCGTCAGAAAGAGGCGCGTTATCTTCTGGTTAACCTTGAATCGCAACCTAGGAAAGTGACGTCATCGGACCGCACTAGTGGTCATTCCGAACTTGCAACACGATAACCCGGGAGCGGGGCAAAAAAAACGCGACCGCTCCTGGATTAGCATGTAAGCATTTGAACCGGCTCGCCTGCACCACACTTACCTTATTTCCAACTTGATCGTTACGAAAAAATAAATAAATGGGGGTTGGAAATGCGTGGTGCAGAAAGTAAGCGGTCAGCAGGCAAGACCACTAGAATGGCTGCGCTGCATGGACATATATGCGAGGTGTTTCTTTTCGAGCTTAACGGATTTGTTTTAAGAAGAGCCGAGAAAGCTACACTAATGCGGTTCGTGCGGGTGACAGGGGACGTGATATAGAGGGATAATCGTAACAACCAGTCGGCTAATTAAATAGCATGCGTTAATTAGCTTTTTAATCATTGAAAAGAACCTACGTTTCCAATTAGAAATTCGAAAACCACAAAATCAGTCAATGTTAGAAAGACTCGGAGCACGTGAAAAGCGGGAGGCGTTGGAATTGAATCGCGTTTCCAAAATACATCCGTACGGGTTTGGCGCTGAAAAGGGCCGTCTTTCGATGTGTGCCTGAAGTGCCCCGGGGAGATGGCTGCACCGAGGATCAGCTGAGGACGAAGAGGGACACACGAGACACCTGCCCGCAGTACGCTAGAGTTATTGCTACTCGTGGAGCAGGTGCAAAGCTAGCGGTGCGATAAAGCGCCCGCACGGAAGTTTCCGTCTGAGAATCATAGCCCTAACCTCGTGCCCTCTTGCAGGAATGGCAACTTTAGCGCACTATACTGCGCTTCCCACCTGCTCAAAGCCTTTCGGATATTGACTGACTTAGTGGATTTTCAACGATGCTCGGGAAGATGCTAATTGGAGCCACTCGTCTACAGGGTGTCACAAAAGAAAATTTACACGGTCTTTTTTACCTCAAAAATAAACTAGGCATCGCCGAACGCTTAATTTCCGCTTAAAGGTAGAGCTATAGAGGTCACAACCAGATGCCAAAGTTTCAGCCCGATCCAATAACTTAATCAAAAGTTATAAGCCTGTAGAGCTGGTCGTCCATTAAAAATTTTAACCCGATTAATCGCCACCCTTTAATCGATTAATTAATCGATTAATCGGTTGCGTTGATTTTTATAAATACTATATTAAAAATAATGCAACAACGCGTCTTGCCTTTGAAGACTTATTTCACTTTCTGTTACACGGCGCAAAGGACATTTAGAATTGAGGATACATATAGTTCAACGATTCAAAGACTTGTATATTTTTGCTGCAGCTCCAAAGACAAAGAAGTTTGTCCACATTCTCCGACACGAAGACAAGAAGTCAGGGCTTGGGCGATGCTTTCTTCTTTTTTCAGAGAAAAGGGCCTCGATGAGAAGGCGTTGATTGTTGTCTGCGTTTTGGCGGATGGTCCCTGCTGCAGCGGCGTATACATGGGTGCTTCGCTCGTAGGTGATACTGAAGCGAACTTACGCTTCCACTGTACGAAAACGGCTTTTTGCAGATGATGCACTGGACTTCCCTCGAGTTAAAGCTTCACCGCTGGAGTTTACTTTAAACCCAAACTTTCCAGCGAGATTGCCTTTCATACTCGTGAACTCCTCCATTTTACGGGCCAAATACTGGAACAAGCAACCATGGCGTTGTCAGCTTCCCAGCTTGTTTTTCTGCTTGTTTGTGTTGCCTGGGCAGGATGTGTGATTGATCCTCAACACGCGAAGCTTCGCGGTCGCGCGGGGATCAATTGCGGGCCCGGCTTGTTCGTCTGGCCTCGGCAGAACTGTAATGTGTACCCTCGAACACGTGACGCTTCGCGAGTGCGAGAATTGAGCCTCGCTCAAAGCACCTGGGTGGGAACGGAAAACAGCTCGGGACAGAACGAACGGATACACGCCACGCAGCGAATAAACACTGCTCGTTTTTTTTTTTGACGTTTGTTGCGTGTGAGGAAAAACGAAAGCGTGTTTTAAAGGTCATAAACGTCAGGGATTCGTTCTAAGCGGTATTCGCGCAAGGTACAAAAACTGTTGCACCCAGCGTTCACCTCCTCAATTCGCAGCCAGAACAAGCGGCTACGTGATCTGGAGCCGATTACAGGCCGACAATTTGGATCCTAGCCACATGGGTTCAGTGAACAAGAAATGAGTGAGTGGAGCAGCTGAGATATGACGTTACGGCCGAAACGTAGCCCAGATCTATTTTGTTGACCCAATATTTGCTATGTCCCCAAAAACTAAACTTTTGGCTGGTGTATATCAATGACTTTATTTTAAGAAGTTTACCTTGGGGAGCTCAAAGGAGTGGGGAGGGGGGGGGGGGCGAATCTGGCTCTATGCTAGCGGTTGTACTGCACTGGCTAAATATCTCATCTAGAGCTGGGAGACAAGCGGCCCGTTGAGGCAGACAGTTCTAGGCTGTATAAACAACTCACGGGGGATACTACGATCCCCCAGCTACGTCATCAATTTTTTACAAAGGAGAAATTGGAAGAAAAAGATCGCCTTTGTTCTTGAAATGACACTGCGACGGGAGAGTTTCTTGGTCAGTGGCATTGCGTGCGAGTATATTTGGGTCCCACTAGTGCCAGTAAGCTCGTGTAAAGTGAAAAACGTTCTAAGCTAATATCGTTGCACCGCCCCAAGTAATATTAATATTTTTGTTTCGTAACCAAGTCATTAAAGTACACAATACGGCATTCTAACATGATATAAAATTCACTTGGTATTCTCGATTTTTTTTAACCTTGTTGCTTAGATATTCCTCTGCACTTGTCTGTGTCCATCCTAGACCTGTCCTGTTTTTGGACATATCTGAATTGAGAAAACGTTCTCTCAACATCACAATATTTTACAAAGCAAAACAATGTCACTTGAATATGCTGCTCCGGTCAAATCAAAGTTGCTTATTCTTTTATTTTTGCGCTATTTGAAAAGGAAAGAGAAGAAGGGCAAAGGATAATTCGTAATGGATATAAAAACGGACATTTTGGGGCTCGATCTGTCACTGCAGTTCAATGAAGTCAACAGAATCTAGCATCTTTTCGGAGCTCTGGAGCTAGTGTACGTGTTCCTACCAATTTTTTTGTGAAATATAGCCGGACCAGCCTAATTCGGACAACGGTGGAATGCTTTTTATAAGTTCTGGTAAAAATCGGGTTTATCCCGTATTTTTTAGAGAAGATGTGAGGGGTGTAAATATTGGGAAATATCGCGTTTTTACCCGAAAACGAAGAACCCTATTAATGGGCCGTGCAGTGATTTCCCTAAACACCCCTTGTTCTTCTGGAGGCAACCGCTTAATTCGCAATGACTCCTTATTCTTAATGCCCCCACACCCCCCACAACCCTAAAAATTTAGGACTCCCTCCCCCTAATTTCAAATTTTGGGAAACCCCTCGGGCGTGATCGTTTGCTTCATGCACAGGGGCAGCGAAGTCAGAACGCCAAGCTCTTATTGGCTGATCGAAAAAAAAGAAAAGAATTACGGGTAGATCTGCACTGAGCTCTACCCACTGTCCCTTTAATCAAAGCCGATCAGAGCTCGGCGTAGCTCTGACGTCATCGCAAACCCTCCTGAAGAAGCAGACGACGCGCGCATACGTTCTGATCGTCTGCTAGCGCCTCCCCTGCTTTTCTCCTCGCCACCCAATAACGCAGCGCGTGCATACTTGCGATCGATATCCGCAAGAGGCGTCCCCCCATGAAATTGCAAATGCCCCCCCCCCTTCCCCCACAGTTTGAGATGGACTCTCTATGCGGGGTGCAATTTCGTCTGCTTCTTGCCCAGGAGTTGCGGTGACGTCAGAAAGACGCCGAGCTCTGATTGGCTCTGATTGGAAGTGTGATAGTGGGTAGACCTCAAAGCAAGTTGTCTTAAGGCCTACCCACTATCCTTCCATCACAGCCAATCAGAGCTCGGCGTCTTTCTGACGTCACCACAACCCTGCAAAGTAGCAGACGAACTTGCACCCGCATAGAAGCTCCGCGACGGTAGCGACACTCGCGTTCGCTCGCACTTTTCTTTGCCGGTATACTTCTAGCACCAACCACCAGGATCGCGATATCAGACAGCATGAGACGCCTGCTTCTGTGCCGCCATTTTGTTTCCACCACTTTGGCACCACTCGAAGGCGCGTTCCAGGAGTCGTGCTGTTAGGTTCACTAGCAGACGATATAATCACGTGGCTGTTTGGTCATTTTCGTTTCCTCCGCACGCTTCGTTTGTGGAACTTCAGTTCGTCCTTATGTGTGTGACTTGTTGGCTAAATAATAAGTTTCAGAGAATGCTGATTCTCCTTGCTTTGTTTAGCATCCGCAAAGAAAGCAAACCGTAATGCATCTTTCTTTTTAATTATTTTTAACTGCTGACGTCTGTCGGACGGAATTGCGTCAGTTGTGCGGTCTGTTCTGTATGTATCTCTTCATCCGGTATCTTTTTTTTTTTCTCAAGCGGTTATTTCTTTAGTAATAAACCCGGCACTATGAATGCAATAAAGAAAGAGGGTGTTGTGTGCGCCTGTGTGGTATTCTTGGTTTAATTGATTTTGATTTCTAGTGTCCAGTTAATTATGAAAGACAGAACTGCTTGTTTGCGTTTTCATACTTCCTTAGTGATGTGCGTCCCCCCCCCCCCCTTTTTTTTTCGTCCGCTTCCGCTACGTTGGTTCGAACATCTGGTGCCGTCGTTTGCTTTAAAAAAAAAAAAGAACAGCAAATAAAAAAATATAGCCTTCGTTTATATATCTGCTTTCAGGACAGATGGTGCACATTTATCCCGTCTCTTTTGTATTATTTTACCGATTGTATTTCTTTTTCTTTTTTTTTAAACAATTGAGCCGCTGTCTACTAAATCACGTCTGCCAACAACCTTGAGGTGTTATCTGTTTCGTACTCGCTCCGCCACGCAAGAGATTTTAGCCACTTTTTTTATATGCATGTATTAACATTGTTATACTCCTTTGTCGTTTTTTGTTTGTTTGTTTTTTAGCAACGTGATCTATGAAACGCTGCGAAATGTTTAGAAACGTTCTTGTACTGCCACAGAGACTATAATTGACATGCCGAATCTGTCTGCCGTAGTACCTTTCTCAAAGTTCGAACTTCTGCACGAAATCCTTAAAAAAAAAAAGAAAAGGAATGGGTTATGTCACGATTTGGTTCGGTGTTATTTTAGAAATTACCATTAAAATATCATAGCGAAGCTCTTGATGAAACCTCTTGGACACAAACCCCGCCACCTGGGATTGTTGTCAGTACATGGTCATTGTAATTTTTATGTTATTAAAATATATTGTCCTGATAATCTCCTCATGTCAATTTGTGTATTGACGACTCATGATGCGGCTTCAGCCGTAAGAGAACTTACCCCAAAAAAGACATGTGGGGAAAATCGGCACACGTAGCAGAGCGCGTTAAATAAACTATAATTCATAATAAAAAAAAAAAACGCTGAAAAAATTATTTGGTTTTATTTCTACAGAAGCATCTTACTACGGTGACTCTCCTCCAGCCCTTTAGGATTTCGAACTCCACAGAACTTATCTTCCACCTCGCCTTCCTTCACTCCACCACACAGCCACGCTCCGTGTTTTCGTTAGACATAGAAGAAATTTAGTACAGTCTTGACCCCGAATTCTCTTGAATTCCGTCTCCGATGCAATCTATGAACACGGCCTCTGTAAGTCCCTAAACACCTCAGGGATCTCCGTAAAGAACTTCACAGATCATCCTTGCCTTATACTTTCAGTCCACACTCGTTCAATGCAACGACAAAATATTAAAGCACAAGAAAGGTGTTTGTATAGGCTCCTGCCTCGCCCCGGTGCTCAGTGAAGTTTTCCTCGTGTACGTAGACCGATCAGTAAAGTGCCGCCTGGATATTTTCGCTCCCGAGAGCTGAGTGTTTCGATACGTAGATGATTATCTTGTTATTCGTTCGACCTCCGTCTCTCCATGGGCCATTTGTGAAGCATTCAAGTTCGTCGGGTCTCAAGTTTACGAGCGAAGAGCCAACAGATGATGGACTACAGTATCTGGATCTAAGACTTCATCTTCAACCTCAAAGCCTGTGCTAAAACCTTTAGCAACGATCAAAAAAAAAAAAAAGAAATAACGGTACTCTTTTTTTGCAGCGACCACTCCAAGTTGGTAAAGCTTGGAATTATGCGATCCCTGTTTGGCTCCTCTCGTTCAAAATCCTGTCCCCAAACCTCTCAAGAAGGAAGCTTCCGACGTCAGCAAGACCGACTTCTCTAATCCGGGTAACCAGCAGGCCTTCTCCGTACTACCCTTCAATGTCTCATCAGAGTCCCCAACCGTCGTTTACATGGATGCGACTACAGCGCATCGGATCCAGTTAACGAATCGAATCGGTCCATGTAAACAACTCGGATCGGATCGGATCCGATCCGCTGGGACAGGGTGGTTTGAGATGGTCAATCCGAATCGAGATTCTCCATGTATACGCTAGCGGATCGGATCGAGTGCTCGAGCGAGGGATTACGGGAGCTTTGCTTTGCATGCCGCTAGGCAAACCGGACACCTCGGAAACAATCTGAAGGTCATGAGGTTTGCGTTGTGATCCTTCGACACGAGGTGCCGCTACTGGTCGATCCGAATCCATGTAAACGTAGTGGTTGAAGTGGACCCGATTCGCCAACTGGATCCGATGCGCTGCTGTCGCATCCATGTAAACGTAGCCACAGACACACACGCCCGGCCTGCTTTTCATACGTGCATAACACCGCCCACCGCCTGAAGAGTCTCGCAGTTCAGTTCGACACGGAGGAGGTCTCCACATGTGGAATGAAGTTAAAACAGATGTGCCAAAAGGTGGATAACGAAAGTCGTCCACCAGAATGCCCCAACAACCACTACAACAAATATGTTAACTGCCAAGAAAAGCCAATTTATTCTGTTCCGCTGAGTTGTGGCAGCAAATACATCGGTCAGACGGGACGATGCCTGAACGTTCGCCTTAAGGAACACTTTCTAGAAGTCAACAAGGCGTCACTTGACCCCTACCATCAAATTGTTATGCACGCCCGCACCTGCCATGATTGCACCCCCAGCTATGAAAACACTACACTGCTTGGTTCACACAAGGACAAGTATGGGCGAGAAATAGCTAAAGCATTTAAGATCAAGAACGCCGCAGACAATGTTTCAGAACCTTCGTCTTATCGACAAAAGACCTGGAATTCCTAGCGCCAGAGTTATCATAGGAACAGCCTCCTTAAAATTTATTATTTTTCAGGGAGTAAAATACAGTTAGATTTCTCTTTATATTTTTCTAGTATTCTCGTCTTCTTCGTCAATTACTCTGCGACCAAAGTGGTTTTCGTAGTGCGATCGGCATCATATAAATGTCGTTGCTCGTTAAAAGCACTGGGCGTGTCTTTCCCTCGTCCATTTCAGTGTATTTATTGTTTGTGTATGAACTATAGCGAAAATGGGATCCCTGCCTTCATTGTTAAAGGGTGTTCAGTTATCTTGTCTTGTTATCTTGTCAATGTTGTGGTCGTGCCAGTGCACAAATCTGCAAGCTCTTCGCGTATCGATAATCGCAGTCCAATTGCACCGCTTTCTGCTTTTTACAAGGTTTTTGAGTAAGTTATATCTAAGCATCTGAGTTTTCATTTTACACCAATGGTCAGTCCGAATCAGCACGGTTTTTGTCGTGGGCGGCCTGTTGAGACTAACCTCGTAAAGCCGGGGTCACACTGCGCTCATACATCATACAAAAGTCTGCAAACACGACTGACTGCAATATCCGTGGTTCGAACGCCGCGTGCCAAGTTTTCTCTTATTGCCATGCAGAATTCTAAGCGCGGATCTCGCGGTGACTGGAATTCCGACCTGTTTGCAGATTTTCGTATGTATGATGTATAAGCAGTTTGACCCCGGCTTAACCTTTTGGAGTTCGCAAATCATATAATTGGGTCCCGTGGCTTGCTTGATGTTGTTCATTTTGACTGTCTTAAGGCGTTTTACTTCCTAGATCACAATCTATTATTGAAGAAGCTGTTTAATATGAATCTTTCTTCTGGTCTTTGCGACTGGTTTGGCAGCTACCTTAGTGATCGCTCAAATATGGTATCCTACTTAGGACTCAAATCATTTCCTTATGTGACAAATTCCGGAGTACTACAAGGGTCGAACCTTGGACCTTCGCTTTTTAATATTTTTTTATAAATAACCTCGCAACTTGTGTCATTAACTCAGAGATGCTACAGTTTGCTGACGACGTGAATATTTATCGTAGTATCCGCACGCCTACTGACTGTAAACTGTTACAAAACTATGTCGATGCGAATCGCCTGTGGTGGTGTACAAACTCGTTGCTTTTAAACCCCACCAAAACTAAGGCAAATGTTATTGTTCATCGCTATAAATTGCATGAGTCAGTTAATTTTAGATCTTGAGTTGTACGTGACCTTGATGTTTTGATGCACTCACGCCTAAATTTTAAGTACCACATTTCGAAAATTATGAATTTTCGGAAATTGACGAAATGTTCGAAATTTGTGAAAATTACATCACATGACTTCGTGTCACGTCACCCATGAACCAATTCAGTTTCTCCGCTAGATTTAGCGGGAAATCTGACGTCACGTGACTTCAACAACAATTCAATTTCCCGCTAAATTTAGCGGGGCTTTTACGCCGATGGCGACGCCGCAATAAGCGGAAATGGTTGCCTAAGAGCTGCGCTCTAAAACATATTCACCGTTTTTGATCAGACAGAAAGTCTCAGTAGTATTGCAATGCGACCGCAGTAGAATTTCAACGCGTTCGTTGCCTTTGCAACCGGACTCATACTGCTATGGAGAGCGGTTTTGCGCCAGAGTGTGGCGCCACTAGCACTGCTCCGCGCGCCCTCTGAACAGCCGAACAGGACTATATGCATGCCTTTCGGCTATCTTCTGTTGTAAATTAATTTCGACAGCTAAGCGCTTTGTCGGTTGACACGGCTGAGCGGGCGGCGCCGTCAAAACTCGTTCTAGAATAAAACCAGCATTCCAGTCGCATTCGCTCCGTCGCGCATGTACTCAACAAAAATAACTTACAGTTTGTTTCTAGTTTCAAGATACAATGTTTTCTCAATGTACCCGGGAAAATACACCCCCCCTAAAGCACAAGAAAAGCGGCAAAGGGCGATAATGTAGCCGCCAGGAGTGTGAAATCGCGCCTACCCAGGCAGCACCATATCGAAATCAACAGTCTGTACACAAATCGATATCGCAGGCTGAATGAAGCCAGAGGAGCGCTTGCGTTCGCGGGCGCGCGCACTCGAGCGGGCGACCTTGGCTGTTGCGCTCTTGATCTTGCTGCGTTAGCGGCTGGTTTGGATAGTCAAGGTCAAGATGGCCGCGACGGAGTCAGCGGAGTCCCAGAACGCGGCTTCGCGCCGCCGCTCTTCGCCGCGATCGCGCTCCTCTTCTAAACCCCGCTTCGCCACATCTCGGCAAACGGCGAAGGCTACGGGCTCCAGCGAGCCAATCAGCGCCTCGGCGCGACGCACGAGACAGCATGACATCGGAGTGCTCTCGTTCCACGGAAGGCTGTCACGCGCTTCCCACTCTGACGCTGCGATTGGCTCGCGAAGGCCGTAGAGTTCTCTCTTTGCAAAGTTAAGGTGAGACGAAGTTAGAGCGGCCGCCGTAAATCAAGAAGCCCGCCGTGCCATCGAAACCGCCCACCAACATTCGTCGTAGTCTGTACGCGGACCGACGGTCCTCTTCGGCGAAGTGTTCCGGAGTCGTTTCCGTTTTCTCGGGAACGAACGCGTGAAGGATGCCGCGCGAGCTGCGTCGGAGAGGGATAGTGGCACCGATTCTTCGGAGCCGAAGCCGAGCTCGCTACCCGCGGAGTTGTTGCACTTCTCTTTGCCCGAGGAGCGGGAGTGGAACGGCACATGCGCGAGAATACAGTACCACGGTGGGCCTGCCAAGGACCCTTTTCCGCCATTCTCTGAGAGTTTTTCCGTTTGAAGTTGTACGTGGCACGATCGGACGTGATAATTTCTTTAGGTAAAAACGCTAAACCCTGTTACTCAAAAAAAAAAAAAAGAAAAAAAAAAGGTTTGTAGGATTTTTTAAATCTTCAGTGCCTCAGTGTTTCTGGGCTGGCGGCCATCCCATAGTGAGGGCAACACTGTCTTCTGCTAGTCAAAACGCCACCTTGCCGTGCCGTTCTCGAAGGCGGCATGAATGCCCTTTCGAATGATAAATAATACTACTTTTAGGCTCTGACCTTCAAAGAAAAGAACCAAATAAAAAAAAAATATATATATATATATGATATATATATATATATATATATATATATATATATATATATATATATATATATATATAAAGCAACTGCCTAGCAGCGTTTGAAGGCCAGCCGCTGACGTCACATCCGGTGATCAGAGTGCTCGAGGTGTCCAGAGGGTCGCTTCTGTCTCGGCGAGAATAGTTACTTTCGGGTAACAATGGCACTGGTGTCTGCCAGTCTGCGTAATCCAACATTTTCTGAAAAAGCGGCTCCAGGGAATCGAAGGCATCTTGAAGGGTAATTTTATTTTTCTAGTCTTCAGGCTGGTCACGGGCAAATGGAAGAAGCGTTATCCTGTGCAATCCAATGACGCAATATTTGTGCCCAGCTAGGCTGCGCTGTCAGTTCACCGAGGTAAGTGTTTTGCAGATAAAAGCTAGTTATAAAGAATGTTAAAATTGAAAACACTCACTAGGTGGCACGAGCCGCCGCCCGATTAAAATAATTCAGCCAGCGCGTTTTGTTTGTTTGCCATCTCTGCTGGCTGTAAAGCGGTTGATGAATCCCAGATAGCAGGTGTTATTCGCGTCTGTACGGCATCTACAGCAAAAACTGAGGCCTTCCTACTCTTCATGACGAGGCCCCAGTTAATTAAATAAAAATGTTTCTGTTCGAAGTCACTATGCCTGTCAGACAAATAAACATGCTACAACAGACCCTTTATTGTATTTGTTCCCAAAATGCATGACGCGACAGCGCAGCGCTGCAGAAATCCGTAGTTTATTACATCTAGTGCGTCACTTTTTCATCTAAAAAAATTCATACAGACTAGTGATTGATCTTAATTCAAACAAATTAAGTAAAAAAAATGAAAAAAATTAAAAAAAGGTCAAAGATACATTAATGCAGTCATACGGGTGAGTGTTACGACCAGGATGGCATGATACAGGTTAAATACATATTTCCAGTGGTGAACCTTTAATTAGTGAAAATAAACACATGGTTCCAACTTGCTGGATGTCATCGAAAACAACCAAACCAGTCAAGTATAGTCTAGAAATAGTTGGTGCGCGTGCAACGTTTTCTGGGTCCGGAAGATGCATCCAAATTCGGCGCACTCGCGCGGTTTTTCCGTTTCTTACGAGCGCTTTCGCCCCGACAGCTTTGCGTCTGAACCACACGTGCTCCGAGAAGCGTATTGATTGGGTGGTTTTCGATGACCTTCAGAAAGATTTTGACTGGAACCATACGTTTATTATTACCAATTAAAATGATAATTAACGCATTTTAGTCAATTATTCGTCTTATAGTGACAATTTGTCCCCGTGATTTTGTCTCCCTGGCTGTATAATTCACCTACACATATCGCATCGGTACATCTTCCGCGGAATGTAATTTTATTTTGTTCTTAGTAACGAATTTTGTTTATCCAGTGAATACATTTTTTTTTGTTTCGCTCAAAGGTCGTTTGTTGTAACGTACAAGTTATAACCGTTATTCAAAACCGTCAATGATAAAAAAATACAACAGCAAATTTAATATTAAAGTAAGTCGTCAATCAACCCAAACACGAAAGACACACTCGCCCCATTGTAGGAGATTACAATCACGTATACAAAAATACGCATAGAAATGCCAGATCGTGTGGAGCTCTCACAATACGTTTTTAGATATTAATTTCCATTTGCGTCGGCACGTCCTGGCAGCTTTTCCCTAATTTGTTTGTTGTTGATCTAACTGTTCAAGCTCTCTCTTTACAGAAAAAAAAACGAATAAAAAAGGAAAATCGACGACGGCTTGTTTGTTTTAACAGTGCCGCGCAGTGTACAATGTCGTGTTCACGCAATTAGCGCGAAGACGACACTGGAGTTTTTCGTATTCTAATTTGAAAGCTGAGTAGCACTAAATTTTTACCTTTTTCTGTTGTTGATACAAAGTGAACACTTTGCACCAACAGTAGTTTCCAATATACGATGTCCATTTTAATAAAAAAATTAAAAAGGAAAAACTGGTGATAACTTGTTCACGTTAACAGTGTCGTCCACTGTATACTATCGACAGCCGACACCAAAACAGATAGCGGCAGCACATCGCTTCATACTGCGGCCTCACGTCAAACAAACGTTCATACACGCAAAAACGCGAAACCAAAACCGAAACTGCAGCTATTACGAAACCGCGCTCTCCTCGCTCCGAATTGCTCCGTCCCATACGAAAGCGCGCCGCGCGTATCCGCGGCCGGCTCAACGCTATCAAAGATGGCGGCGCCCAGTGGCAGCGGCGCGGACGCGGGCGACCGCGTCGACCTGACCAAAGAAATTCGGGACCCTTGACCGTGTTCTACGATGACGATGTCCAGGTTCCGTCACCGGACGTCCAGCCGCTCTCCAGCCTCGAAGACTACGCCGACAAGTTCTTACGGGGCAAGATGCCGAACCCGGAAAGTCCGCCGCCGGCGCCCAAACCGCCGACACCGGAGGTAAACAATCCACATCTTTCGCCGTTTTTTTGTTTACAACGGTCGTTCGCGCCAACCGTCCGCTAAAGCTGCTCTCGGCGGTTCGGGTACTTTACATAGGACACGGAATGAGCGTTTAAAGCTGTCTAAAGTCATTGTGCCGTGATACACGACCGCACGCCGGTACGATGCTCGTCCAGATCGAAGAAGGCAGGGGTGGGGATTGAGTCCACGATCCATCGGTTCTGCAGCGCGAGCTTTCGCGTCACGTGCTCCGAGCTACGGTGCTCGGACGCACTAGGCCATCGGTTCCACTCCAAGATGTCCGATTCACTTGTCTTCGCTAACATCTAACAAACACGTGCCGCAGTGTCGACGAGCGCGTGTCGTGCAGGGCTCGGGGGCGGAGTGTGTTAAATTAATGCACTGCATCTCGGAGTACTTCTGAGTTAAAGCTCGCGTTCCAGAACCGGGGGCTCCTGGACTCAACCCCTGCCCCTGCCCGTTTCGATCTGGACGAGTATCGTACCGACGTGCGGTCGTGTATCACTACTGCCTGGTGCACGTTAAACACCCAGGCTAGCGGTTGTACTGCACTGGCTAAATTGCTTACATACAGAGCATAACGATGTCTCCATACTCTGACAGTCTAAATTTGCGATGCCAAAACTTTTAACGCCTACTTCTCTTGTTTTTATTTTGTGCTACCATATGTGTTGTTAGGGCTCTAAGGGTTGAATGTTAGTATTTGGGAAAAATATAAAACTATAACGACTAAAAAAACAATAAACGTTTTTTTTTTTTTTGCGATTACGTTTGCTGCGTCCATAATGTAGATTGGCTGATCGCTCAGCAACCATTAGCTATTAAAATCGGAATGGAAGGTGACACAGCTCCGTTTTTTTATTAATCGCTGAGATCATAGCAGTTTTTAAGAGTGACCACATGTTTGCGTTTGTTTTGATACTAAATCAATGCTAATTTGTGTATTTGTCGACGTAATGTCGATAAGCAACTATAATGAAACTAGGCCACACGTTACATAAGAGTGTAACTAAGTCGGTTATTCAAAGCTCCTCGTGTCTTAGAAAATATTCAGGTACTGGCACTGTAACTAATTACCGCAACACAAATAGTTCTAGTTACTGTGTACAGCTCTAATTGTTGTTGCCAGCTACCCGGGTACTGGGAATGTCCTTTCTTCTTCTATGCGATTCCCGAGTGCCACGTTGATCGAAAACGCGGATGATAAGATTCGCCAGGCTTGCGGATGACATTATCATCCACTTTTTGCATAGCCCGCTTTGCGGGCAATGCGTGCATCGAGTGTTTCTAAAACTAACTGATTTAGTCGTTTTCAATGACGCTGAGCAAGTTTCTAATTGGAACCACTTGTCTATTTTCACTCCTTAAATAGATAATTAACAACGTTTAGGTAATTATCCGATTTATTGCGACGATTCGCCGCCTATATTATGCCCCCTTGGGTGTACAACTCACCCTCTTAGACTGCATTACACATAGTAAAAACACCCCGAGACTGTGAAAAAGGAAGGACGGACAAACACAGGCCTCACTGAAACACAGCTGAAGTTATTGGACTACAGTTGTTGTTTATTTAACCTTCAATTACCCAATTGTTGTCAAATAAAATCGGCTGTGTTAGAGACCTAGTGTTTGTCCGTCCTTTCTTTTTCCCAGATTCGAGGTGTTTTTACAGTGTTCAACTACCACCAGCTCGTTTGAGCCGCCCTAGCCTTCTGTTCATTAAGACCGCACTAGTGTAGTTTCCACAACTTCTTTTTATGCGTAATATTTAATTTGGATTACCCCGTATAATGTCACGGGGACAAGCACGTAGCCAGGAATTTGTTTCAGGGGGGGGGGGGGTGCCGCCCATGACAAAATGCTGTGTGAGGGGAAAAGGGAGAGGAGGTCCCAGCAAAATAGAACATTTCGGGGGGGGGGGGGCGCCGGGCCCCATGGGCCTTCCCCTGGCTACGTGCCTGCACGGGGACATCAGTGGGTGATGGCAATGACCAGATATTTCAAGGCAGCCTGACTTCCGACTTTTTCCACGTCCAAGCAACGAATTTGACTTTTGTAGCTACCGACGGCGAAGATGACCTTGCCATTGTTTGTTCTCCCGATCGCTTACGCAGTTATGAGCACGTAGGCCAAGATGATGTCAGCTTTGCTCTCCGCATGGCGTTATGATCGCGAAAGTCGACCGGGCAAAAGCCAGCAGCGCCATCTTTTAACACTGATCGCAGTTCATTGTATTGTTATCGTGGGGGTCAGCTGCTCGGTGCTGTATGTACCACGCGGCTGATGTAGCTGAAATGTTTTTCTTGTTGTTATAAAAAAAAATGTTAAAGAAAGCTAAAATAAAAAGGGCTAATGAGAGGTTTGTGTGTAGACGGCGTAAGGTCCACCTGCTTTTGATGTAATGATACTGATGTAATGATACACGACCGCACGCCTGTACAATGCTCACCCAGAAGCTCTTATCTGGACGCTTGGTGAAAAAGTCGGCGAGGAATCCGGGGCCCGTGATTGGCCGGCGCCAAGGTCAAGCGCGCTGCCGGCCAATCATGGCCCCCGGATTCCTCGCCGACTTTTTCGCCAAGTGTCCAGATTAGAAACCCAGGTCGAAATGGGCGGCTGTGATGGATGATCCAAATGGCGTCAGAAACTTGCTCACCTGTCTCCGATGGACCCGTTACAAAAGTGTGCACCGTATGTTTTACGCAGAATGTGTTTAGGTATAGGGTTTCATAAAAAAATTCCCAACTAAAGTCGGTGAAAAAAAAATTAAATTTGTGTATAAGTATACACCGATGAAGGTTTTCCGCTAAAGTTAGTTGGGTTGGCAGACTAACGCAGCGTTAGGGAGTTTTCGTAGGTGGTTTCCGCTGTCCCGCAACGTTCCCTGCCACCCACTACGAGATGCGGGACTGTGCAGGCAAGGCTAGCGCCGCGCATGCGGAATAGTGGCGTCTTCGTTCCGGAGAGTCTAGAGGAGCTGGGAAAACGGTCGACGAAAACACCCTATTGTTTTGCTCGGTCCCGGTCCCCTAGTCCCGGACTCTCTTCACGCGCATTGCAGAAATCAAAAACGAGCTCACGTCACCTAGCGGAGGAAGTTGACAAGCTACTGGGTGTCTCCAAACGTTTTGGCTGAGGGGCCGGATCAATCGGGGATCTGTCGCTGCCTCGAGGGCCGGAAAAGAAAAAGGAAACATAAATCAGGAAAAACTAAATGAATAATCATAGATGGGCTCATAAATAAAACATTAAACGGTAAGTATAGATAAAAAAAGAACTCAGGTGTATGCCTACGTATACTTTATTTTTAAGATCAACATTTAGCTACTTTAGACTTTACACAAGTTTTGGGACCCAGAAAACTCACCAGGCATGATGAATCAAAGCGCGTAGGAACTTTGCCCTGTTCGCTCAGGGCAGAAAGCTAAACAATCGAACTAACGCTCTCAATATGCGACAGATACGACACAGAACACTAAGCACAACATAAGGGGGAAAGAGAGGAATTTGAACTCACGTAATTACCCATATATGGAACAGGGGACTAGGAGCAGTGATGCTGGAGATGACGATCTCTAATGGATAATATGAGAGGACACGCCTTACAATCGCAGTTTGCAGTTTTCTCTGTTTTTCTTTCTTCTAGTATCTTTGTTTACACGGTTGATGCGGGTTGCGATCCTTACACGCGCGTGTTTTCGCGCCGGTCAGCGGATTCGCTGGGAGCGGGCGGCGTTTTATTAAAAGGACCAGGGGCCGGTCGGAAGACCGTCCGCGGGCCGGGGCTTGGACACCTGTGCTTCGAGTGAATAATTAAAATATTGCTTATATATCGGGATTATTAACACAGCCGAGTTCTACGAGAAAACCGTCATGAACCGTTACGTAATATCGTAACATCGCGTGGCCCTGTGACGTCACGGTGGCACGTGACCCACGTTACCGATTTGGGATTTTGGGGAACCAATGAGGGTATTTTATTTTGGGGAACTCCTTTGGGAAGCCCGTGGTCGAATAGCGACAGGGAGGTGGTTGACCCGGTACTTGGATGGCGTACGTGGCCCATGCCCTGGGTAATGAACTGCGCTGCTTGTTGGCGGAGATAAGGGATCCGTGTATCGTGTGTTCGTGAGCCGTAAAAACTCGAGCGACGATGTTGACAGATATTGTTTACGGGCAAACGCACTTCGCTCTACGCATATCTCCGACGTTGCACGAAGGCGCTGGCGGAACGGTGCGTGGATAGCTGTTTGGCGTTAAAAAGGGATTTAAATCTATCTTAATCCTAAGGATAAAGTCGAGGGACACACATCATATGTGCAGCAGCGTGTTGTGGTTTCCGAAGGTCTTTTTGGCACTTACCCAAAGAGGGAATGGACCGAGGGTCTGACTGGTTAGATCGCGTGTGTTGAGCTGCGCTGGGTGTTTTCATATTTGTTGCCTTAATTTATTATATAAACCCAAAATTTAGTAGGAACTCTCATTAGCGGTAAAGTTGAATTGTTGTGTAGTTTTGCGCAACTTCTGGTTTTCTCGCTGAATTTAGCGGGCGAATTGCGTGTTACACGTTTGCATCAAGATTCTTTGGGGACTTTGTTTTGCATAAAACACTAACGCCTAAAAAATTTCAGAAAAAAAAAAAATAGGGGGGGGGGGGTCACTGCGCACGCGGAGCGCTCACGGCACCTGTGACTAAACAAGCGTGTTTGTAAATGGCAGGGTCATGTAGCGAGATAGTGCTTCTCTGTCCTCTCACTAAGGCGATGAACAAGAAAAACACGGACGGCATGCCAAATATACCCGGATGGATGGATGAACGCATACGGCGGCAGCTTCCGCTACCTAGACCGTGTTTCTAATTCAAACCTAATACACAAAATATTAAAGTTACCTTTCTAAAGTAGTGGTATAGGACGCACTTAGAAAGGCCCGGCTACTGAAAATAAGTCGGGAAAAATCGGCTCCTGCACTTCGAGAGCTGAAGTCATCATCAAAGCTGGATTTTTTTTTTGTGGATTTTGTTTTGTTATGTTTTAAAGATTTAAGGCGTGGTTCCGTTCCTGTGAAACAATTAACACAGCATCCTTGACATTTTCAACGCCGGACTTCGACGGAAACGACCGGATCGCCCGAAGGCCGTATTTGTGGCGCCATCTCCCGAGAGGAGTAGCAAACAGAGGACGACTTCGTCTGCTATGTTCCCGGATGCTTGCTACGCCTGTCGGGAGGCGGCGCCAGAAGCACGACTATGGCAGAGCCGTATATGGGGAGAGTTTGGTCAGTCTATGATCTCGCCGCCGTGACGCTCTCCTCCCGAGCGAGCAAATCAGCACGCGGCGCAGAGCGAGAGGCATGAGCGCATGCGCGTGAACTCCCGGCTGCTCTCAGCTGAGTGGGGAGGGCCGCCATCTTCGATCATTCTCCCGGCAGAATGCATTGGATCGGCATCTAAATCTCGATTATTTCCTTTTATATCGCTGGCTCTGGCAAGAAAAGGATATACACCAACTCATGTTTACAAACAAACCGGAGCGCCCGGAGCGCCCCAAGCGGACGCCACCGGCGCCGCGCATGCGCGATGGGGGTGTGGGCAACAAGCTCGCCGTCGCCCATAAACACACCATTGAAATGCGATGTTGTCGGCGTCAGTGTGAGTCCTCCTGCCCTTTTTCGCGTTCGAATTGTTGATTCTACGTCTTCCTGGCAATGTCTGACATCATGAGCGGCGTCGGCGAAATTAACGAGGCTCGTTGCGCCGCAAAACTTCGCGTGAATAATGTGACATGTGGCGATTCATTCTGCGTGGACGCCGCAGAATGTACGCTAAAGCCTGATTCGCATGATGAGATTTCGCTCGCAATTTTCAGTCGCGACGCCGCTGGAGCTGCAAAGCGTGAACCGTAGCTGAGATGGTCGACGTCGATACTGAAAATCGCAAGCAGAATCGGACGAAGTGAATCAGGCATAACAAGTCGCTGATGACCGCTGGTGACAATAATCAACATCTCCTTGTATCTACTCTTACGTCGAGCCTGCTTACCAACCTTCAAACTTAAGTCTTTTGAGGCCTGCACTTCTTATCGCAAGTACCGGACCAAGGTTTGGTCTACGGGCCGGTGTCGTCTAAAAGAGCAGACGACAAGCAGAAGCGTTTAAAAGAGCAGACGACAGTTCGAACGATCAGACGGCCGTTCGAACTTCAAGACGCACGGAACGTAGTCCGCAGGTGGGCCGTACAACTTGACGGTTTCCCGGCGTTCATGTTGGAACAAAACAAATAAATCTGATGACCACAAGTATCCGTGAATTCAACCCGAAGTGCTTCCCGCCCAAGCAATTGTGGTCCGGCGGCGTCTGGTTTACGATTTTTACGGCACATATCCACGTTCTCGGACGAACCGAGAACATGAAAACTGATCTTCAAACCTTTCTTGACTCTTTTGGAACAGCCCCAGTCGCGGCGGTTTGACGAAAAGGCAGGTTTTCGTCAGGTTCCTTTCAAAACAACGCAGGAATACACGCCTCACATGGGGCCTTCCGCCCACAGCCCCAGACCGGAAGTGCGACCGACGCGCCACCACCGCGCCGTGACGTAACAGAGCTGAGTTCGTGTATACTATTATTCCTCGGTGGGTTAAGAAGCTAATAAATGAAGTTTTCTCGACGTATGGCCACAAACTTTTATTCAGGCGAAAAAGAAGTCTGCCCGTAGCAGACGACGCGTAGCCTCAGCAGTGCTCTTCTCCGACAGCGTTGCGTCAAAACGGCGGCCGTCTCCTCTCTGCTCCCTTCTTTCTCTCTCGCTCCTTCGGCGCTCTCCTCCCTTTTGTTTACTTTTCTCCTCTCCGGCGCCTTCGTAGCCACACCCACTGGCCAAACTCTCCCAATATACGGCTCTGGACTATGGCGGACTATGGGGGAGTCTGTCGTCTGTGTCTTAGCTCGCCGTTGAAGATGTCAGTGATGACGTTCTCATTTTTGACAGGAGCGCTGCTGCTGCTTCAAATAATTCGAGATGAAATCTATCACCAAAATACACTTTTGATGAAAATATCAACTTCATACTTGCGGGCGCCAGTTTTTCCGGGTCACTTTACAGCGATCCCTAAATTTATGACACTCCATACCTAAAAAAAAACGAAAAAAAAATTGTGTAACGGAAGCGTTTGTTTGCAGCCGAGTGCGTGAACATCTTGCGCTATACAGATCGACACCCTTTTTTCTGTGTTTGAGCGACAGATAGCGGCCAAAATGTACGCAAACAAGCAGTCTTGTCTGAGCCACAGATAGCGTCCACGTGCACGCAACAAGCAGTCTTGTTAAAAAAAAAAAGTTTAGGTGAAAAATATATAAACGTGTGTTAACCCACGCATCAGGTCGGGAGAACGGGAATGTGCAGCGTGTTTTAAGCTGCGCTTGGTGTTTTTTTTTCTTAATTTTTGTGCTCGGAGTCAGGCTAAACTTAACTAGTGTATAACCAATGAATCAATAAATTTGCATCCATACAAGTACCGACGCCGGAAGGTAGAGAAAAAAGCCAACACGTGGCTTGAATAGGTCTGGTCTTCCGCGTTCTTGGCAAAGCTAGAGCTACAACAAGAAAACAGCAAGAGAATTACACGCCAATTCAAGTTCTCCGCTAAATTTAGCGGGGAAAAATTTCCGTTAAACTTTCGTTTTAGAATTTTGCGTTAATCTCTTTTGTGACTTTTTTTTTATGAGACCGTAACCCTAAACAAATTCGGGTAAGAAAGAAAACCTACCATTTCGAAACTTTGGAAGGTGGAGAAACAGAAGCACAGATTAACACGAATCTCCAAGCACAAAAATAACAGACAAAAACGTCAGTTCTTAACCAGCTTGCCTGCATCCTTGCATTCACTTTATATATATGGGCGGTTTCATTCGGATTCAGGCAACGAGCTGCAGTCGTATTTTTTATTTTGCTTCAAATTTTTATATTTGGTGGCGCATGTTCCAAGAAGAACAATCCTTTTTATTTTAATGTCCTGACATGTTTAGTTTCTGAGAAAAAAAAAGAAAAATCTCAAAGAAGCGGGAAAGAGCGACGAGGTTTTGACGATTGTCGTGTGTGGCGTTTTGAAATCAATCTCAATCTCAAAGTATTCAAAAGAGAGCGTCTATATTTTTTTAGTGTGATATATATGCAAGTAGGTAAAACGACATAACTACTATTTATTATTCGTCGCTCCAATCTTTGTAAAAATCTCCAAACATGCCTCCGCGAACAACTGTAACCTAAATTGCGGATTTTTTTTTTGTGTCGACTATGTTTAGTATCGCTTTTAAAACAATACCACGTGTAGAACCTTTCATTGCCTTCCAAATTAAGCAAAGTTTGTGTTTTTATCATGTACGATTACTGAGAAATAGATTATGAAACAGAGAAGGTTTTCACTTTTCATTCAATTTCAGCACGCTGTTATGGTATAAAAAAAAAAGCATTTCTTTTTTTTTTCGCGTCGCGTTCTCTTCACACCCTTCTTTTAGCCAGAATACATTACCGTTTGAGGTATATGCACTGGTTTTGAGTTTTAAGCCTCTAAATATGCTCAAAAACAGTGCATATACCTCGAATGGATGTGTTCTGACTAAAAGAAGGGTCGTGAAAAGAACGCGACGCTGAAACAAAATGATCTACAATGTATTTTATAAGACAGCGTGCTAACATTGAATAAAAGTGAAAACCTTCTGTTTCATAATTTATTTCTCAGTACTCGTACATGATAAAGCCACAAACTTTGCTTAATTTGGAAGGCAATGAAAGGTTCTACACGTGGTATTGCTTTAAAAGCGATACTAAACATAGTCGACTCAAACCAAAAAAAATCCGCAATTTAGGTCACAGTTGTTTGCGGAGGCATGTTTGGAGATTTTTACAAAGATTGGAGCGACGAATAATAAATAGTAGTTATAATGTCGTTTTACCTACTTGCATATATATCACACTAAAAAAAAACATAGACGCTCTGTTTTGAATACTTTGAGATTGAGAGTGATTCCAAAACGCCACACACGGACAATCGTCAAAATCTCGTCGTTCTTTCCCGCTTCTTTGAGATTTTCTTTCTCAGAAACTAAACATGTCAGGACATTAAATATAAAAAGGATTGTTCTTCTTAGAACATGCGCCACGAAATATAAATATATTGAGGCAAAATAAAAAATACGACTGCACCTCGTTGCCTGAATCCAAATAGAGCACTGCCATAAGATATAGCACAGAAACAAGGAGGACAAGCGGGCTCTTACAAATCGACCGGCAAATTCGGTTCTTAACCTGCTCGCGCCTACGATTTTCAAAAGTGCAGTTCATTGCCCACAGACAGTGCATTTTTTCAGTAGAACTGGCAAAGAACGAACGTGCCTGAGAAAAAGTGAAACAGAAAAAAGGCACAGCTCCTATGGAAACGCAGCGACGCCACCGGTCTGCAAACAACATTTTGCGGTTGCCGTTTCGGCACGGGAGACAAGAGATGGCGCAAGCGGTCGCAAACGCCAACTACCAGCCGCCAACGAACGAGGCAGACGACGTTACCGAGAGCCATCGTGTTTGCGGCAGATAAGGGACTTTGCAGTTCCTTGCTGTTCCCGCGCTCTGTTTTCAGCTTCGCGACTCGTCGCCGCCTGCGGGAACGCGAGCCGCCGTTTGAGTCGAAAGGACCATCTGCTAAAGGTGCCGGCTCTCGGCGCCGTATGCCTCGTTCGTTGGCGGCGTTCGTTGCGCCATTCTCTTGTCTCCCGTGCGAAGCGGCGCACGAGTTGTTTGAAGACCGGTGGCCTCGCTGCGTTTCCATAGGAGCTAAGCCTTTTCTTTCTTTACTTGCTCCCCTCGAGGCAAACTACGTTCTTTGCAAATTTTACAAAAAAAAATGCACCATCTGTGGGCAACGCCGCACAAAATGCGTAGCGTATTCAGGTTGAGAAACCGGAATTACTCCGATCGATCTACAAGAGCCTGCCGTCTCCTTGTTCACCCTGTACACAAATACTTTGCTATATATATATATATTTTTTTTAATAGCTCATGTCGGCTGTTATTTATTTGTTTGTCACCGTAGTGAGATGAGATCTGGAGGAGTGGGCGCGCCAGTAAGCTCCCTCCTTAGCAGCTCCAGTGTTGGGGCGAACATGACTGGTGTGTCGACCGGTAACAATGGACCCTTTGCCAGTTAGCCTCGCGCGTTTGCGTACACGTGAATTTGTATTGCATCTTTAAGCAACCGCGTTCAGCAACCGCTTTGCGGATAAAGAGCCATCTTGTGGCGGTCTCAGAAGCTCCAATATTACCGCACTAATGGCGGTGACAGCGGAACAAGAGAAGGTAAATCAATCACTCTCGACTTCGTGCATCGAAGGTCAAACAATTTAAAAATAATTTCAACGATTTCTTCCGCTTTCCAAGACGTTCGCTTTTCCTAGTGTGAAGAATATAATTTCTCGTTATGCCGCCATTAGAGCGTCGGGCTTTTCTCTGCACAAGGTGGGTAGACTGTGGAAAAGGGTCTATTGAGCTATATTTAGCTCAATTCAGCGAGGCTCCACCAGCTCAGAGAAGCTGACAAGCAAACGCCCAGCGTAGCTCAAAACACGCTGCATGTTCTGTGTTCTTACCTCATCTGCAGGATTAAATATATTTATTTTTCTAATTGTATGCAAGAGAAACTACGTTTGTTCTTTATCTAGCCGGCTTCTTCGCTTTTCTCCCGCAATATCCCCACAGAACACCCAGCCCCGAAAGATCGCCCAGGCCATATTTTCCTTTTTTTATCTTTGCCCAATGGGAGGGCGTTCATTCGGGATTTAACGTTAGATGGCGCAAACCACCGCCCAGTTAAAAGGGTTCGGCGCTATCCATCCATCCACGATATCAAACTTCGTGTAAAATATTTTTTAATGAGTCGTTGGTGCGTAGAAGGAGAGCCTAAACGACTGTTCCTCTCTCCCGCGACAGCCCCCGGACTCGAAGCAGAAAGGCGGCCGTCGCAAGGAGCTTCCGACCGTGCTCACCGTCATGGCGGAAGACTCGTTCCACAACAAGGGCCCCTACAACCTGCTCTTTAGGGCGGTGCGGGACAGGACCAGGATCAAGGTGAGAACGCCCGGCCAATCCAGCACGTATACGTGGCTCCGCCCGTCGCTGCACCCTTTCTGAAAGTCGCGTGGCACTCACACGTATAGGCACTGGATCGGCTTCGGTGGCTCCCTAACGTGCGGTGCGGTCCATCGTCAGGTAAAACCGGGTGTGCGTAACGAGACCGTAGTCCTGAATTTTCAGTTTCACCAACCGATTGGACACCGGTGCTGCCTCCGCGTTCGGCCCGAAGCAGTGGCGGTCCAAGACAATGGTTCTAGGGGAAAGAGGTTTTCCTTAAAAATGAGAAAAAAAGAAAGCCGTTTACAAACCTTTGTAATCCGAGATTAGAGCGCAGCTATTGAGGTATTTTGATTTTGCGATATACCGTGTTAAACAATTTGAAATATATATATATATATATATATATATATATATATATATATATATATATATATATATATATATATATATATATATATATATATATATATATATACACACACACACAAATAAGTGAAACCCGTTTAGACCGAACCCACGTACAGTGAATCTTTGCCGATATCGAACTCACGGAAAACTTAAATAAAAATGCATGCAAAAACTACTTTTTATAACGAACAACATATTGGCTATATCGAACTTTTTCCCCCGGGAAGGCTTCCAAAAACGCGCGAACAATCGTCTTCTAGCCTGTCCCTTCCCCCAAAAAAGAAGTAGGAAAGCAAAAAATTCCAAAAGCTCAAGTTGCAAACAAAATTGAGTGAAGAGAAGCGATTCAGAAGGGGAGAAAACTAAAAATCACTCTGCACGCACGCACAGAAAAAAAGATATTTTCATCCCAAAGTGTTTTCCTACGGAGAGAAGCGATTAAAAAAAAAAGCTAAAAAAAAAACTCTGCACGCATGCAAAAAAAAAATCTTCACAGTGCGTTGTTACAACTTAAGCAGCACAGACACGTTGAAAAGACGTCGAAAGAACGTCGGTGGCGTCAGGAACCACATGTCGAAAGACCGTCGAAAGTCTGAACGTCAGGTCCCTTCGACGTAATATGGAAAGGCTAATGTCTGGAAAAAAGCGTGGATTTTACGTCGACATAACGTCCCACTTAACGACCTTACAACGTCGAGTGCACGTCTGTATTGGACGGGACTCAAGTGATAACGTTATATCAACATTGACACAATGTCCCATTTAAAGGGACAATGAAGGCAATTTAGGACATCTTTTGGCGATTGAACTGGGTTCCAGGCACGTCTCAGGCCACGTTGCCCAAATTTCAGCCGAAACCGGCGCTTGTGTGCCGCGCAAATCAATAAAACAGTCGCGGTAATAATTGCACCGGGATCGACTGGGGCGACGCCCCGAGAGTTGCGGGAGAAGCCAGGAGAAGCGGAGCTCGCGTGACCGATGCGGGGCCAAGACGCGCGACGTCACAAACGGCGCGACGCGCCGTTTGTGACGTCGCGCGCTTTGGCCCCGCCAAACGGGCTGACGCGCGCCGTTTGCGACGTCGCGCGTCAGCGATTGGTCGCTGACGCGCCGCTTGTGACGGCCAGAACGGCCAGATCGCTGCCGCTCTCCCCTCGGCATCTCCCCGGCGTCCGTCCTTCGGCATGCGGGCCGCTCGTTGCCGGCTGTGCGGTCTCCGTCGGGTGATAGCAGAGGCCGCCACGCACGTACTCCCGTTCCGTTGGTGTTCGGTTACCGAACGGAAGCTCGAACTCGCTCGCGAGAGCGGCATTGCCGTCCATGTTGACAAATTCGGCGAAACGACCGCGCCACCGCGCTGCTATAACCCACCGCGGTAACCAGAGTCTCGACGCCCTAAATGCTACCGGTACCGACAATTCACATGTGACGTCACTCCGTACGTCACCTCCGTTTTCGGAGGCCCAAAACGAGAAACACAGATAGTTGAGTTTCGGTTTCTTCAGTTCTTTCGTAGGTATAGAAATATGCGTCACAAATGTCTATAAAAATTTAGGCAGTATGCCAGGTTCCCAAGAAGCCTAAAAACACAATTTAAACTAATTAAATTAAATCGCCTTCATTGTCCCTTTAACGACCATAAAACGTCAAGTATACGTCTAAACTGAACGGGATGTCAGTTGAGAACGTCATATTAACGACATCATAACGTCCCATTTAACGACATAAAATGTCGAGCGTACGTCTGTGATAAGGTTATGTCAACGTTGAAATAACGTCCCATTTAACGAACATAAAACGTCTAGCATACGTCGAGACTGAACGGGATGTCATTTGATAATAACGGTCTCGACCTGGGTCACCGTGGAACAATGGAGTCAACCGAATCTGACTTCGTTGCTCGAAGGTATGTTCGCGAAAGCATGTATTCGGATGGAATAGGCCATTTGCTAACTCCCCAAGCGCCTCGGCCCGCACTGCAGGAGTCATGGCAACGGTGTTCCTTCAGCTCCCTACTGAACGGTAATTTCGGCCACTTCCAGGGTTACGCAGTTTTGGGTGTAAATCGGAGTATCCTATAGCGCCCGAGGACCTGTCATATCACTTTTAAGATTTCTCGTCAATGACAGCGTTTTCGATACTGTGCATGCTGTCCACCCTTCAACCTGGCTCAGCTGCAGAAATCCGTTACAATATGATCAATCTCTTACAGCTTCAAAGATGCTGACATTAAGTTAGAAACGCTAAAAATGCTATATACAGCCCCGCTGACTCCGAGCTAAATCCTGGTTTTTGTTGTTGTGAATTCTCGGCTTTTTAAGCAATTCCTGCTAAAACAACAATCACGAGAATAATAATATTGTAAGATATTTCTGCAGCTCAGTCAGGTTGAAAGGTGGATTGCATGCACAGTATCAAAAATGCTGACATTGACGAGAAATTTTAAAAGTGATACGACAGCACGTTGGGTTCTATTAAGGCGCTTGTTCAGGGTGATCAAGGTGTTCGCTCAGACATTGTTGGGACGTCTCGCGCTCAACGTTCAAAGAACCTCCCGAAACAAAACGTAGAAATGACGTCGAATAATGTCGATGACGTCAAGGTGTTGCTCAGCACAATGTTGGTGCGTCGCCTGCTCCACGTTCAAAGAATTTTCCGGAGAAAACGTAGAACTGACGTCTATTATTGCCAATGATGTCAAGGTGTTGCTCAGACATTGTTGGAACGTCTCGCGCTCAACGTTCGAAGAACCTCCCGGAAAAAAAGGTGGAACTGACGTCGAATAATGTCTATGACGTCAAGGTGTTGCTCAGGACATTGTTGTGACGTCTCGTGCTCGACGTTCAAATAACTTCTCGTACAAGACGTCGAACTGACGTCGATTACTGTTGAAGACGTTGAGTGAAGCTTACGACGTTGTCACTACGTCGCGTGTTTGATGACGTTGTCGGAACCTCTCATGTGGATGTACCAATGCCGTCGATAAAAGGTTTGTTAAGGACTTCGACGTCGCCCAACGTCTAGGACCTTATTTCGACGTCCTCTCGACGTCTTGTGCTGCCTGGGAAGGTGGAAGTGAAGAGATGAGAAAGAAAGAGAACCTCTCGCTTTACAACGAACGCATCGTGGAGGTTCTTTGTAAATGTTTTTTGCTATATCGAACTGCTCGTAGCGTCTCCTGCTGTTCGTTATAAACGGTTTTAACGTGTATAGATCACTCTCCTCACAGACTCCCCTCCTCTATTGAACTCGAGCCTCAGCCGAACGTGCACGCAGCATTCGAGTCCAACTGCTGGCTTTGGGTAGCTAACGCATAAAATTCAGCACTGCAGCCTTGATATCTAGGACACGTTTTGAGACGAGGCACCTTACTAAGCAGGCAATGCAAGGTCCTCCATAGTTTGCTTGGTACCGGCGCATGTACACGTCGTCGCAAGCACATCTTCCGACTCGTTCATTATCCCTTCCACGCAGGTGTGGACCCGTAACCACAGCCAGGTGCGGAGCATCCTCACGGGTTTCCTGCACGCCTACGACCGCCATATGAACCTGGCCATGGCCGACGTGGACGAAGTACTTCTGCTGCCGGCGTCCATCAAGACCTATTCTGCACCCGGTCGTGCGACGAGGACCTCGCACGCCTCCGGGGTCTCCGGGCAGGTCCTCCAGGCTCAGAGGGAGAGGGACAGGAGAAAACGGACAGTATAGGATCGGAAGAGCGACGACTTCAGCAGGGAGGTCAAGAAGAACGCCAAGAGGGACACTCACAAGAGCATCGAGAAGGACCTCCAGAAGAAGGTGGAGGGGAGAGCGAGGGGATCAAGAAAGGCGTCAGAAAGGTCCAACTGAAGGTCTTCCTGAGGCACTTTCAAAGGAACCCCAAGAAGGACGTCGGAGTCCGCGTGAAGACTCCGGGGAAGTGGGGAGAACAGATGAACCGATGGAATCCTCAAGGACATTAACAGAGGCCACCCCTGTCTTTCAGGAAGTGAGGCAAGCGATGCAACTTGAAGACCCGTCGAAGCAGAAGTTGAAGAACAACGAGGCCGCAGTGATGGAAGTGGTGGAACCCACTACCGTCATGGTTGTCGAGTCTTCTGAGACAGGTCGTAGTGAGCGCTCGGAAGAATCTACTCACCCGTCGGCGTCAAGGGTACCTCGAGCCGAGGGCAGTCAGGTAGAGTTCAGCCAACAGACATCAGCGTCAAAGAACGTGTTGTTAGCCGAGGAACTCGAGAAGGGGACAGGAGCGAAGGATGAGACATCGGCATCATCACCATCATCATCTTTACCGTCATCGTCGGTGCTAACCGCATTACTGGCATCCGCCCGCCAGATGCAGTCCCTTCTTCCGGAGGCGTACCAGACGCGCAGGTACCAGGGAGCCGCAAGGATGGACGAAATCATGAAGTATGAACTGAAGTTACCGAGCTGGGCGTCCGAGGTCAAGGCCAGCCGGTCGATGAAGTCTGGGAGCAGGTCGAGCAAAACACCGTCTCGCACGCCACCGGGGACACCTCCGAGCGGTCGAAAAAGGTGAGACGGTCTCTCTGCAAGGCGCTGTCTCGCTGCAGGGTACTTTGAAAGCATGGAATGCTTTTCAACGGTACCCTCTATTCCCAAAAATTTATCCGTCCGTCCGTCCGTGCATTTCCCCGCTAAACTTGGCGAGACGATTGACGTCACGTGACCCTAGACACCAATCAAGTTTTTAAACTTAGAAGGGGAATTGACGTCAGGTTATTTATACAGCAATTTAGTTCCCCAGCAATATATAGCGGGGTAATCGACGTCACGTGGCCTAAACCGCGATTGAGCTTGGCCGCTAAATTTAGCGGGGAGACTAATAAAACATTTTTCACTCCCGAAACGACTGTTTATCGTCGTCTAAACAAATTAACTAAATCCCTCTTTGCCATTTTTTTTGTTTGTTTTGCTTAAAAATTGCTATCGCCGACTTCCTTCCCCGTGTGCGACTGTACGTGATGCACATTAAGGATTCCGTATCTGTACTCGTACCGCTCAGGCGGAATTGCCCAGCTGCAGCAAATACACCAGACGCTATCCTTGGGCCACCGACTTTCCCTTATATACCTTTGAGGAAGGAAACGACAACTTTGAGATGCCCAGTTACCGAAACCGGTAATGAGGTACACACGCTGAGGCCTATTTCGGTGACAAGAGCACAGAGATGTCTGCCGAGGCAGCGATATGTCCTGTGTGACTACACATGATGAGAGAAGTTACCAAAGTGCAAAAGAGCATAAAGGGCAGGTCATCTGCGCTGAAAGACATCGGTTGTCGAGCAGCAAGATCTTTTATGAGTTGCTCCTGATGCTCCAAGTTAAAAAAAAAAAACGTGTGCAACCAACTACCATTGATTTTCAAGTTCCTAATCCTTGCTCCTTTTTGCTTGTACCAATCCAGAATAAATTTTAGCACAGCAAATTGTACAGTTCAGAGTATCGTGTGGGCAGCTTGCATATCGTGCGTGCAGGATCTCTCGCAGTGAGATTAATATTACTTTTCTCGTAGGATCCGTGTACCGCGGACGTTGAGGTCTATCGCTGGTAGGTTATCGCTTGTTTTCTTACCTCTCCTTCCTTTGCCGGTTATTTTTGAGAGCTTTCGAAATGGAGCAATTTCACCTTACACACGTTGTGGTCGGAGCTAAGACCCAATCAGCACAAAGCGGGGAACCTATAGCTTGGTCCTCATTGGTACAATCTCGTGAACTATACAACCCAAAACCGCGTGTAATCGTAAAAAAAAAAAAGGATATTAATGCTTACATTGTTTGCGCGGTCTAGCCTTGCGAAGGCACCAGATTGTAGCTCGTTTTCAGTGTCGTTTCGAGTAGCAGAGCCTCCGTTCACGGGGAGAGACCCCAAAACATTGAAGAGGCACTGCGCGGTGTACGCGGCACCGGGCGCACCCTTAAAACGGACGCGATGAGAGCGAGGTTCAACAAACTCCGAACCGTGTGTCGCGCTGCAGGTGCCCGTCCTCGGGCGACCTTCGTCGATCAAAAACAGCGGCGGGCACTGCGTGGGCCGCCCGCCATTTCCGGGTTGCTTGGTTGCACAACTGGAACATGTGTTGCGCATCTGTCGACCGTTCCCTGCACCTCTGGTATTGTCGTCCTGATCGCTCCTAAAGTAGAGCTCTGGCCATCCGTACACCCGGTCTACGCGTACGACAAAGGCCTCGTCTCGTTTCCTTAATTAAAATCGGTTCAAGATCTTACTGGAAAGTAATTTGCGTTATGTGTTTGTTTAGACGGCGGGAGGTCAGCAGTGGGCGACTGGTGTCGCCGCTGCAGTTGTGACATTTTGCCAGTGCAGTGGCAATGCTAGACTGAGCTTTTCATCGTGCATCGCGTAGTATTGGCGACGTGCGCGACCGAAAGCGTCGCTGTGGTCGGCCTTCCACGATTGGCCGAACGCTGACTATGACGTCAGAAAAGGATTTATCATCGACGGAAGTAAGAGGAATGAAAGAACTTTAATTTTGACGGTGTTGGCGGTGTTCCTTTGAGAGCGCAATGATTTCAAGCTTCCACCATGCTACTTACAAACACCATCCAACTTGTTGTTTGCAAGGTAATGACGTCACAAGGGGGAACCATAGTAGGGCGCCACCAAAACATCTCGCCGCTAATAGCGATACACCGCACGCCGGCACGATGCTCATCGAGATCGAACGGGCAACGGGATTGAACTCAGCATCCCTGGGTTCTCCCGCGCGAGCTTTCGTTTCACGTGCTTCGAGCAGCGGTACAGACTCGACCACCGAATCCGATCCAGATGGGCAAGGAGGTTCACCTGGGTAATTGTCCCGGTATGGCTGCTCTTGTCGAGAGACGGTCGTAGCTTCTTACGCGTCAACAACGCAAGATGGCGGAGGAAACGTACCATTTCCAGTTTGCCAGACTCCCAGCCGTGGTTGCTAGACAGTCAGCATCTTCAAAAGACTGCGGAACTCTCATAGTATAAACGGCTCTGTAGGATTATATGGTCGTGACGTCGCCATGTGGAAACTGATCAAACTGAATAAAGACGCGGAAAACAGATCGGTTGGAGACGCGCTCCGGGAAGTTGTACAACGTGCCACGGGCTGTCAACTTCTGCAGCCTGTCAATATGTATGAAAACATCGGGCGCGGTTTTGGTGCGGCTTGATCCGATTGCATTTCATTTGACTCTGCTGCCTTTATTTCTCCCAAGGGTCGGAGCAAGGCCATCCACGACGACGTCGGCACCAGTCAAGCACAAGACGAGGTCGTCGTCTTCGGCGACCCCCACAGGGTCGCCTCCCAGTCCGACAGCTCTAGTCATCGCAGACACCGACGCCACCTCTTGGAAACTACGGGAGATCGACGTAACGCGGCACGAACAAAAGTTCACCAGGACCAAGACAAAGAAGAAGCCGCGTCGTCGAACCAGCGTCGTACCCGAAGAACAACTGCCCCGGGAAGCCGACGATCCCACGTCACCCCTCAAGGACCCCAGACGTCCATCGCCCCGTGTTGATCCCTCCGTCCCGTGTGCTAACCCCATGGAAGAAGAACAGCCCACAAGACTGTCTGTTAGACCTCAACCACTGGGACTAGTAAGTCTTAAGACAGACAAAGACCCGCCCACGGAGACGCCTTCCGGTCCAGAGCTGAAATCTACGGACGGCGCCTCTTCGAGTCAACATGTATCTGCTGAAGGCGTCGAGGAGACGCGACTCCGCCTGCAAGGCGTCGACCTAGGTCGTCGCAACGTCCGATCTTCGTCGGAAGCGACGCCTGTGCCTCTGGACGAAAATGAGGCGTTAACGTCTACGGTCGTCGGAGAACCGGCAGGTCTTCGTGACCTTCGTTCGTCCAGCCTCCTCAGGAGGGCTTCTATCCAGAGCCTCGATCCTGGACCCGACCCTAGCCGTGAGTTGACCTGCACGGAAATTGGAGAGGACGCTAAAGGGTCTTCAGTACTAGAAGACCCGAGGCGTCGCCTCGAGGTCGCCGGGGACGCCGAAGCGGCCATCGGTGCCACCGAGCCAGAACCTCAGGTTCCTCTGGACTCGAGCCGTGGCACTAAGGCGAAGAGGACAAGCCGGGAGAGAAGACGTGCTCGCCAAGTTCTGACGCCTCGCAAGAGGCACGTCAATCAGCTGTTTGTTCGTGGGGACAACGTGGTGTCCGTGTCTCTCTTTCCCGTTTGATTAAAGAGTGAAAGATGTGCATGTTACTAAGACAAGGAGGTGTCTCTCTAAGTTAGCCTGGGTGGTTCATGCAAGCCATGTCCAGATCAGCGATGCGTGAACCCATCTCGGACTTAGCCTGGTTCGCAGATGATGTTTTTATTTTACTTATCAATACTGTTGGTTCCTTCTAGAACTTCTACGGGAATGGGCGATAAAAAACAAAAACAAAAAAGAACCGTCATAAAGTACGTTAGCATGAAATAGGATTGAACAAAAGAAAAACGACAAATTGAGCAAAACTGGGTAACCGCAATGCGACTGTGGCTACGCCGTGGTTTTATTGCATCACCCTTGTTTGAATGATGCACTAGAATGGAAGTTCTGGAACAGTTCGACGTGGTTATGAAACCTTCCTGCTTGACGCTCTCGTAATTCGGAAAGGCAGAGAGAGAGAGAGAGAGAACTGGCGTAGGAAAGATAGGAACGTCACGACCGTCAGTTTCTGTTATTCGCGTTGGCTACTCTGTGCCGGGCTTAAAGGGCACCTAAAAAGAAAAGGAAAAAAATGTTTTTTTTTTTAAAGAGTTTGGTTGGGACGCGTAACATGGATGGCGAGAGATTTATTTAAAATTCTGCGTCCGAAGTCCATGACGTCACGGGTCATTCCGGAATGACCATGTCGGTCGTGAAGGCGAAGCCGATCCACCTCTCCTCCACGCGCCCGAAATGCCGAGAAAGAAAACAAGTGGAAAGGAGGTGACTGCTGTCTAAATCGCGTCTCGCGCCGTCAGTATTGCTCTAATTTCTTTTTTTCGCGTAAAATTAATTTTTAGACACGCATGTCCCAACCACACTGTTAAAAATATATATTTTTGGGGTCCTTTAGGAGGAAGGCAGCAATGAAATTCAGCAACGAAGCAAGATTGCGATGAAATATCGCTATTTTCAAGTTTGATAGAAGAACTTACGGAATCAAAATGTCAAAATTGTCCTTTGAATAACACGCGATGAACCCCCCAATGAATTCCAAGGTGTTTAGATTCGAAACTTTTTTTTATAGAAAATCGCTCAAAAGATAGAACTAACGCGACCGAAGTTTACGTTTAGTCGTGCTTATAATAGATCTTTGAGTCAGGTATACTCGTATTCACCCCAAGAATCGCAGTAAAGAGTCCGGCACCTCGCGAAGCACTACTAATAATTTCTCCCCTTCGTATGTCGAGTAAAGTTATGCAGGTACATTTCAAAATAGCTACGTATATGTTATTTTACCAAAGCCCACACGTATCAAACGCTAAAAACACCGTTTCTTACCCCGACAACGAAACCTTAAAAAAAAAAAAAAAATACTTCGCGCAGCGTACGAACAATGCGCAGCATCTAATGTTTGCTCGATCTGACAACGAGTACAGTTCCATTCACATTTAGCATTACAAAATAACGACAATTCCATTACCACACCAGAGTGCGGCAGAACAATCCATACGCGCGAGCGGCCGGCCTCGGGACGCTTTCTTCCGTCCCCACCTGTGGATCGCCGTTCACACTAACTGGAAACCACACCTGTCACACAAACCGGCGTAAGTAAAAAAGAAAGAAAGCACTACGTGAGCAGTTTGAAATTCTGGCACTCTTTCCTTTCTCTCTCTTACAAGCGCGAGGAGGAGGTGCCCATTAAAGCAAAACCGTCCCGGGTTTATAAACAGACACACGCGAGAGGTACGAGCAAGAACAAAACAAAAAAACAACAAAAAACAGGCCCCGCAGTAAGGCGTAACAACAACAACGCCAGAACATAACAGCGCCACGCCGTGGTGGTGGTAGAAAACGACAACGGACGACCTCCTCTCCACTTCACCTAACGAACCGAGAGAAATCAAGCGAGGCACCTGGCCTCAAAATGGGTCAGTTTCGGCCACTGACCCCCCTTCCTCCCTTCCCCCCCCCCCCCCCCCGAATTCCACCCTCCCCCTGTACCCTCTACCTCCTCCAAAACGAGCCTACCTGACTCTTCTCTAGCCCCTCTCCCGAGCCTTAACGGACTACTCTAAGGAACCACCAATCAAAACGCGGGGAAGCACCACGCTACTTCCTCGAAAGTCCTGCGTGGTGGTCTGCCTCAAATATTTTTTGTTTCTTTTTTTGGTCTGGCCACCACTCTCCTCTCACTTGGGTTATTTTAAACGGAGGTCGTTTTTACGTCGGTTATTGGAACACGTCCCGTTGGGGGGCGCCGCTTAGCGCGGACACACTGGCGCCTCCGTGAACCTAAACGTCGCATTCGACTAGTACTTCGCGTCTGCCCATAGATGGCAGCAGCGTTTCTATTGAAGGAAGCTCCGGAGGTTTTTCGAGCTAGCCAAGCTCGGCATATTTTTGGAATACACGGGCTTTATTACACTTCCCGGCATGCTGCGAAGAGTAATTCAAGATGCGTATTGAGGGAACAGCAAATAATTGTTAAGCCAGAACCAACGTTAAAAATTTCTCGCGCTCTGCAGTGGAGTGATGCCACGTGTTATATAACTTGCAACTGGAGCACGAAATCTAATTAACAAATATTTGGCGAGATTTTTTTTTTTGCTGTTCTGTCAAGTTACTGTAACTTACTGTAACGTGCAAATACATAACTTCGCGATGAAAACAAAAAAGTATACATTGGGACGTGATTTGGGATACTTGCTCAGATGTGTCTATTAATGTATTGTATCAATTTTGAGGCGAATCAGTGAACATGAAAATTTCACTGCAGCTTAACTACTCTCTCAGGTGATAATATAATTAAATGCCTGAATGCAGCGCGGTCATTTTAAATTAGCTATTTCAGTTGGTTTTGGTCACAGAAAAAGTGTCACCTTCACTGAACTAACAAATCCGTTAAAAAAAAAGGCAAAAAGGCGCTTTCTACAGGTTTTTTTTCGAGCGCTCGCATAAACAATCCAGTGAAGAGAGTGTCATGGAACTTTTCCCAAAGCTGTTTTTAGGAGGTGCATCGATCATACTCCAATTTTGCGAGTGTAGGTGCTGGAGAAGAAAAAACAAAAAGAAATAACAAAAACTTTTTTTTCTCTGCGCGGGAGAAAAACGGAAGCAAACCGTCGGACTGAAGTTGCTAGTCACATATCGTACACCATACACGCTCTGATCTGCTAAGAAACCTCAAAGTTTTTGTACCGCGTGGTGTCATATGTGAGTTGCTGCAGCTACCCGACGGTTTGCTTCTGTTTTCCTCCCACGCATAGGAAGAAAAATTTTTTTTTATTTTTCGGCATTTTTTTCCCCAGAAATCTACAATCACAAAATTTGACTACGATCAATGCGCCACCTAAGAATACCTTTGTGAGACATTCCATGGCACCCTGTTCATTGGGTTATTTACGCGGTTTTTTTGTTTACGCCCGAATGGCGCTGAGAACAAGCATCCTCTAAAAGCAGTTCCAACAATCGCCTTCTGCGCGCTGCCATCCATGTCTACTGGACTGTGGAACGTCTTCTAAGCATGCGCAGTAGCTCTCTTGTGCGAGATATCAGACGCTGCGTATGCATCCCGGTGACTCAGCATTTTTCGCTTAGATGGTGAGCGCTGGAACTGTGCATAGGAAAGGGTCGTACCCAGGCTAAGTAGCACATTTGTTTTGGGGCCAAGATTTGGTCTTTGTCTGACAATTTAGGGCCCCGAAAAGCCCCCAAAAGCCAAGGTACGAGGTACGATCAATATGTTCCGAGACTGGTATTGCAGCGTATAAAGAGAGGTCACAGAACGACGCCAGAGGGCGTCGTTCTGTGACCGCGCGTTCGGGCACAATTTCGATTTCACCATAGACTAAACCAGAGCGAGAGCGAATTTCGAGTCTCCGCCAAACTCGGCAAATCGAAAAGAGAGAGTCTGAAATGATTCAGCAAGCTTATGTCAAAAAGCAGCGAATTGAGCGAAGTGCTTTGAGTGGCATTCGCACTTCAAGAACGACAGGGCATCACCGGAAGACAAAGAGAGGTCGGAGGAGGTCGCCCTACCTCTCTTCGTCATCCTGCGATGTTCTGCTATTCTTGAAACGCAAGTGCCGCTCAAAGTACTTCGCACAATTCACTGCTTTATGACATAAGCTTGCTGATTAATTTCAGAGCCTCTCTGTTTTCGATTGGGCGAGTTTGACGCAGAACTGATGTTCGCTCTCGCTCAGGTTTGCAATCTGTGGCGAAATCGCCATTGTGCTCCTGCACCTGGTCAGAAAAAACTCGCGTAGCGCAGCTCCAAATATTCACAGAGCGACGCCCTTTTGCATTAATTTATGACACAGCAAGTTCCATGCCTTCGACTGCTGCGTGCGCATCACCGTGCTGCTCTCTCTTTTTATGCTACAAAATAACCCTCGGAGCTTCTTCATCGCCCTTCGTATAACCAAAGTTTGATATTATTTTGCCATAGTCTGGGTACTGTGACCCTAAATTGCCAAGCAACCGCTAGAGTTAGACTCTACTAATGTTTGTTTTGTTGATACGTGGCGTCTCTGGCTCACGTCTGGCACTTTGTCAATTATGTGACAGAACCAGAGGGAGACAAAAGCCAAAGAAAAGTACTTTGGCACTAATGCCTTGGAGCGAAACCGTTATCAAGGGAAAGTTAAACCCTAGGATTGCCAAACTTCGGCCAAGCTAGGTGTTCCTCTGACGTGTTGCCTGGGATACGAAATAATATTTTTGAATGGAAAGTAATTTAACGATCATAATTGTTTTTGTAGCCAAACAAAGCACGATCGAAGGTGGGACAAGCTGGCAGGAAACACTGTGAAAGCAATTCCGTGCCATCATGCATATTACAGTCCACGTTCCGTAGGGGCTTCACCATCCACGAAAAGATACGCGTTCTCGCGAAACGTCAGTATAGCTACATCGTTGAGATCCCTTAAATCTGGTGTCACAATGCTCACACATCATACTGCAGATTGTCTGCAGAAACGAGTCACCGCAATATCTGTGGTTCAAATGCCGCGCGCCATGTTTTCTCCTTGAACTGGTTGCCATGCGGCATTCGTAGCACGGATGTCGCGGTGACTCGACCTTCGAATCTGTATGCAGACTGTCTTTGTATTATGCATAAGCAGCGTGTCCCCGACTTCAGTTTTCGATGACTTCGGGATAATCTTTGCTAACATTACTTTTGGATCGCCGTGATTCACTATGTAATCCAATTGGTTAAAAAAGAAAAACCGACAGTGAACGAGGTTGTCAAATAAACGTGTGCCTAGACTTGGAGTGATTTCAGCATTCCTGGTCGGTGTCGACAGACATCTCGGTATATTTCGTCAAATTAGGAATGTGAGGAAGTCCTCCTCCCTGTCCACTCCTGCACTCTTTCCACCTTCGCACGGCGAACGTCGGAGAAAAGGAAACCCCCATTCATCGGTAAGAAGAGGAGCTCTCTATACCTTCTTATGTTGCAACATACGATAACTATATGAAGTGACTAATCTCATCGATCAGATACAAAACAAGTGCACTGTATGTGGATTCCCGCTTCTATGGCACGTTTTGGTTTCCTTAAGATTTACAGTATGGACACAAAAAATGAGACTGCTTAGAAGGCCTACCTATGTATACGCGGTAGCAGAAACAAAGTAAGAACATTTTACAGTTGTATTTCGATCCATCGATCAAACCGCCCAATGCAGACTGGTGTTTTACGATCCATGCAGCGGACGCTAATTCCAGTCTCAGCCTTCCAGGTATGTGAGGCTGCGTCTAGCGTCGCCACGTCCTCCTTTTGTAGTGTTCTCTTCTTGTCTTCGAAGCTTCCGCAGCTGGCGAAGTCTTCTCGAAGCGTTTCCGAGTCCTCTCTCCCGCATATTTTTCTTGCAGCTGCGTAGTGTGGCGGTGCAGGTGTTTGGCAGCCGGCCAACTGTCTTCGACCGAGGTACGCTTTCCTTTTCAAGCCAGGGTGCTTCGGTAAGGAGCCAATTCTGCATTTTTGTTCCGCTACTGTTGAAGTCGAACCAGTGCGTAGCTGACAGAAGCGAGCAAACAATTTCATGGCATGATTTTGGCGTTCATGAACCTTTTCTCAGTAAGCTTCTGCGTATGCGCACACCACTCTCCTGGCCTTGCTTCCCCACTGTCGCCATTTTCGGAGGGCACCATCTCGCACGACCAACACTTTCAGCAGCTATCGTTCCGTTTATCTAGTTTCTTTTTTTTTTCAACGATTTTTTCTTTTAAGTGTTGGGAGTAGCGGGCATGAAATGCAGTGAAAACCGATACAACTGCACGATGCCAAAGTGCTTTCTGATGGGCGGAAAAATGTTGGGCTGCATTTCATTTGTAGTTCGTGGAGAATCTCCCAGATGGTGCTCGTCATTCGAAAAAGGCGCTCGTTACCCGAAAGACAACAGGGTGTGTTGGCAGCGTGTAGTGGCGAAAGATTATCGACAGTGTAAGATAATAATTTTATGTCTATTTTACGGATTTCGTTAGGGCACGATTTGTTCAGCTCGTCTGCTACAATGACAAAAGCCGCAACGTCATCATCATCAGGTTTATTGTCTCACTGTCTTGCTCAGCTTGGCCACTATGGAGTCGTGACACAATCACATCACGACGGGAAGAGAATTCACTATGTACCGCTGACATTATTAATCGATCGAAAAATAACGGAAGTACTTTGCCTAATCCTGTCCACACACAAACGGAGAAAATCGTCACTCTCGAAGGGAAGTTTCGAGTTCCGCGTTGCTCGCTAAGTTGTAAGAGCAACATAGGAAAAGCAGCCGTGGTACATTTACAAGTGTCCGAGCTGAAATGCAGTTGATGCAGTTACCCGTTTCCCAAATTACAAGTAGTTACGATCGCAATTACACCTAGTAACTTTTTCTTCGGGAACCACGCCCCTAATCACGTTTACTTTTGGTATCGGTACAGTAAGTTACGAATAAGATCGTAACTTACGATCGGTAAGTTACGATTACATTTATACCTTGTAGGGCTTGTTTCTTCGGGATTCCTTATCTAGTTTCCTTTCTTATATGTACCGTGGCATCTTTCAAAAATCGGGTCAGGCACATTGAGGTTAGGGGATATCACGCATGTGCTATTCAGCGTAAGCCCCGATAAACACCGACTATTTGTCTCACACCAAAAAGAAACACGGAAAAACACCGAACCTGTGAGAAAAATGAACCTCGAAAAATTGCGCCCCCTCCCCTCCGCCCGAACTCGAATAAATATAAACCCCAAAACACGGAACCATGAGGTAAATGCCACTGCCTCGCACTGCCCTCAAACCTGTTCTACTATAGTCAGTCAAATAGAAGGGGAATGAATTCAGAATTTTAGACACATTTGTGGAAACAACGGCGTGTGGTTAATCATAGCGCCTATGGTCATTCTACATGCGATAACGAGTGAACTTATTATATTTTTATAAACTGTTGCTTTAACGAGTTACTTTAACGAGTTACAAGCAGATGAACCTGAACGCATCCGCAACTTTCTTGGACATCAATGCCTCGGCGCATCCACTTTAAATTGAGAATTCAAACCGAACAACAACAGACATCGTAATGTTGCCCGTGAATATTTTAGATCATAGTCATGCAATATCAATAATCGGTAGTTAAACTTTAGGACGCGTATAGTTTTTCTTCCGCTGCTCCGCAAAATATTTTGCATTGAATCCCATAGGCCACATTCACAAAAATGATCAATTTGTGCCTTTCTAGAGAAAAGATGGCAATGTTCCCCGGGACTTTAATGGCCTGGGTATCCTAGAAGAAAACTTAATTAGAATTTTTATTTCCTCGAAAACATTCTATTCCGCCGAATGTGCCAGGTTCTCCGGGCTCCATCCTGGGGCCGCTCTGGACCGTTTGGCAAAGCGAGCATTCGTCACACCTCCCATTCTAGTCCACCAAATTTTGCGTTCGATCGAACGATGGTGGACCAGGATTGTTTTTGTTTGGTCGATTTCGGTTTTTATCTTGGCCCGTCCGACGTAATCTTCAGAAAGTCCCGTTAGGCCATATTTGCGGTCGTCAAGTTTTGGGCAGGAATGTCGCGAACGTGCCGAAGTTCGGGGTCGACCAGGTCCCACTTCTTCGAACTTTTAACGCAAAGTTTGACTAAAGTTTCGTCTCAAACTCAACTTCTGTGCGCATGCGCAAAGAAAAAAAAAAGCTATTGTAATTTGGCGAAGGAAAAGTGCCATATTTAGTGGGTAGTATATTGTTTCATCGCGTCACATTCATTAACAAACTAAAACACTAAAAGTAGATGGGTTTGCTTCTTGTATTGTCTATACTCTATACACTGGTAAACATGTAATAAACTAGGAAATAAACTACGTCATACATTATTTATTTCTAAATTTGGATTGAAGTCGGGCAACTCTGCCCATAAGTCTAACTTCAGCAAGGTGCGTAGATATGTCTGTCTTCATGTTTGCGCCGTTTTATTTATTTTCAAGTCGAACTTTGTCTAGTTTCGCTAAAAGTTCGAAGCTTTGCCGAACCAGCCAAACCTCTGGGTCTGACGAAAATTCGAGACCTCCTTAGTTTTGTGCGTCCTTTGCAAAGCGAAACGTAAGAGCCACCAGACAACGCGCACTTTTGGAAATGGTCCGCTCTTCTTGTCGCTGCTACGGCAGTCGAAGGGCAAATAAGGCGTGGAGTCGGCTACCTCTAAAATAGTTTTCTCGGACGCCACTTGCCCGACTTAAGCGCGCGCGGGTGACCTGACAGATCCAGGGCACATCACGAGGCTTCGAAGTCCGCACGTCCCATCGTAGGCTGAATCAGCGGTCACGAAAGTCCGGCAACCGCTGCGTTTGTTTTTAATTTATATTTGTGTCGTTTTTTTTCTTTCTTTTCATTCTTAGGCTGCCTTTACCGACGTTTGTAAATGAATTTACCCCGCGAGGTTGTTTTTAATTCTGTTTCCAAACTACGCACAAAAAATGCAACGACCTAAAAAAAAGGACCACACGGGGGGATCCTTTGACACGCAACCGAAAGCTCGGTTACACGCGGCCCCTTGTCAGCAATAGGCCCCCGTCAGATTGCCCGCGTATCAGTCGGGGTTCGAACCCGCCACCTGAGGGACATAGACCGGCGCTTCGTCTAGGATACAAGGCGGTTAGAGCCACGACCTACGGATCCACGATCTGACTTAAGCTCGAATATTTCGGTACGGAGGTTTCTCCATTGTCCTCTACAGATCCTCGATTCGGGGCCTAAATTACTTTTGGCTCATTCGTTGGGGCGGCCCCGATGTCTCACGTTCGGACCGTGTGCACGCAATACCACCTCAAGAAAGACAAGACTCGCGCGTGACGTCATCGTTGGCGGATCCTTGACCCGCGTCCCAAGCGGCGAACGCGCCCAAAGGAACGCGTCTTCGACTGGTGTGTTTAGCGTCCACAACAAATGACGTCACAAAAGTCGAGTTGTCACGTTGACAGACGTCGCGATCCTGGCGGTTGGCGTTAGAAGTCCCGGCGCTAAAGTACGAGCGAACGCGAGTGTCGCTGTCGTCACGCAGCCCCAACTTCTGTCTGCCAAAGTTTCCGTGGACTGTCAAACTATACGGAGAGCAAGTCTTCTGCTTCTAGCGCAGGAGTTACGGGGACGTCAGAAATACGCCGAGCGCTGATTGGTTCTGATCTAAGGATAGTGGGTAGACCTCAAAACAAGCTGCCTTGAGATCTACCCACTGTCCTGCAATCAGAGCCAATCAGAAGCTCGGCGCTGCTCTGACGTCACCACAACCCGTGCAAGAGAAGCAGACGAACTTGCGGTCCCCCTAGGGAGCGACCTGAAGCAGAACAGAAGCTTGCTACTTCTATTACCGCTGCTGGGACGCCGCCAGGATCGCGGCCGGCGACTGCGTGACATTTCTATGACGTCATCAGGCTGAAACGGAGGAGGAGGGATCAATGTTTAGGACATGCACGCAGTAAACACACCAGCCGGAGACGCGTTCCAGGCGCCGTAGTGATTTTGCGATTCGCGTCGACGGTCGCGTTAGGAGGTTCTAGCGACGAGGCTTACCGTGGTTGCTGGGCGATCTCTAGCAGCGGCTGAAGAACGCTGAACTGGGGTCTCGGAGCTGCTGCTGCTGCTGCTGAGGCACCGCCGGGAAAAGCCGAGTGGCCTTGGTCGATGTTGCGGACTCCCAGCGCTCGTCCATGCCGGCTCCGGACCTGAAATAGACGCGGAGCCGTGTTCATTCGATTATTCATTCACTCACTCGAGCGTGCTTGTACTCACTCCTCACAAAATAAACAGTAGCAAATACCTCTACGTTCTCTATAATTTATTTGTTAGGTCGTTCACGATAAAACAAACTACACCGAGTTCACTTAACCTATAGATAACAATTAACGCGCAATGGCCATATTATAAGTCCGATTATGAGAAAACCGTCACGAAGAATTGTCACAAAGGACTGTGACGTCACGGTGACACCATGACGTTGTGTGAGGTAACAGTCATGTGGCCAGACCCGTGACGTCACACATGCACCCCGATCATTCACGGAACATTCTGTGCTCCCCGGTCCTCGTCAGCGTGATCGAGGTACAGCCGACGCATCGAACTGATGGGACCAGTCAGATACCGTCAAAAACGCGCCATAGTGGTATTCGTCGTGTTTCGGTGCGTGCGCTATTAGAGAGTTATAGAATAGGGGGCCACAGCGTTTGGGTTCTAAGAGATTGGGGTACCCAAACGCAACAAGATTGGCGTCGATGGCTGTTATAATAGGGGTTTCGCAACGCAGCGCAGCACGCTTACGTTTCTGGCCTCCCGTGCCTCAAAAGAAGACCAGCCAAGGTCTCCCATGACCAGTTCGCTTGCGACTCTTCCATGACATCCTAGCGCCCGACGCCCGATTTCTCTTTTTCGGCGATCGAGGTATTCTCGGATCTCGCATCCGTATGCCGCCGCGCCATCTATCGTAAGGCGGAGGTACCTGCCGAGCAGAACCCACCAGGACACAATCCGGTCGCACAGTTGCCGCAGATTTCAGTGGTCATTTCCCCACCTGTCTATCTTACACCCTGGCCTCTATTGCCCGTTGGAACGCGTTGGAACGGTCAATGCAGCAGGCTCTGCGGCTTTCGAGCGTGTTCGATCGAACGGTGAGTAGACTAAAGATGCTTCGGTAGCACCCCCTAACGGCTCCCATTCGTGACGTCACGATTCTTCATGGCTACTTATCATTACTGTCAAACCACACGTTTGATGGTATCTGCAAAAATCACGGTGGATGGTTGGAGTCATCCGGTTCTCAAAACAACATGGTTGAAGTTGACACTTTGTCAATGCTCTTATGCCCGTCGTCTGGGTAATCGTGGAAAGCCGACTACTGCATGCGACGTTCTTGGACGCGCACGTTTCCAATACATGGGATAGACTTGGAGGCAACTGTGCGTATGACAATGAATTCAAAAGTATGTCTGCCTGCGCGTTCGCACACCTTGAACGCCGATGAGAGCTGTGCCACTCCTAAAATGCCAAAAAAGTTGATTCCTAGTAAGTACCTTTGTCCATCTGGTCACTGACTATACAGCTTCGACAGCAGTCGGGCGTATCGTGAGCTTCGAGCGTGCACACGCAGCCAACCAGTGCGTGCTGGAGCAATAACGTCATCAATGGTGGACGCACGCAGCGCTCGCAAAAACATCGCCGCCAGCGCGGCTCACAACGCGAATGATGCAAAAGCGGCAGGCGTGGCGACACCGGACACACGCGTCCGACGCTTTCTGGCGTGTTCTCGTCAAGCTTCAGCTCTGTTCGAGAGCTTGTACTGTCTGTTTCGTGTTTCCCTGCACCCTCGGGGTTTATATCGTGTTCAGGGAGTTTGCCGCTAGGGGCGGGTCGGGGATCCACAATGACGTCATGGGCAGGCCTTATCTTTTCTAGCTGGTATTGGCTGGAGGCCGGGCGTTCCAAAGAGACGCCCTGCCGTTCTCACCTCGTGAAAATAGAAAGGCCGGCGAAGGAGACGCGCGGACGCGTCGGCGCCGCTGCCGTCGCAGCGTCCCTAAAGTGCTGAATATTCCAACGCATCAACGCGAGAAAGCTCCGTTGTCTGCCGAGCAGCCAGCTCGTCCCAGAAGGTGCAACTCAGTGCCAGAACTGAGGGAACCGCCACCCTTTGATCGTACCGCTCGCGCTGCTATTGGCTGCCGTCGACGCGTCACCATTTTTGGCTCTTGGCGTATCCCAGATGCACGCCCTTGGCGCGCGTGCGCGCGCGCGCTTTTCTGGCGTTACGACAAGGATCTGCCTCACTGGCTGAGATCCTCGATGTTCCTCATGAGTTTCGAACAACAAGTTCGATGGTGTCCCTGTGGAGTACGCTAGAAGCGCTCCTGAGGTCTCAACAGCAACATCGTCCAAATTGACGTCTTGATACCGGTCTTATATATCAAAGAGTTTTATATTGCGGATAGGAGCCAACGGAAGCGCTGTGCGTTTGCGTTGTGTGCTCCACATTGCGCAGGCGCGTCATCGCCTTGCGCCTATCCAAGACCGCAGTTTGGGCTCCGCGCCTGCGCAGTGTGGAACACGCCACGCTATAAGGCGAACGCACAGCGCGCATGCCTTTGCTCGTATACGCTATACTACAACTCACTACGTTTATTTTATTATTATTATTTTTTTTTACTTGTGCCACTTACGCATTGCTTATAAACATAGCCAGCAGGTCCGCTTTCCCGCGGAGCACGCAGGTAGCCAATCACCTCGGTTGACGGAAATATGCCAGTGATTTAAAGAACAGATATATGGTCTTTACGCGAAAATTCGATCTGTGCAGATACTATAGTATTCATAATAATCATACAATGATCTTTATTTCCATCGATTATAATGTGGGGTCAAAGGGAAAAAGCGGAGGGGTGCAGCTTGACTAGCCCTTGGGTCCTTATAATAATAAACTGCTAGCGTGCAGGAAATGTTGATACATAATAGGAAAAATGGTGCACACAAAAGACATGTATAGGTGTTAACAGCGGAACTTTACATACGCACGGAAAAATTTACAATGAAGATACACTTCAACACTGTACTTCACCTAAAAACGATCATTGAGGGGCTATATATAAGCGCAAATTTTAAGAGGCTGGTAAGTCGAAATCAAGATTATCAATAAAAATATTGTTTAACAGATGTGGAAGAGTAAACCGAAGTATATGAGAACCGTAATTTGTTCGCTGAGTTACCATCCCCCATCTCTCCCTATAGCCAGCCGGCAACAGCCAGGCGGCGCCGGCAGAAGTGAGCCCATGGTTATATCCTGTATCGTTGTAACTTGGGAAAAAGGTGAACAATAAGCCCCACATTGCGTGCCGACGGCTTCGAAATGCACTATGTATACGAGTGACACGCACAGATATTGGAGCATGACGCAGCGAAAAGCCTGATACTTCTTCGGAGTAGAGGCGCGCTCCGGTGATAGGCAGCCACGTTCCCATTGGCCCGCCAGGGCCGTAGTTTCCGCTGTACTGGCACGTTAGGCGATCGCGGCTTCCTGGCCTACCCAGTATTTCTTGCTTCAGACGCTAGGCTAAGCGGCGCCACCAGAGTAATAGCTCACGTTTGAACAATGCAGCTGCCACTACCAGGCATACCCAATGGTTCTTGCTTCAGTCGCTAGATAGCTCCAAACCAAACAGCATTGCATTCTGCTTATGGGGAGAGTAGGGTACACATTTGAATTTTCCTTCAGCAACAGGAGGTTTTCCAAGAATCATGGCCCCATTGTTTGTTGCTTTCTTTACTGAAACTAGCGCATAGTCTATATTCGTATATTTGTAAATGTTAATTATCTGGAATTTCTCGAACAATTCAGCAGTGAGGAAGTCGAAAGACACGTTACAAATGCCTGTTCGAATTTTCTTTTCTATCAAAAACAGTTAAAAAAAAAATCTTAGTGAATGACGATGGAACCCAAACTAAGTTGCAGTATATTAAATTGGTAACTTAACATCGCTCATTTATAACTCTTTATTCGAATTTCCTACGGAAAATCGTGTTTTCCGCCTTTGTATTCACTACGTTTCTTACGCAGAATACTGATTTTCTGTTTGTGTTTTCGGCAGGAAAGTAGACTTGAGGGTCTCGTTTTTTAAGTAGTGCTTCAATTACATCCGTGATTACGATGTTTCCGTCGATAAAAGCAGAATAGAGCGAAGTGAATAATAAAATCTGCTTCCACCAAACATGGAGCGCAACTTGCGTCGCCTAGACACCGGGTTGCAACTCAACATTTTCGCTGGACCGGGAGGATTTTTTTTACAGCGGAGCTGTTAGGGGCGAACATGTACGTAACGCGTTACAAGTAACGAGTTACTTCTATTTAGTTACTATTTTCGGTAACGAGTAACGTATTTAGTTACTTTTCTAGAAAAGGAACGAGTAACGTACTTAAGTTACTTTTAAGGCCAAGTAACGAGTAACGGTATCTCGTTACTTGTAAGGAGTAACGTGTACAACACCGCTTAAACAGCCTTGTTTATATTCGAACCTGAGTATGCGTCTATTGCGAGAACGGTATGTGGGCAACCCGAAAAACAACTAAACAGTATGACAGTACAGCAACTTATATCGCTGAACATGTCAGTCGAACCGTTCGACTGACGTGTCCAGCGATAAACGTTGCTGTACTGAACTCTACAGCTGGGAATTTCCTTCACCCAGCGAACACAATTAGGTTCGTTGGTTGAACCTCCTAGAATCGTGTACAGACCGAATGTAAACCCGGAGGTTGCCAAAGCGGGAAGGCACAGAACCCATTACCCGCTGTCTTCAATAAAGGCGCAGTTCCCGAAGATTCACCAGTTCTTCCTGCAGCACAACACTGCCGTTCATTCGAGCGCGTCAGTATAACAACTCTTCAGCGTCGCCGGAAATTATTCTCAATGAAGCGGGGAAAGATAAAGGGGTGATGCAACGATTTTTTGTATTTTGCGCAAATACCGCTTAGAACGGATCCCTGACGTTAATGGCCTGTGAAATACCCGTTCGTTTTTCACCACACGCAGTCGAAGTCGCACAAAAACTTAAAGAAAAACGAGCAGAGTTCACCCCCTCAACTCGCAGCCAGAACAAGCGGCCACGTGATCTGGATCCGATTATATGCCGCCAATGTTGATCATAGCCATGCGCTGGGGTTGGCAAGGCACAGGACACGCGCTGAGTTCCAGACATTGTTATGGTTCGGCTGTTGCCGTTATTGCAGCGATTGGACACAGGACACTACCCGAATGCTTCTCGAGCTATCGATTATCACGAGCCCAAATCGAGTGTACACGCCATGCTCGGGCCCAATCTATGAGCCGCATTCAAATATCGTCACTGGGCGGTACTGGTACCGCCCAGCTACGTCATCAGGTTTTGCGAAGGAGAGATTGAATGAAAACACTCGGTTTTGTCCTCGAAATTACAGCGCAACAAAGGAGGTTCTTGGTCAGTGGTGTTGCGTGCGAGTATCCTTGAGTCCGACTAGTGCAAGTAAGCTCGTATAAAGTGAAAAACATTCCAATTGAATATCGTTGCACCGCCCCTTTAAGTGCAACGACTACTAAAAGAAAACAATAAACCATAAAGCAAAAACAGATGTGTACTTGGTCGTCAAAGTAAAGTGAAAAGTAACTCGTTACCTTGGAGGTAACTCACGCGTTCCTTTTGAAAATCGGTAACGAGTAACGTATTTAGTTACTTTTTGAGCGAGTAACGAGTAACGGTGTTTAGTTACTTTTTTGGGGTAACGTGTACATGTCTGGTTAGGGGCTAGTTCCCCAGTATCGTCCCCGTCAGCAAACAAATGACACTAAACTATGGACAGCTACCGCCATCTATGAGTGGCAGTGGCAACCAGACAACCGGCCTGCCGGTTGTCTATACTCCGTTTCACCTTGTGTTGTACCGCAGGAAAGGCTACAAGCGCGAGCTCCTTGCTCTAGGGCATATCTCGGCGGCACAAGCTCTCGTGCACCAAGTGCAGCTGCCAACGCTATAGGAGCTCGCGCTTCTAGCCTTCGCTGCGGTACAACATAAGGTGAAACGGAGTATTTGGCGACGTGAGCGATCGAAAGCGTCGCTGTGATCGGCCCACCACAATTGGCCGAATGCTGACTATGACGTCAGCAAAGGATGTCTCATCGGCGGAAATAAGAGGAATGTAAGAACTTCAATTTTGACGGTGTTGGCAGTGTTGGTTTGAGAGCGCTATGATTTCAGCTTCCACCATGCCCATTACAAACACCATCGAACTCGTTGTTCGCAAGGTAATGACGTCACGAAAGGTAACCGAACGAGGGCGCCACCGAAACATCTCGCCACTAATAGTTGCCGCCGTCGCTCCTATATGGCGGCAACCCCTACCCCTCCAGCCTTTCCACGCTGGCTTGCCGACTTGCGGCCGGCCATTACTTCATTCCCACCGTAGTACAGCTTGCTGGTCTTCCTTCCTCAACAAAATAAAAGAGCGAATTTTTTTTTTTTGGCTGCAGATTAGACGTTTGGAACGCACAAGTGGCATTCTTTTTTCAAGTGGAAGCATACAGTTCATGAACGAATAATCGTCCTCTAACTGGGAAACATTCCCTCGTCCTTTCCTCGACACTAACATCGTTCTAATCTCATAGAATACAGCCGTCATCGTAAGTAACTCTTGTCCAGTCTTGGAGAGCTGACAGCGACCGGGGCCAATATGGCCGCGCGCGCGTCGGCCACGATTACTGGCGTTACGTCGCCATTTTCAGTCTAAACGTCTCACGTCATGCACTTGGGCGCTTCGAAGAATGTCTGTACACGTAGAAGAGCGCCAAGTAATTCCTTCAATATGAATAGACACCGAGGAAGAGGACCAGATGAGAGCGTGCTCACAAACCATTCCAATCAAAACTTGGCCCTTTCACGTCGGCCCGCGCGCTGTCATGTCGTCCTCTCTCCCTCGATTTCTATCCCTATCGAAAGGCCTTTTCACCTCCGGTAATCCGCCTTCCACCATGTCCACGAACGGCGTCTGCCCCTAGGTTAGTTATTGGCGTTCTTTTTCGTGTGGGTGAAACGCATAGCGACTTACTCCGTCGACGACAGTGCTCGCTAAGTATACGACCGCGGAGGTATTTGGGCCAGCCCATGCCTACTCGAATTTGTTTTTCCTTTCGGAGTCGAACTGGCGGCATCGACCGGGGCCAATATGGCCGCGGACGGGCCGGCATCTCAATCGCCGGCTCGTCTCAAGTTCGGACAAAGATCGGTATGTACAAAAAGTCGAGTACAAGCCGATGCTCCTTTACGTTCCCGACTCCACTGACTGCGGCAGTCGATTGCGACGCGAAAGATCTCGTGCGATCTGGACACCGCTTCCGCGCATTGAAAGACGTCGGGCGAAAGTTCAGCAACATGGCGACCGGCGAGAATTGGAAACCTCACGTGAGTCCGCTTATATGCGGGCAGAAACCGGGGAGAGGAGGAAACGAGGGCGTGTGGGGACGCTAGAACGCCAAGCTCTGACTGGAAGAATTAGTGGGTGAGAGGCAAAGCTAGTACCATTGTCTGGCACTGCACTCTTCGAACACGGCATTGGAAATAAAGACAGCTTTTATCTTTACTGCGGTCTTCGAACACGTTCAGAACGCCAAGCACTGGACGCCAGCGCTCCACGTTCTAACGTGTTCGACGAGTGCAGTGGAGACAAAGGTATAGCCTGCTTTGCCTCTATACCCAGCAATCATTCCACTCAGAGGTCGGCGTTCCGGCGTTCTTGCGCACTCTCGTTTCCTCCTCTCCCTCGGTGTCTGCCCGCATAGTCGTCGACAAGTTAAGAAACGCATTTTCACGCTTTTTGCTACGTCATGTGTTCTTTGGCGTTCTTCATTGACTTTCAAATTTCAATGACTGCGGTTACGCTGATGACATCCAGACAACAACAAAGAGTGTCGCCTTGCTTCTCTTCTTATTTGTGTGACGTAGCATCGAACACGTGAAGGCTACTAAAAAAAAAGAGTAAGTAAATTACGTCGCTCCTAACTATAACTTGAACAGTAACTATAGGCCTTAACGTTAGTGAAAAAAAAGCACGTTACCTTATCTTGAAAGTAATTATGCGTCCCTTTGTAGTTATACTGAATGTGTCGTTTTTCTGAACCAGTAACCGCCTTCCAGAGTCTTGCGTCATTCCTCCCTTTTTACGGATTCATGTACAGTACATCCTGAATTTCCTTACCTGGGTTATCCCGAAGGCAGCAATCCCACTGCCCATAACACATGGTATACAAAAGACCCGCGGTGTTCGCTTCTACATGATGACAAAATCAAGCATTTTCGAAGGTTTCATACAAGCTTGCCTTCAGACGTTTTTTTTTGCCTCAGACAGTGCCCGAAGACAGTCTTTTCTACGAGCGTGCAGTGTGACCCCGGTCTTAGCGTTCGGCTGAGACTCGCGTCCTGTCCGAGCGTGCACCCGAATGAACACCAGCCCCAGCCGCGCGATGACGCAGCGTTCGGAGGAGCGAGCCGAACGCTGCGTTAGAAGCACCGACAAATCCTTCTCGAAACTATGCGCGCCATCTAGTGGCTGCGGAGCAAATTATCCGCAGTCCGCCATTGCTTGGGCGCGTAATATCGGAGCGTGTATTGGACACGAGGGTTACGACAGCGTTCGGCGAGGACTCGGCACGAATCCCACGCTTCGTGTCCCAGAAATGGCAACCGCCAATGTTGCTCGATGATGTTTTGCGAAGCGTTTATTCGTTGTCGTTGTCCCCATGGGTGTGCTGTCGAGGCCGGTTATGACTAAGTCAACGGGAATCCGGAAATCACTTTGCTATATCCGCTATTTCGTTATAACCGAGTTCGGTTATAACGAAGTGCAGACGGGAATGGAAATCGTTATCGCTTCGCAGTAGTCGCTATTTCGTTATAAGTTATAACCGACTTCGTTATAACCGGTCTCGACAGTAGTTATTAACTCAGCCGATAGGGGCGCGACGGTTTGGCCGAAGTGTCGTTACTTCGAGGCGTACCTTATTTAGTTGCTGGATGGATGGATGGATGGATGTTCACGGCTGTACCTTTTGTGACGGGAAGTAGCTCGCGCCACCTAGCCTAGTTGCTTACTTAACATCGTGGGTTGCCAGTTATCTGAAGCTTTATTCGAAATCGCAGGAAACGGTTTTCCGTCCTCTAGAAGTGTAAAAAACGGTCGGCAACAGAGCAAGAGGATAACGCCCGATCTTCCCGACACCGCATCTAAAGCTCAGCGAGTTGCGTTTTTGAATCGTAACAATTGGCAACGGCGCCCTCTCTGCACCAAGCGTCAGAAAAATGGCGGCGCCTACGAAAAAGTCTGAAAAAAAAAAGTGTGTCGTTATTCTAATGCGTCGTCTCTTTAGGCCACGGAGGCTCATTTGGGCGGCGCAAGTATTCGCGGGCTCCGCACTCTCTGCCACAGGATTAAGAGCGCCGAGCGAATTCGCGGCGCAGGAGAGGCTCACGCGCGGTCTCTAATTTGACTCTATTTCTGCGCGGAGTCGTTAAGTCCGCATTAGCTTCGTTTCAAAAGCCGCTTCCGGTCTAAATTTGCGGCTGCTCCGGTTACCACGGAGCTATAAAAAACATTTCCTCACTCTAGATGTCGGATTATCATCGGCTTTGTAGAGACGTTGTCCGAGCAACAACGAGAACAATACATTCCAATACGCCCGTTCGGAAACAGGTCCCCATTCGAAGCTAGGGTTTGTTCGTTCTTACTCGGCAAACAGATAACCAACGCCACTCGCCAACACGAGAAAAAAATGCCCGCGACTTTTTAGCTTTGCCAACATATCATCCGAACTACACTCTGCCGGCACCTCAGTCATTATAGATACCCCAGCCCCTTGAACCCCAGCCCTTTGAGGAACGGTCGAGATCCAGGGCGTCTCTCCATAAAGCCGTTTATTTACATGGTAGCGAGAAAATCGGAGAGTACATTGAGAGTGCGGTGGACGGAGTTTTATATAACGAATACTGGAATTAGGGGACCGTGATGATGTCACATCGCGTGATGTGACGTCATGGAAGTTTCTTTCAGAGTCGGAATCCTGGCGCCGGTGTGTGGAAGTCATCCAGACGGCAGTGTCTCGCTGCTCTGGTGCCGCCGCCTCCATGAACCGGGAGTGATTCACAATAGACGCGTTTACAACACACGGCACTCGAGGTCAGGATCAAGGGTTGTTTCCTTTTCGAGGAAAGCAGGGACCTCAGACTGCAGCCACGGGCACCTGCGTCGTCCATATAGCCGACCAAGGTTAAGGTGCCTCAGGTAGACGGAGCCGAGCAAGGTTACGGTCCCGCAAGCAGAAGAAAGCAGACGCGTCGGAATGCAGCCACGGGCATCGTCCGCCGGGCCGACCAAGGTTAAGGTCCCGCAAGCAGACGGAGCCGTAGACACGATTCATCACCGGCACGGTTCCTTCTTGAGGCTTGTTTCCCTTTGAAGCCATAAGGCCGATTTCAACAGAGACAACAGAAGGTAGTTCACAACAAGGCCCAGCGGGCGCGTGCTCGATCCGCGCTTCGAACTTCCAAGTGATGGCACGTGCTCCCGCTAGCTAAAGCTTATAGTACTAGAGTACGGTCTACTAGAAGTCTCTTATCTCGGCAACGAACACTGTGTCTGTGTGATGTACGAGTAGTCTGACTGCCGCTGATGTAGGAACATGAGGGTAGGGGACGGCGGGGGGAGGTTCGCTTGTGGTCAGTAGTTTAAAATGTCTGCGGCGCCCCCCCCCCCCCCCCCTCTTCGTGCAATTCGCAGTATATCTTGTCGGATTGTTTATTGATTTTTCCAAAAATTATGTTGTTTGTCGATGAATGGTTTGACGTATTTTTTTTTAAATACGCCAAACCCCCTTATCTTCCCCCCCCCTTATTTAATGTCCTAATAGTTGGCCCTGAAGGCAAATAAATTATTGTTTTTCTTGAAAGGCAGTCATTATGTAGGCGGGCGCTGGTGATAGTTATTTATAATGTTTAAATCCCAAGACAAATGATGTTTCCAAATTCCCTTTTCTTTTTTTACCGCAGTCTTGGGTTTTGAAACATCATTATTGTTTTTGCATTTGTTTTCTGCCAAAACAAAAACAACAACAAAACAACAACCAGAACATTAAGGCAGTACAAAATAAAAGAAAATACAGGCTGCTTGATGTCGATCAAAATGCTGAAACGCACAAAATAAGGGGCGGAAGTTGATTTTTTTTTTTACGCTTTCGCAAAAGCATAACTCGAAATTTCCCCCGAAATATAGCGGATAAACTTCAAGTGGTGTGTAAACACGTAATTTCGCCGCTATATTTAGCAATTTTGCGGAGAAATTTAGCAGGTTTTACAATTAAAGTTTGCGGGAAATCACAGGTTACACTTTTGCGTCTTCCTTTCTTCTTATTGGAAGGAAAAAAAAAGGGGGGGGGTGTTAATTAAAATTTCTAGCTATAAACACAGTATGTAAGAGCAAAGAATCTTTCTATGTTATACAGAAGTCTAATAAAATCTTTAAATTGTAGGAGCTGGAAGAAAATTTATCTATAGGGTATTTCGACACCCCAAACGATACGTTAAAGTCTGACCCCCGACTCGTATCGTAACCTCAACTTCAAGCTTCTATTTTTTTTTTTCACTTTATCTGCGAGTCCAGTTATAAATTTCCTCCACCCCAGTTGAACGAAGCCGCCGCGCTGCGGCGCCACACTACACTACACCTTCTCACCCACCTCTCTTCCCACTCCACCCCACCGTTTACCCCCTTCCATCGGATTCAAAGCGACAGTGACACAAAGAGACAAGCTCAGGCACCCTCCTTTCCCCAAGCCCTTGCCCCTCTCCCCCGAACGAAGAGTCACGCAGCGCAAACAGCCGACCTTTCGGCGATGTCACCCATCAATCCAACCCTCCCCCTCCTCTACAGCGGCCATATTTTCCACTGCAACCCCCTCCCGCCGCCGCTCCCATCACGTAACCAACAACCGACCAACCTGGGTATGAAATTAAAGGAGAGTGGGACGCCCGTTAAAGGGGAGAGAGAGAGAGAGGAACGGGGCGGGTGGAATGTAGGAAGTGAGTGAGAGGGTGAGAGGGGTGAAGGCGCTCGGATCAAAATAGACGCGGGGTGAACGAATCTTGCTGGCCGATCCCGGGCCAACACGGGACGTTGTCCCACTTCTCTCGGCGGATCGCCGCCCTCTCCCCTCGGAAAACCTCCTCTCGCCGAGTGCTTTCGTCTTCGTCGTCCTAGTGTCAAAGACCTTGCGAGCTTGCTCCTCCTCCCTCTCCTCCTCTTCCTTCTCCTCAAGCTTGCACGTAATGCGTTACAAGTAGCGCGTTGATTGTACCTGGAGTTTTTTTTTTTTGGCAACGAAGGAACGACCTAGTGACGTCTGAAGACAAGGAACGAGGAACTTATTTTCGTTGCGTTTAGGTGAAAACCTAACCAAATTCGACCTCCGTGTTTCTAGACAGCGTAAAGGTCGGTCTGCCTTCGAGGTTTGGCGACACACTGGCTTACGCTGTAGGTCAGAAATTTAGCCAGTGCAGTAGTACAATCCGCTAGCCTAAGGTTCTTTACCCTGGACCACGCAGTAGTGATACACGACCGCACGCCGGTACGATGCTCATCCAAATCGAAACGGACAGGGGGCGGGGATCGAACCCTATTTTCGGTGAAGCAACCAGTAGCGGTGTTTAGTTATTTCTGCGGGGGAACGTGTACAGCACAAGTCTCCAACGAAAGAGAGAGAGAGAGAGAGAAGAAAGAAGTCTTGCAAAAGAGGAAAGACCAAAGTTGGAGTTAGAGCCATAGGCCGAACGGTCATCAGTCTCAAACGAGCGAACACTGGATATATATATAGACCACACGAAGATGCGCATAAGGTATGCTAGTATAGCCACAGTTATCCCCGAATCAAAGCGTTCAAAAGCGAGGCATTTTTACGACGACATATATTGGAAGCGGTTACTCCTTCATAAAAAACGATAGATGAAGAATAGCGAGAAAATAACGCGTTAATTTCAAGCTGAGGGAACACGCTCCTTTTTAATCGCAGCAACGAGTAATATATTTAGTTATTATTGACCGAGTAAGGAGTAACGATATTTAGTGACTCGATTTAAGTAACGTGTACATTTCTGCTCCTTCTACACCCTCCCCCTCAGGGACCTTCCCCAAAACAATAACAGCAAAAAAAAAAGTGCTGCGTCTTTTTTTTTTAAGTTTTAATCATTACACGAAATGCGGTATTCAATGAGCGATCGTTTCACTTTATATAGAATACATTTAACAGTCGTTCCGGGGGAGTGAAGGACCACCTATATTTTTATAAATTTTCCCACTCAATTGAGCGGGGAAACTGACTTGGCGTATATTTTACGTAACGAGAGGTCAATTTTCCCGCTCAATTTAGGGGGAAACTGAATGGGTGTGTATAGGTCATGTAACATGAGTTTTCCCGCAAAGGTTAACGTGGATACCACGTTTATATTTAGGTCACATGACGTCAGGTTATGTAACGTCACTTTTTCCGGTAAATTCATGCTTTATTTAAAAAAATAAAAACATCGTGATCCCAAAAGTAAGAAAAAAGTATGATACTTGTTATGTTTTTTTATTTTTTTTAAATGAAAATTTAGAAAGTGTGTTTCGTCTGCGCCATCCCAAACGAATGATTTTGTCCAGCGCGTGGGTCCATTTGTGGCAGAACATGAACACTCGGCGAATACCCGATGTTTGGATCAGCTCGAACGAAAACTTGCGCCGCTCCCTCTGGCGCAGACTTCGACGTAACGTGTTTCAAGTAACGCGTTACTGGCATCCGGTTACTTGGTTTCTGTAACGAACTGACGACTTAGTTACCTTTCGAGAGAAGAAGCGCGTAACATATATTTCCCTTACTTTTTGATGGGATAACCAATAACGGTACATAATAACTTCTAGAGGGAAGTGCGGTACAACGCGAGTTACACAAGGTGACACAAAATAAATGATCCAGGAACAAATGGTCCCGGAAAACATAGTCCCGGAAAAAAATGACCCCGGAAGAAATGGTTCCACCTGCAATATAGACCAACAAAATCGCGGCTTTGGGACAGTTCAACGGGCAGTCGGACTTCTCGTACATCATGCAAAAGACGCGCTGTAGGCTGCAGAAACGACGAAAGAAGTGTCGCTCAAGCATGTCTGAAGGCTTCATACATTATGCTTTTTAACGTGTTTTTGTCTGACCATTGCGACCGCCAAACCAACAAACACGCCTTGAAAGTGCCTGCGGGCTGCCTTTTGTATGCTGTCAGCGTGACTGCGGTTTTGGGGTGTGGTGGTAGTGCTCACTGCTTTGTCGTAAAAGGAAAAAAAAAAAGAAAATATTGATGTGAAATAGTTAATCTTAAAAAATTAAAGTAACTTTTTTTTTGTTATGGTGCGTCTTTCGGTCGATTAATAACCTTTGCGCGAAAACTCGTTCTAAAACCGGACGAAAATCGAAACTTCCAAAAATTATTTCACGCTATTTGGGTTAATCGCGCACACTTATTGCCCATGCTCGATATTCCTGCGGAAAGACCCTCGCGTGGGTCGCTTTTTCAAAAATGGTGTGGAACTATTTTTAAAGATTTAATTTTCGTACGTTTCTCGTTTTTTTTACATCTTTTCCTGCAGCATTGCCCCCCCCCCCCAAACACACACACAAACACACACCAACACACACACTTCTTGAGATGCACAAGAGAATGATCGACAGCATAATCAACACCGCAATATTGTTAATTTATTGTGGACTCCCAAACAACAACAAAACATGTGACTAAGACAATTGATATTATAAGGAAAATGTAATAGGTTGGGACACATATGTGTCAATATGTAAATTAAAGGGGCAATAAAGTGCTCGTTGAGATCCTAGTTTTATTGTCATAACTCAATCTACGAATTCTAAGCATCCTAAAAAAATTAAATAACATTCATGCGCGGCCGATTTGCGCATTAAAAGGTGATCAGAGATACCGACACTTACCGTCGGGGCTGCACGACAGATGGCGCTACCGAACCTCGCTGAATTTGATCGAACATCGGACAGCGCTTGTTAGCCACTCGCGAGCGATGGGTTCCCGCGTGAACGAGCGGGACTGGTCGGCCGCAACTACAATGGCCGCAATCCATCGCTCGCGAGTGGCTGACAAGCGCCGTCCGTCGTTCGACCATATTCAGCTATAAAGTTCCTTCATCGAATTCACGCTTACAAGTACCGCCTTGTTGTGGAAACGCGCAAGGCACGTGCCACGAGCGTGTGCTCCTGTGCGCGTACATGATTGGCCTCTCACCTTCCCCCTATTCTCTTCTTACAACGCCTACACACACACTCGGGAGCTCCGCCGCATTTCGCTTCCAAGGGTTGCTCATTTCAGTGTTGCGCCGCCATTTGCTTCCAAGGGCCGCACCAGACACTGGCTTCGTGCACTGGCGCATTGGACGCTACTTACGAGACAAACGCAAACACATAGAAGGGCTCTATTGCGCTGCAGAACCCAGGGATCCTGGGTTCAATCCCCACCCCTGCCCATTTCCGATCTGGATGAGCATTGTACCGGCGTGCGGTCGTGTATCACTACTGCGTGGTGCACGTTAAAGACCCCAGGCTGGCGGTTACTGCACTGACTAAATTTCTCATCTACAGCTAGAAGACTCGTTGCCCGTAAAGTCACTGGTTTTAGTTGCCCGTTGAGGCAGATTAAGTCAGGCTGTATAAACGTACACACACCAGCAATAAAGCCCCTCTATCCTGGGAAAAGTGGCTCCATTCATTGTTGTGAAAATGCTCGAGACACAAGCCGCGCGCCACTTCTGGGAAGATCATGGCGTCTGAAATCTAGCTCAGTGCTGCGCTGTGCCGCCATGATATTCCCAAGGGCTGCACGTTGCACGTGCCTCGTGCATCGACGCACTTTGCGCTACTTTCAAAACATGAAGGGGCTTTGACCAGCAAGGTTCGGTAGCGCCATCTGTCGTTCTGCGCCGACGGTAAGTGTCAGGAACTTCTATCACTTTTTTAACGAGCAAATCGACCGCGCATGAATGTAATTTCGTTTTTTTAGAATGCTTAGAGCTCGTAGATTGAGTTATGACCGTAAAACCAGGATCTCAAAACGCACTTTGGTTCAAGGGAGCCAACTTGCTCCAGCCCTGGCCGCTACGTTTTCGCGTTGTGAAATTCTAGAGAACAGATGCTTGCCGGCGTAAAGCACAAGTGCACTCCAGAAACTCTAATAGAACGTGCGGTTTTGAACCTTCGACTTCACGCAACTGGCGCAGCGCTTGCGAGAGTCATTGCCATTTGATGTGCCTGGGCTTCGGGCTGCGTCAACGCCGAGACGCGTCTCTGCGTCGGCACAAGGCCTGCCATGCCGCGTTGCCGACTAAAAAAGCTGCCGGTAACAGAACGCGCCACAGCCTGTTGAAATTCCGGCGAAGTCAAAACAGGAATATTAGCATATTTCTCTTGCAGCTTTATGTAGCAAGTGCAGGCATTGTTCACTCCAATGTCTATTCGCGACTCCAGCGAAATCGACGCCGCGTAGCGGAAACGCCGAGAAGCTCAGAGAGGAGGTCGTTTCGACTCTGTCGTCTGCTATCGCTGCTTGGTTCTCGTATAGGCCGTATAGAAACAAACATTGTCTCCAGTAAATATTTTTATGCTTCCGCCGTGTCATTCCTACGCACTGAATAGAAGAAGGTTTCTACCGTCGAAAAATCGCTTTGCTTTTATATGTAACACCGATTTTACGCTGCAGTGCAAGACATTTGTTGTGGTCCACATGTTGAACGACGAAAACGACCTCCTTTCGTCCGCCATTTTGCCTGACCAGCGCGCCCCTATAGCTCGCTGGAGTCGCGAATAGACGATCAAAAAACACCCAGAGGTAATACTTGATCTTTGATCGCCTGTTCCCTTCGTATGTTACTTTCTTTTGATCCATCACATCAACTCCGCCCGTGACTTTGTTGTATCCCTTTACAACCAAGGGACAACGGTTTCAATTTTTCTTCTTTCCTCCCAGCGCATCGACGCTGCAAGAACGGTTTAGAACGGCAAAATAAAGTAAAAAAAAAAAAACACCCAACGCGGCTTTTTTTTTTTCTTACGCAGGGGAGGTTGTTGGCTCCAAAAGACACAATGCAACTTTTTTCAGTTCCTTGATGCTTGGAAAATTGGTTGGCGTGCCATGTCGGTCCACATGCCTCGATGTCGCGTGTGCGACATTTCGGTCTACATGCCTCGATGTCGCGTGTGCAAAGCCAAAAAACTAAAAAAAAAGAAAGAAAAAATTACAGCCAAGATTATTCAATTCGTCTGCGCGCTGGAGCACCACTGACTCTCCAAGCTCCATGATCGCCTTCGCTCTCCTTCCCAGTGGAGACGTCACACTGAAACAGACATCCCGTCTCCGTGTCGCAATGGCACCACAACTTGAAGCCCCAGCGAATTGGTTTTCATGTATTGTTTCACGATGTTGTGGCCTTTAAATTTGATCGTATACGCTCGTCGACGGACAGCCGTTTCGACGGAGAAAGCGCAGCTTGAAACGCCTCGTTGCAGAAATTGGTAAGAGTTCGCACTTTGTAGGCCCTGTCAAATTGGGCTCCTCTCCACCGGGCCGAGAATCGTCGTCTGCAAAATGCAGAGCATTGCGGAGCTGCTCAAAGTGATAAAGGCGCATCACAATGGCAATGAACACCAAAGTCAGGCAGAGCTGGCCAATAGTTTATGAGAGCTGGCAACAGATGGTAACTCACGACGAAGTCGATTCCCAAAAACGATTTCATATCTTCGTTCGTTCTTGCGAAAACAACTTCATTTTGTGGCGCGTGTAACAGATGCTCTCTTTTACGAGTACGTCGGATACAAGCCCATTAAAGTTCACCAATGCCGAAAAAATTGCGAGTGGTGTGACGAGGCATGTCTTCATCTTGCTCCGGTACGCATTACGCCCAGCCCGCACTCCACACCGACGTCATGCGTAAAGCTCCTGGCTTTGTGAGAATTTTTCCAGGTGATTTCCGTTGCAGCTCTCATCCCACGTACGCAAGTCAGTAAACTGGGTGCAGTCGATGTCGGGAGAGGGGCAGTTTGTCCGATGCGTTTGCTGGGGGACTCGAAGGCCCCTCCCTGTTTGTCTGGGTGCCCAGTGTCAGTCTGCGCCTCCCAACGTTATCCGCGTTTTCCTCCAATAAGTTCGAATCTTCACCGTCAAGTTGTAGCGCGGTGTTATCATTGCTGTCGTCGGCAAACAAGAGTTGATGTATATCTTCCTCCGACACAAAGAATTCACGCCGTTTTCCAGTCATCTTCCTGCAAGGCCAAAAGCAACGGTTAGGAAAATGAATGAGGGTTGCTCACCGACGTGCAGTCAGCGAAGAAAAATACCCTTCATTTTGATTATGTGGCATTTGTGGAGGCGAAAGGCCACCAGCTGTGTTCCCGTCAACGCGTTCAAAGCAGAACCGAAGTTCCGTTGCGGTACATGCGTCATAAATGTGTCCCGAGCCAGTTTTTCTTCTACTAAAGTACGATACATGCGGATGCAACTGTTGCTTCCGCTTTCTCGGTAACTATACACCCTCACGAACGTATTTCTCTCGCTACTTGATTGATAGCACACGACAAAAATCATAAATCAGTGTTATTTTCTCGGGCAAGAAACGCTGCGCTACGGTTACACAACCACCTCGTCCGGCGGGACTTTTGTGCCAGTGTTGCCGACCAAAACTTATTGTTCCGTCAAACTCAACCAAAATGAGTCGAATGCCCAAGCCATACATTTATGCACGCGGTAGTTATTTAGGTGCATCGGTTTTATTCCGGGGACATACGTGTCCCGTGTACCTCGAAGGGTTAAAACCAGCTTCACATGGTGCGATATTGCTTTTCGGTCCCGTGCAGCAGGGAGCAGGTGGAAATAGTACGCGCTTCAGCTGCCGTCTACAGGATTTTTTTTTTTCTCTTTGAGCGAGGTTTTGATTGAAATCGGGGATGTCACAGAGCAGAATCTGACCATAAGAAATACATGTCTAAAAAAAAATATTTATTTTACTGAATAAGAAAAAAATTTGCTTTAGGTTTCTACTTATTGCTGTAACAAAAACAAAAAAGAAAAGAAAAACCTTTAAAAAAGCTCTTTGCTTTTTTTGGAAGTATCTCGTCCCAAGGTATGGGGACAAATTATTTATAACATTAGAAAATATGCACACTGAGAATATATTTCGTGCTGGTTATTTTTACAGCGGCAATTTTTATCCTACCATGCACTTGGGGTCCATTTTTTTCCGTGGCCATTTCATACGGGACCATTTATACCTACACCCATTACCCAAACTAATTTTCAACCCAGCTCAAACCTGTAATGTTCGCAGCGAAATAAAAAACACACAAAAACTTTCAGCCTTTCCACTCTGGTGAAGAAGGAAGACCAGCGGAGCTGTACAATGGAAAGTGATGGCCGGCCGCAAGTCGGCAAGCCAGAGTGGAAAGGCTACCGCCATCTATGAGCGACGGCGGCAACCAGATACGTGGCTTGCCGCCGCCGCTCACAGAGGGCGGTAGGTGTCCAAAGTTCGGTGCCGTCATTTCTTTGCGGGGGACACGATCCTCGGGAAACCAGCCCTTAATACAAAAAGATGCGCAGAGTGGAGTAGAGCTTAGCCACCCTGATTGTACAAATCCTACAAAAAGACACGGTGTTTGCTGTAGGCACGATGACAGAATAATCCACGGCAGACCTCACGCATGTTGGAAGCACGTCTGCGCCATGTATGCATCGAACACGTCTGCAAACTGTCTTTTTTGTACGAAGTATGTGCCGTGTTGATCGCGGCTTTAAATACAGGGGCATGCATGCCCCTCCTTCGGGGTAAGCCTTCAACCAATAAATACAGCCAGGTTCTTTCGGCTAACGCCCTCGGACAGTATCTTCCTTTTTTTTTCTTTTTCTGGAAAAAAGAAATGTATGTTGCTCGTAAGTTTAGACAACCTTGATGCTAGTACGCCTCAACGGGTAACCGGTCTCTTTGCTGTAGATGGGAAATTTAGCCAGTGCCGTTGTGATTACACGAGTCACGCAGTTGTGATTACACAACGCGTGCCGGTACAAAAACTCATTCCGATCGAAACGGGCGTGGGCGGTGGGGATCGAACCCTCCTATACACGTTTGCAAGAAGGGCTCCTGTGCGCCGCCATTTTGGGCGATGCTGGCGCCGCCTAACGTTTCCGCCATGCTGGGGTGCGCCAGGGGCACGTCACTGGGGTGCGCAATGACAAGATGGCGGCGTCCGCTGTGTCGCCGACGGCCTGGATTAGCGACACACTTACTGTTTCGGAACGCAGGGGAGGTATCCACTCAGATTCGTAGCATCAAATATTGTAGGACGGGTCATGTTTAAGGGTTGCAGAGCTCTGACTTTTTAACGATCGCAGCCTCTGTTCCAGCACGTCGTGGAAGCAAGAGCTGCCGCGAGCGCAGCCATCGTTGATGCAATGGCCATGCGGCTTCTGGCGCTTTCTGATGAAAGCTTTGAGACTCTATGCATGCGTTGCACGTGACGTCATATCCGACGTCCTTTCTGGTGGCCAAAACCTGCCGTTATACTTCGTTTCACCTTATGTGCGAGCGAAGGCAAAGCTGGAAGCGCGAGCACGAAAGCTCCGTGCCTTCAGGCTTTGCTCGAGCGCAGCGAGCTGGGCAGAAACGCAAAAAGCGCTGGTCTCGCGCTTCTAGCTTTGGCTTCGCTCGCAGATAAAGTGAAACGACGTATAATCGAAGCTGTGCTCACTCGTTTCTGCTCGCTCGCGACGCTCGTGTACTGCTCGTAGAATATGCACAGTAAAGGCTACGCTCGAGCGAAGTTCGGCCACCAGAAAGGAGGACCAAATTACGTCAGTGCAACCTATGTATGCTTCGTTTCACCTTATGCGCGAGCGAAGGCAAAGCTGGAAGCGCGAGCACGAAAGCTCCGTACGTTCCGGCTTCGCTCGAGCGCGCGAGCTGAGGAGAAACGCAAAAAGTGCTGGTCTCGCGCTTATAGCTTTGGCTTCGCTCGCAGATAAAGTGAAACGAAGTATAGATATTTTTCTAATTTTTCGATTTGTTGCTGGTTTACGTATTTTATTTAACTGTTTGTGCTTTTTTGCAGTCGAAGAGAACACCTGCATGTTTTATAAATATATATATTTTTAATTTATTCTTGCGCTCAGTTGTGTATGCTTCGGCAAGAGACGCTTGGCAACATTGTTCGATAAGCAGCGAACGTCCTGGCTGGAGAGTAGGCCCGCCTGACCGCGGTGCGCGGTTCGAGGTTAAGACGGGATCCCACTTGCAAAGGTGTATAGGAGGTTGTGCAGCGCTAGCTTTCGCTCCACGCGCCGAGCTGCAGACGCGTTCACCCAATGGACCACCGATCCCCAATTTTTTCTTTTTTTCTGAAGCATGGGTTGTGATTGGCGAAACCAGCGGCTCTCCCTCCTCAAATTCAACATTCGCACGGAAGGCGGGGAGCCGAGAGGGATGTCAGTGTTATCGGACGCATTCGGCGGTCGCCTTCTCGACAGCGGGGCTCGCTGGCTCGGTGCGCGCTGACGAGGGTACGGTAACACTGATTACGGCATTGTCGCTGTTGGACGCGGAAGACGACGAACTGCTTTCTGCTAAAAATAAGATGATTCTCAAATCGGTGGATGCAACGCAAAGAGCGTGGAGTCCAAAACCGGTAGTACGCGGAGCGCCTCGAAGACGGCATCGATGAATATCGAAGACTCCTTCGCGTGCCTCGTACGAACGCCCGCAACAGCGCTAGCCACAACAACTTAGACGATCCCGATGCCACCGCCGGTATTCCTCTGAGCAACATCTGTAAAGTTGCCAGACACGTGAACAGAGTACTGCCAATTACAAAGAAATCCCGCACCAAGGCAGGGAGTGTCTGTGCAGCCCGAGGAGAAACTCCCCCATCCCCGTGGGATGTCTACGCGGCCCTTCCCAAAGGCCTGACGTTGTTACCACGTGATGCGCTTCCCGGGGAGCAAAAGAGGAATTTCTCCCTAGCGTGACCACCTCTTGAAAAGGCCCGTTCACACGCTAGCGTTTGACTGTGACCGACTGAGACAAGGCCGGTTTTTAAGCCTCTTAGAACGGCTTACGACCGGATACGTAAAGGCTCGTTCACACGCTTGTAACTGAGTACGACCGAGAGACACAAGACCGGTTTTAAGCCTCTTGTGACGTCTTAGGACCGGATGTGATGCTGTGGAGCTGATCCTAAGAGGTCTCAAGAGGGTTTAAAACCAGTCTTGTCTCTCTCCGTCCTACTCGGTTGCAAGTATGTGAACTGCGCTTAAACCGTCACAAAAGGCTCAAAAACCGATCTTGTCTCGGTCGGTCGGAGTCAAACGCTGGTGTGTGAACGGGCCTTTACACCCTTCAGTGAGAGTTCAACGCTTGAATGCAGTCAAAACCAGGTCAAAGACAGTGCAGGAAAGCTATAGTTCTCTGTCCCACGGGGACAGAGAAGAAGCACAAACACAGAGCTTCCTGCTTATGATTGTCTCTTCTGTTCCCATGCCCCAAGATTCGAATCCCTGTCTTGAGCTAGGTCGCTCCCAATTTTTATTTAACCGAGTGCCAGGCATTGACGAAGTTTCTCCCGGAATGCTGACGTCGTCTTGCGGAGACTCCCCTCCCACCCTCTTTGGTTTCCCAGACGTCGTTTTTGTCCACCCTGGAGATCAGCCTGTCACTCGAAATTCGTTCGAAATCGGGTTTCCCCTCCCTCCAAAGCTGGCTTTAACAGAACTGCACGGAACTAGTGAGGTAAAGTATACAGTCACGTGTTTCGCTCCAACACGCCGATTGGCTCACCCAGACTGTAACTTTCGCCGTTTGCCAAGGAACGCTGAGGCGGAGTTTAGCGTATGTTCACAGTAAATAGCGAGTTTTAGTAGACCGTGTTTCCCTCTCCGCTAAGCCCCTCCGCTACCCGGAACTCTACAGCCAAGGCCATCGGCACGCAGGCGCAGTGGCGGTTTCTTCGTAGCGGAGGGTGAGCGGAGGGGGAAACACGGTCTACTAAAACCCCTAATGTCCCCGAGCTACTTTATGGTGTGCTACCTTTTTAGCGAGATCGGGTTCGACGCCTATGGGTCCACGCGCCGAGAAAGTGAAGGAGAGAAGGAGAGAAGAGTGCGCGGGCACATCAGAACGCCGAGCTCTGGTTGGAACGATTAGTGGGTAAACCTAAAGCAAGCTGCCTTTTGTCTTCGCTGCATTCGTCGAACGCTTTAGAACGCTGGCGTCTGGAATTTGGCCTTCCCATTCGAATTTGTTCGATGAGCGCAGTGGATATAAAGGCTGCCTCTATTTCCACCGCACTCGTCGAACAAATACGAATGTGAACGGCAAACGCTTTAGGTCCACCCACTAATCGTTCCAAGTAGAGCTTGGCCTCCTGACGTCACCACCACCCCCGCAAAAGAAGCGGACGAACTTGCGCGCCGCATGGCGTTGCTGGTGCTTGCGCGAGAGCATAGCGCACGCCCCAAAACCATCTGTTCGGACCAATTTTAGTTGCGCGTTTTGTAAGCGTTAACGAGTCTCGCTTAACTCTTTCGGATATAATTCCGCCTGCTTCCAGCGTCACGATGGTCTTTAAAATAAATATTGAAATTGAAAATATTTTTCATAATTTTATTTTATATTAAACCGAGCCCCAGCTGCCGGGTCAACCGCGCTTTTCTGCGACGTTGGAGGCTACTATAGAGCAAGAGTTCGTATCGGAATTTGACCACGTTGCTTACGCCAAACATTTTGTAAAAAACGGCACTTTTTGTCAAGGCTATCGTAAAACGAAATCCATGACCCACGGATGTCCTATGTAAAACGGCAAATTTACCGACTTTTTTTTTGAGAGTCGTAAGATTGTTGTAAACGAACTGTGCGATGAGTAAGGCCTAGCGGTGAGCAGATCGCAGCTCTCATGCACGGTGCAGGCGGTGAAGGTTTTCACCGTGCACTCCTGCAGCTGCATGGCGATCTGGCTCGACTGCGGTAGGTCCCGGAGAAATTTCCTAGCTGGACGCTACGTAACTTTAAGTACCACTGATCTTCACGAATATCACGTCGCCCAAGCTTTTAGTCGAGGTAACCGCCATCTTAGAACTGCCGCTCTCGTTGGGCCCGAGATCCCGGGAGAACTCCCCACAAGAGACGCGCAAAGCCCGCTATAGCTCGCAACTCAAAATCCACAACGTTACGTGTGTACACGCAATACGATAGCATTTTTGTTGCGTTCTGCGCACGCGCACTCCCGACCAGCAATATCCTGGCTAGGCAAAGCTTTTGTGGCGTGAGCTACACTGGCCTAGGTTGAGCAGTTTCGCGTGGCTCGCATAATGAGCCGTGCTCCGTGCTGCGCAAGCTCGAGGAGCAGTGGCGTCCCATGGCGCACAGGTGGCGCGCCGGAGACGCCACCGCCGCGCGCTCCGCCGCCGCCGCGCGCGCCTCACCGGTCTGCGCATGCGCGAGCTGAGCAGTGACGTCACACGGCGCACAGCTGGCGCGCCGAAGCCGCCGCCGCCGCGCGCTCCGCCGCCACCACGCGCGCCTCGCCGGTCTGCACATTCCAGAGGAGTGACCTCATAGCCGCGGCAGACGCACTGGCGCCACCGCGTGCCCAGCTGTCCGCCTCCGTTCCGCAGTAGCCAAGTCTGACGCTGCACTGGAGCCGCTTGATAGCGCCTCTCATTTTGTGCGATGCGCATAAGCTCACGCTATGTATATCCTGGCATAGCCGAGCTAAGCCACCGCAATTTTTCGTATTCGATCTAGCAAAAATTGTCTAGTGACTACAGACGTGTCACGAACCTGCCAATGTTTGACTTTGACAAGGTTCGAGTTTTTGGAACTTCTCATGCAAAATTACACAAAAGGTCGAGTCAAATTCGACTACGGATTATCCGCGTGCGCGTAAATATAGACCAAGCTGACTTCTCCTTGCGGAGGAAGGATGCAGTATTTAGTCATTGTTTCCATTAAAAGCTATCTAAATTATTAAATGACTCAAAGCTTATATTAAACTTGAGGAAGAAAACGAAAAAGGACGGACAACCACAAACTTCCAGCTGGAAGTTTGTGTTTAGAAGCTTATTTGTTTGCTTTTTATTCTACGAACAATCGTTCATTATTCCCTGAAATTTATAACAACCTACCGCTTCAAATTTACGAAAACAATAAAAATTTTAAAATGTTTTTTTTTTTTCAACACTGTCAAGGAAGCCGAACTTCGTCGAATTACGCCAAGGGTTTGAAGGTGTGCCGAACCGGTCGTCCGACGAAAGTTCGTGACATCGTTCTGCCAATTCCGGGGAGCGTTGTTTCTTACGGGAAGAGTCTATATATCCTGCAACTTTATTATAGTGTTGGGAACGCGTCTCCGACTGGCTCGTCTGCCACGTCCTTAAAAATTATCCGTCGATTTCCGCCCGATGACGTCATAGAAGTGTCACGTTGTCACCGGTCGCGATCCTGGTGGCGTCCCAACATCTGTGGTAAATGTGGCAGACGCCTGTTCTGCTGTAGGTAGCTCTCCAGTGTGGCAGGTCACAGAAGCTTCAGCAGTCAGGAGTTGCGACGACAGCGACGCTCGCGTTCGCTTGTGCTTTTTTGCCGGGACTTCTAGCACCAGCCGCCAGGATCGCGACATTGGATAACGTGGCGGATCGGCTTTTGTGACGTCATTTGATGCCCTTTCGGGGCCACTTTTGATGCATGGGAGGGATATGGCGCTGAACACACCAGTCGAAGACGCGTTGCAGGCATCATACTTTTATGCCGCAACAGGCTATGGGCTTCCGGTGGGGGAACACACGTATATACAACAGGCACTAGAGCGACACCGTACGAAAGCGAGTGGCGACGACAGTTGGCGGCCGCCAATGGAGCACGAGGCTCTAGCGGCAGCGACGGCAATAAGCCCGGACGAATTTAGACGACGCAACCGGGTCAAGCCGATGTCGAGAGCACGACGCCGGGCCTTGCCGTCGTCTGCGGTCCCAACATCGCCGCGAGAGCCTGCCTGTGCCACCACGTTCCGCCTGATGGCTGGTCGCGACACTTGCCTCTGAGTATGAGCAACTACGTTGTGACCTATGATTAAACTCCCTCCCCCCCCCCCCCACCCACACACACTAAGACACACACAAGACGCCCTAATTCCTCCCCAGGCTGAACCCAACACGCCCCCAGAATTTCCTACACAAGGTACACAAACAGAGCGAATGCTGTGACGCGATCGACCAGATAAAGTCCTATTGGCACGCGCCCCAGTAGTTTATGCCGACAGCGTCTCCACTGGTCAAACAACGCAAAAAAAAAAAAAGAAAGAAAGAAAGAAAGAAAAAGAACAGCAATGTTTTTGTTGCCATGGCACCTCTACGCGTGCGCAAACCGCACGGCGCGTCTGCTCTGACCTCGAGGGACGCTGGCTTGAACACAGCCCTTCAATGCGTTCCTAAAACAATGTTTGCTGCCCTTGATGCACGAAACAAGGGCCGCCAAGTACTGGGCTGTATCTAAGCAACACGCCTAGGGCTACTGCCACGTTCTACATGGTACGGCTAACCCAGAAAGCTACCTTAAAATGAACATGGAACCCATAGAGAAGTACGGGAAACCGGGCCAGCGACAGGCAACCACTAGCCTATCATTGGAGAGTCATCTGGTGGCGCCGCTTGAAACCAAGGCGAGGAACGGACTTTTACGACAGCTGCGACGCTGCGCAGTGTCCACCCCTATATATATCTTACACCATAGCCAAATCGCAAGCCCCTCGCGTACCGTATTTTGAACGGGTCATGATCAAGATGTATGTTTTCCGCGTACACCAATAAACCCCGGAAAGTAACCCCCGCTAGCTGCTTTAATCAAGATGGAGGAAGATATAAAAGCCATAAATTAAAACTGTACTTAAATAAGCAAAAGAAAAGAAAGAGTTGTATTTCGATCTTTTGATGAAACTGTCATATGCAAAACTGCGTTTTATGAAGAACGCAGCTAGCGCCAACTCCAATCTCAGTCTAGGCATGCGACGCTGCATCTGGTATCGCAACGTGCTCATTTTGTACCGTTTCTTTTGTTTTCTTCTTCTGACGTTGTACACGAAGCTTTCGCAGCTGGCGAAGTCCTCTCAAAGCGTCTCAGAGTCCTTTCTCCTGCCTCATCTGTTTTCTTCTTATTTCATTTTGTTTTCACAGGCGCACTGTGTGGCAAGCAGAGCTTCCGGTGCAGGTGTTTGGCAGCCGGCCAACTCTCTTCGACCGTTGCAAGGTTCACTTTTCAAGGCTAAATCAAAGTCAGCTCAAGTAACAATGCTATTGTGCATTAAAGCACCTAAACGAGAAGGAATCTTTAGTTACAGCTTTATTTTACATTGACCCGGAGCTTTGCCTGCAATGAACTGTCCAAGCCCCTTCGGGAACCAAGCCCTTTGTCCCGTTTCTTTAACCTACCGGTTCATGCACCTTTTCCAGGTCATGGGCATATTCCCTGGTCTAGGAATTCCACGAACTGGACATGAGCCTCGGAGAAAAACAAAACAAACCAAGACATCCTTCTTTTGTCCGACATCGAAAAGTATTCATCGGAAAACACCGAAATCTATAAATAAAAAAATTATGGCTAGAAACAGAAAAAAAAAAAACGGGGATGATTATTTATATTAGCTGCGTATTCGCATTGACAGTCTTGTGATTGCTGCACGAGTGGAAGCTTCAGCGCGCTAAATGATTTAGGTGTTTTCAATGGCGCCGAGGAAGTTTCTAATTGGAACCATGTATATATATTATCATGAATTGAAAAGTTAATAAGTAAATATTAAATAATTCACTCGCTCAATAGTATGCTTTTTGCAATCCATGATGTTCGCCATGGATGACACTTTGTTTTCGGAGATTTCTTTTGTTTTTCTTAACCACACTATTGGTAGAAATTTTCCGAAAGCCTTCGCTGAAACAATCGGTATTTACATTGAAGTAACCTGTAGCACAGTGATACGTTATCTGCATTGTTGTGCCCGCTACTGAAAATAAATAACGACATAGACTAGTTCGTCAAAGCCTAGCGCGTTACTGAGATTAGTTACCGTCCCGCAAATGTACCTCAATATCGTTACTGTTACTTCCTAAATGTGACGAGCGTTACTCTTACGTTACTATTATATTAGTTTGGATTTTAACATTGCTTATCTGGCAGCGATAAGAAGTAAGTACAAACTCTGACAATCCCTTCTTTTTTCAGGCTGATTTCATAATATTTCTTAGCTTTTGTTTACTAATTTTGCGGAATACAGTGAGGTCCCAATCATTTACTAGCCCTTCAAGGGAACACATTTTTAAAGGGCTTATTTAGACCAAATATTTTTTTTTCTTCCACGAAAAAACAATTCCTGCGATATTTATGTTTTTAGACTCAATCGCGGTGTATGTAGCCCGACCATAGGCCCTACCCAGGAGCGTAGTTAAGTAAGCTCCATTTCCTAGCTCTCATTGGTTGGAGATATGATTGACGTATAGACACCGCTTTGGTTTTAACCGGTAACAGACATGGCTGCCGGCGCTTGCGGCCAGCGCTGTCTCGCACCGCGAAGCTCGCTGAGCTCGTCTGTTTTTATGAGTGCTAGTCGTTTCGCGTTCCCCGAGGTGTTTATAGGAAGATATCCTCAACCAACGTGGTTTGCAGCAAACAACTGTCGCAAGCACGCGCTCCTTCAGAAGCGCTGTGCGGATTCTTGTTTTCTTAACGGGACTAGCCTAAGCCTAGCGTCCCACATCAACAATTTTGCTCGACCTACATACGGTAGGATTTTATTTTTAACCGCAATTACATGTGGCGAATAGAGGGCCGAAGATTTGTTCTACGCGCGTGTTGATGCTGGATAAAGATGTTGGTTCCCGTAAAAGCGGCCCCGCTGCTCTGTGAATTGTGCAATCGTCGTGATTGCGACCACTGTTTTAATACCGAGAAGATGGCTACACAGATAAGAATTTCCGAGCCATTGGGCTGAAAGCAATTTCGCGCTCGCCTCGTATAAGTTAGTCCAGGTATCTTCGAGTCATTTCGCTTCGTCAGGCAAGTATGCTCTCATGTTTTGCAGCGCACCTGGCCTGCCAAAGCGAATATTTTAGGTCACGTTTTAATTGTGCGTCATGAAGCTCACCCACCTTGCTCGCGGATGCCCTAAAACAACAACAACAAGAACAAAAAAGCTGGAAGCTTTTTAGTTCTTGTGGTAAAGATAATTAATTTTATTGATATTACGAGTCCTTTCGGTCGCTTTTTACCCCACATCAACAGACGCTGACAGACGTTTGTGTTGAACCATAGCCTCCTGTATACTCACAAAACCTGGCATTTCGACGATGGAGCCATAGAGTGCCCGGTCGCAGATTTGGAGCGCGAGGATCTGGTAGCACAGAGCAACAGAGAGCCATTTCTCGGGAAACCTGGACGTGAGCGTACAGCTTTTGCAGCGGCGAGGACCCGAAACACACTTGTTCGCTCGGGAGAAGTGTGTTTCGGCGCCTCGCCGCAGCGAGGCGCCAGTCACGTGGCTCTCCTCCCTCATCCGTTGTCTGCCGCTGTACCTTTTCCATTTCGGCAGCCGCTTCTCGCGGCCATCTGCCAGGCTTTGTTTGTCAGTATATAGGAGGCAATGGTTGGACCGTGCCTCGTGTTTGATGGAACGCTAGAACGCCACTTTCATGGTCACGTCTTGCGAGCCTTGCAGACCAGACGTTTTAAGACGGGGGCGGAATAGCAGACGGTCGCAGACAATGACGGACGCTGACGCGCCGCTTTTATGCCTGGAACTCACGGGCGTTGCAGACGACGATAGACGGTGGTGGAACAGTATACGATGCCGGAGGCAGCAGCGCGTCTGAACGCACGACTAGCAGGCGGTGTTAGACGTCGGATGCACCGGACGTCGCGACAGGGAGACACTTGGCTTGCGAGCGTGTGCGGCCGAGCAGCCAAGCCAATCCAGGAGTAATTGGCGCGGCCAGTGATTTGTGGGCGAGGCTCAGAGCGGGCCGTGACCTCCACCTAAATTGCGCCTAACGGCGCAAATATTCCGCAAAAAATGTTTCGTTTTAGGATGCCCGATCGGCATCCTAAACCGCAGTTTCGGTCAAGCCTAAACCGCAGTTTCGGTCAAGTATGATAGCAGTTACTGCCGAATATACCCAAATTACATGCAGGCACGCTTAATCACTTTTATGTCTGATCTCAGTCTCAGTTCAGTGTAAGTGGTGTAAGTTATAGCTAGGGTTTCGTGTTTTCGTATAAATCCGATAAAATCCGAAAAACACTCCCGGTTAAATCTTCTTCAAATCAGATTTTTTCCGTAAAACTGCGAATCTGGAAATCGCGATGTCCACAAAAAAAAAACAAAAAAAAGGAAGCTTCTTTACAATTAAGTTTGGCCAAAGCACAGCTTCAGCGGTCATCAGAAGAGGCCTCCCCATATACCTTCAAACTCTCGTAGTATTGATCAAAAGAAGGTTCACCGTTTATCCCGTCAGGGTTCGTTCAGGACAACGGGGCATTGTAATTCTGGGTCACGACACCAACAACTGTTTAGGTTTCCAGATTGAACTTCTTAGAGGAAGGTAGGGTTGTGATTCGATAACTGCGAAAGCTATGAATTCTTAGATTTCATAGGAGGGACAGCTGAGGCTCCCATCTTACCACTCAACCTGCGCAGCTGCAGGTGAAGAAGCGAGTAGTATAGGGTGAAAAGAAAACAAGCATTCTAACGACTACGTCAAGGAGTTAAGTGATTTTATGTGTCTTTTTCCCGTTTTGTCGTGGGACAGTTAGTATTACTAATGGCAAGGGCGCCAATGTCACGTGGTACACGCCCGTTTTTATAAATTTATGGCGGGGTTATACCCATCGGTTACTATATACTATATATACATATTTGTTATTTTCAATCTTGAAAATTTGAAGACATAGCAAAAATAATCTCCGACAAACTAGAAATATTCGACAAAAAATAAACTCCGAAAAACACCATCCAAACATCACACTTAAAAAAAAAAAACAGCTTTAAACGGAATTTTAGTGATGGCACAGCGACGGGTCAGAAGGAATACCCTCCGAGTCGCGCGCTGTCCCACATCGCACCCCTGAGAACGCCGCGCATACTGCCGTGTCCAAGAGGAGGCAACGGCTTTCGCACCTGTCTTGGGATTCCACACAACACTATTACGACTTCTCTTTCCCACATTTGATTTCGGAAGGGGAGGGAGAAAGAAGCATTGTCTCGAAGGCGGAAGTAGTCGGCCAAAGATGGCGTCTGCGTTTCCCGTGGCTCTTAAACGACGGCGCGGGTGCGCCGAGACCCTCACGGGCGTCTGGTGCACTCTCGGACCACCAGGGTTACGTCTGGCTCACGCTATAGGTCGCCACCCTGGTCGTTCTCGGCCCAGTTCATCAAATACCAGCTAGAAGACAAGGTTCGCTCGTTACGTCATCGTTAGCGGATCCTCCGACCCGCCCCAGACGGCAAACAGATCGGAGTTGGACGAGAGTAGGCGGCGAAAGCTTATATAGAAGACAAGGCAGGCACATTTCCTCTTCGGTGGAAAGGGGCTTGCGTTGTCTTCTATACTAACTGACAGCTTTAAAAAAAACGCAAGTCGTGATGTGCCCCGAGCGTTCTTTTTAAGTCTTCACGGCCAGTGATGTCGCGGCAACAAGGACGTCGAAGGACGAGTCCGAAAGCAAGAAGTGTGAGCAAAATGTGCTGGTTCAAGTTTCCAGGACATAGTAAAGGCCGGTTCACGCGCCTGCGTTTGGCTGTGACCGACCAGGGTGCAGGAGCTCGTGTACTGCTTACAACTAGACAACACACTGGCCGAATCTAACGGGTAACGGCCCACTTCCGGCTGCAAGTATTTTCTGAACTAGACCGAAGGCTTTGCGGAATTTACGAGATAAAATCTACGCAATATCTATGAAAAAGGCCGCTTATGACTTATGAGGTACAACATTTATACAAAAAGTATCTCGAGCCCGCGTGGTGAAAGAATCCGAGTAAAATCGGGAAAGAAACGCGAGGAGGAGGGTCACCTAAAGATGGCGTCGGTGTGCTCTCTCGTCGGGAGATTTTGCATGGTGGGGGATCGTTCTCAACATAACGCCGACAAGCCCCGCCCCTACAAAACCTCGAGACCATCGCAAGCCGATCCTAGACTCCTAACTTGCTTACGCCCGAAAGGCCGATTTCACTCGGTAAATCTACAGTCGCACATATCTTCACGCGTTTACATTCACCCGTTCCCCTCCACCTGTGGCTCGAATGTCTCTTGTCGAGGGAACCTGGGCGCATCCCGCAAATAAAGAGGTCCCGGGTTCGATACCCGGACCAGGCGGATTTTTCGGTCGCGCACCAGTCACCTAGCTGTGTTTGGAGATTTGTGTTTGTCCTTTGTCCCTCTTGTTCCCCTTCTCCAGGGATTATTTTCATCATTCTTGTCCAGCTCGCTTGCACCTTTGCATTTAATTCGCATTAAAATCAAACAACGTTTCCACGGAGAGAGATTGCGATCACAAGAGATCACAACGCACTCGGTGCCGGTCAAGATGTGTGGTCCAGTTTTAGGTGGTTTATGGAAGGGCGCGTGCTGCGGCCTTCGCAGTGCACTCGGGGGCAAGGAGACGTCGGCGGACGAGGAGGTCGCGCATCGGCCGGCGGGCGTGGTCCGAGGTCGCCCTGCCCTCACAATGGCCAGGGTGCAACGACCGCTCGCGGGACCGCCGCCGCACCCGCCGCCGCGCTCGTCGCCTATCGTCACCCATTGCAAGGGATGTCGCCAACTTGCCGAGGTTCAAGGCGAAGGCTCTCGAAATCCCAAATGAAATAGTAAAAAAAGAAGAAGAAAAAAAAAGAAAAGCTTTCTGATAACAATTTGCCACCCACGGCGGACGTGAAGGATTGCAAGCCCACTAATTAGCAAAATAAATAACTACAATTTACTAATTAAATTTTTCAAATATTGAAATTAAACATAAGATTCTAATGAGAAACTTGTTAGGTATTATCGAAAACCACTAAATCAACTCATTTTAAAACGATATAGAAAGCAGCATTTTACGGCTTTCCAAAAAAAAAAATAATCCCGCTAAATTTAATTTTTAATTTACGGTTTCTTACCTGCGCCAGCGGTCCTCCTCCGCCAATTAGGAAAGGAACGCAAGGTTACAGCACAGATTCCCCGGGGCCCTTTGTTCGAATCCTCAGCTTCTGAGACACCAGACAACATACCCCAATGTGTTGTAGATAAATCTACTATCAGGTCGTATGTGGATTGAGGACAAAGTCGGATGTCTTCCTTGCATTGGTTTTGGCACTCGGATTTCGATATTCTAAGCATCACTGAAACTTGGCTACCCGCTTATATCTCTGGTTCTGAGTATTTTACCACTGATTACGAGATTTTTAGATGTGACCGTGAATCGACAGGTTCCTACCTAACCCTAGGAGGGGGCGTACTTACCGCGGTACGCAAAACTTTGTCGTGCTTTCGGCGGTCTTACCTTGAGCTCAATGAGTGCGTTTGGATCGAACAGGTGGACGCAGTCTGCTTATCGGGAACTATTACTTTCCGCTCGTTTTGCCTCTACTACGTAAGGCCGTACAAGCCATATTTCCAGTTCTGTAAATTTTTAAGTTTCCGAAGTTGTTGTTTTTTTTTAATATTTGCAGACTTTAATTTATCTGGCGTTAACTGAACTTAAACATGTCCAGTACGGAACTGAGTGTTGGATGTGAACAGGAATTACTTGATTTTGTTAATTTTAACGGCCGCGATCAAGTTAGTCGTGCTTTCAATGCGGCCCGAAATGTCCTTGATCTGTGTATGCCTAACGTCAGAGAGGCTTTGGAGGGCGCTGTGGCACACCCAGCTTTCCTGTTGACAAATGGCATTCACCTTTTTCAGTAATGTTTTTTTTTTCGTTCATTATTAGCTCGAAGTGTTTGACCATGCTTGCGCTCAAAAACTACGAGCACAGTCAAACACTCCGGTGTTTGACTATGCTCGTGGTGATTACTTGCACTGTACACGCATCTGAACGACATCGACTGGAATCCCATTTATAGATGTGCTGATGTTGACAGTGCCATCTCTGAACCGACCGATATTGTGGAGTCCCCAAAGGAGCGCTTTAAACCGACAAAAAGTAGTATCCGAAGTAGACTTCCTTAGTGGATCTCGCGTGATCTCCGGCGGGCGCTGACCTCGAAATCGCGTTATCACAAGCGGTATAAATCGTTAAACTGGGTTGGGTAAGTGGCCCTCCTTGTTCAAAGTTCAGCGCTCTACGGTAAAGCGATTGATTATAAGAAATGAACGTAAATTGCGTGATTCCATTGAGTCCGATATTAAGCGTTGTCCCGACCGACTGTGGAAATATGTTAAATGCAGTAGGCTAAGCAGTAAACCTGATAATATAACTTTCAAGACTCGGGAATGTCACGCGTCTGCCTCTTTGAGTGTCTAAACACTAGTTATCTGTAGTCAACCCAAATGTACCCCTGTCGAACGACCCAACTCCATGTCTCGATAATTTCCACCTTATGTCGACTCCTGTATTGATGATTGATGAGAGTCTCGGCCGTAAGAGAACTTGCACCGAAAGTGTCATGTGGGGATAATGGGATCCCCGCCTTTATTGTGAAAGGGTGCTCCGATATCTTGGCTTCTGTGCTGCAACATATTTTTTAACTTGTCCTTAACAACAAGTATACGTTTTCTACGGCGTGGAAAAATGATGTCATTGTGCCAGTGCAAAAATCTGGAAGCTCCAAGTCTGTCAACAATTACATACCTTTTGCCTTGCTTTCTGCTTTTTCCAAGGTTTCTAAAAAAGCGATTGTTAAGCCTCTGGGTTTTCATTTTAAGCTCACGCTTAGCCCAAATCAACACGGTTTTTGTCGTGGACGACCTGTTGAGAAAAACCTTGTAACCTTTTTGGAGTTCGCAAAGCTCATAGTTGGGTCCCTTGGCAAGGTTGATGCAATTTATTTGGGAGCAAAACAAAGTTTGAGGTCAGGACTTAATACGGATGGCTAGTTTTCGCCAGCGCCTAATGTTTTGACGAGCCTTACACAAAAGGCATGTGCTTAATTCAAAATTTGGACTAAGATTTTTTTTTATTTACGGGAACTATTGATTAGACTTGTGCCCGTTACTTCAAAAATGTAATGGATTACAATTACAAATTACCGAGACTCAAATGTAATGGATTAACGTTACAAATCACTTCCCTGAAAAGTAAAGGATTACTCACCTCGTTACGTTAAAAATTACTTTCACGTTACTTTTCCACGTACACGTACCAAGAAAACATTAGAAACAATTTTGATGCTTTCAAAAATGTTCTGTAACACTACTTTCCATCTTTCATACGGCCGCGTTATGGTGGTCCTTGTAAAAATAAAATATTGTATTTATGAGAAAGAATGAAAGAACACTCCGTTCACTTATAAGCTGACAAGGAAGCGAAAGCTTCAACAACACCCGCTCATCCCGCTAGCTCTACGGCGAGAGCAGCAATTACAAGGGTTTTTTTGCTTTTCTACGCGCAAAAATAAACAGGAATCGCCGAGACGCTCATTCTCCGCCCGAAGGTAGCGCTAGAGGTCAGAACCAGATGCCAAAGTTTCAGCCCGATCCGATACCTTATTCAAAAGTTATAAGTGATTTTCTGAAAAGTTCAATGGGAAAATGGAGCCCATTTTCGCCCGTTTTCGGTTTCTGGCGCCGTTGAGCCCCATGTATTCGAAAACTCCGTCGGCCGCCATTTTACCATTGAAATCTTCAGAAAATCACTTATAACTTTTGAATAAAGTATCGGATCGAGCTGAAACTTTGGCATCCGGTTGTGACCTCTAGCGCTACCTTTGGGAGGAAAATGAGCGTTCGGCAATGCCTATAAATTTTTGCGATATTTTTTTTTGTGACATTTGGTATATGTCTGGTATGCTTTTCTAGGAATTTTAGTGACCGGTCAGACAAAAAAAGAAGTGTATCTTTTTCGGTATTTTTCTCTTTACGATGTTTCCTAATTGTAGAACTGGCTATTTTTATGCTGCTGAATTGCCTGATCATACTGCTCTGGTTCCCGTATTATGTTTATATTTTTAAAAAGTAACGAGCAATTAAACTAGACCGCTACCAAGATTTAGTAATTAAATTACATTACAAATTACTGCCTCAAGAAAGTAACGTAGCAATTACAAAATTACTTTAAAAAGTAACGGATTACAAGTAATTCGGTACTTGTAGCGGATTACTTCCCAAGTGTGCTACCAGTGTGAAAGAAAAAAGAACAACAACAACAACAACAACAACAACTTAAGTATATTCTTTACATATCTACCGTAATATCCCGAGATAGCCAAGCTAAAATCTAAAGCCCATCGGGTAAAAATAACGGAGTAAACCCAATTTCAGTGTGCGATAACAAAAAAAAAAGTTGAAGAAATGTTATTTTTAGATATTGTGACCTGCGAAACTTGTGACCACAGGGAGGGACGATGAACCAAAGACATCTGTCCTTTCCAGTAAGCAATGTTCGCTCATCTCCTGCCGTGGCTTATAGTAACATCATTTCTGCCGAGGTCCCCATCGGAAAAGACACTGCAATTACTAGAAGTGGGTTATCTTTCGGTGTTTCTGGAAAACTAGAAAATCACGGCGAAAATAGCGGTAGGCTATCTTTCGAGAGTGGGTCATCTGACGGGACATTACAGTATACTTAAGGAAGCAGAAAGTAGTGATTTTAATGCGGCCCATACAGTGCCTCCTGCTCGATAGTGTTGCTTTCCTTCATTAACACTCGTGTAAATCCGTCTACAAATGGCAGCTAGATTCGAACGACACACTACAAACTACTATGCGAAGCTACGGCTCCCAAGAAAAAGCGAAAGCGTATAAGTTTCTGTTGTAACTGTTTACTTTACGGGACTACAGAAAAATCGTGCCAAGTTCCCTCAATCGTCATTCTGGAGAAGGGAGCCCTCCTCTCGAAATGTCAATAAACCTTTCCTTGTTTTTGTTCAGTCTATGGATCTTTCTTGTGTATTTGAATAATAACCGGCCCACAAAGCTGCAATCATCATATATGATATATATATATATATATATATATATATATATATATATATATATATATATATATATATATATATATATATATATATATATATATATATATATATATATATGTATAAATAGCGAACTTACCGACACACAAAGGTGCGTTAGAACTAGATCGAATCAGAATCATTACAATCGGAACAGACGGCGTTCACAAAGGAAGAGGTCATCCAACCCTGAGCGAGCGAGTCCGTCTGCTTCACCCTCGGCGAACTTGGTCGTCTGCTATGGCATTGTCTTCCGCAAAGAAGAACGTATCCAAATGAAAGACAATATCAAAACGCAGATGCACGGTCCGGACAAGGAAAGAAAGCGAGGCAACTTCCGCGGAAAACAATATTGTGCCTGAAAAGGAAGTAAAAGAAATGAAAAAAAAAGGAAGAAAAGAAAGTAACGATGAAAAGCATCCAACAGCTGGATCTTGTGCAGAAGGACGCCGTACGGACGTACGCAAAAAGTCGTCGCAGCCGGCGAGAAGTTCATTACCTTTACTCTACGGGGTACGTACGTTCAATTTAGGCTTCGCTCAATAACAATGGACGCAAAGTGCGATGAGTCCTAATTCGTTTAACCGTACGATAGGCCGCAGTGGACGCTAGAAGTCACCGGAGCCAATCTAATGCGGGTAGAAATAGACCCTTTCCGGTATTGTCTGGCCACTTTGATCACAATTATCATCATCTAAAAAATGACATATGTGCTATACTAATGGTGGCCTTCTGTTTACTGATGAAGGAAGAAGCTTGAAGACGCTCCTAAGCAGATGAAGCAGACTAGAGTGCCTTCATACACACGCGCGCTTTTGCTTGAGTGGTGGCATCTCGGCCATCTTTCCGCCCAATCGTTTTTTCATGCATTTTGAAGCGCGCGCAATCCGGTGTCACTAAGCTCGAGCGCGTAGCTTTGGCTAATGCATAGACGCCATTTTACCGCCCAAGTCAGGCACCGAGTGCGCGAGAGCGTCACACGCTGGCACATTCAGGGCAACAATGGATGTCTTCACCCTGAGACAGACAAACATGTAGACACCCTAAAGCAGACGAGGTTAGGGCGACATGAACGGCAGGAATTGGATGCAAGAACTGCGTAAGAGTTCATTTCCAACTCGGGCCACGTCAATATGTTAGTAGCACAACACTCGACTTCAAAGCCCCTTGGTGTACAGAACTTTATCAAGGCGTCCATGTGAGTTGGTGCTTTGTTCTGACTGGTTGCATTTTTTTCGCCATGGACACTGAAAGAGATTGAAAAAGAACTGTACACTGAAGCGCACATTCTCGTTTACCGTTGACTTGCGAAAGCGACGGTGCCCCATAAAATACCACAGACCACAGGTTCCTTGCAGCCACTAGTACGGTAAAAGCTTAAACTGTCATTGGAGTCGCCGGATGGCACTGAATTCCGGAAAGGGTCCATTGAGGGAATGAGAGGAGATCAGAGCGCTCGGGGACATCGGAACACCGAGCTCTGGTTGGAAGGATTAGTGGGCAGACGCAGAGCTAGCTGCCTTTGCCTCTATACTCGCTGTTCAAACGCGTTGGAACGCGAACGCCGGACGCCGGCGTTAGAACGCATTCGAAGTTGGAGTGCGAGCCGAGAAACTGAAAGGGAGGAGGAGACGAGAGCGCGAGGGGGCGACAGAACGCCCAGCTCTGGCTCTGGTTGGTTCGATTAGTGGGTAGACCTCAAAGCTAGCCGCCTTTGTCTCCACTGCACTCGTCGAACGCGCTAGAACGCGGAACACCGGCATCCGGAACTATATATAAGCGAGTTTTAGTAAACCGTGTTTCCCCGCTCCGCTACGCCCCTCCGCTACCCGGAACTCTACAGCCAAGGCCATCGCCGCGCAGGCGCAGTGGAGGTTTCTTCGTAGCGGAGGGCTAGCGGAGAGAAAACGGTCTACTAAAACTCCCTATAGGCTCTCGCATTTGAGACGCGTTCGACGACGGCTAACTTACGAGGGAGACTATCCTCTTACCTCCGCCCCCCCCCCC